>SJYQ01039099.1:0-71328 GCA_006410935.1 Redunca redunca
ATTGGGGGCAGGAGGAGAAGGGGACGACCGAGGATGAGATGGCTGGATGGCATCACTTACTCGATGGACAGGGAGGCCTGACGTGCTGCGATTCATGGGGTTGCAAAGAGTCGGACACGACTGAGTGACTGAACTGAACAACACACTCACACAAAGTTATTTAGTGGCATTCAAGGCAAGGGCTCACATGTACTGGGTGGTTAGACTCCTTTTTGTTGAACACTAGCTTGTCGGCAGCAGTGTGTATCTTACTGCATTATTCTTACCTCTCCTCTCCCTGTCTGCAGCTGAAGGAAGTCTGATGAATAGTGGCCGCTTTAGTAGGAAGTCAAGCACTGTTAGAAATCTTGGTGGTTTTTCTGCCGCCGCCTCTCATGCTGAAATTTCCCACACACTTCATGAGATATTTGGCTCCTCCATGACCTAGCTGCATGGTGGGTTTTCCTTTCCCTCAGATCAGTTTTTGGTCAGCAACTTGTTGCCAGCATCAGAATGTATCTAACATTATTCCAGAGAAGAGGAGGAGTCCCTACTCTTTACAAAATATATTTATTTTTATTTATTTATTTGGCTGCACTGGGTCTTAGCCACTGGATGACCAGGGAAGTACCAAGGAGTCCCTACTGTTAAAGTGAAAAATGTGTAATAAACTTCTGGGGCATTTGAAAAAGACAAGGGTGAGTCTCCAGTTTCCCTTTTTCCACGAGGGGAAAAGGCCTCCAGTCCTTTCCTTTTTTCTCCGAGGAAATGCTTCTGGTAGATGTATCTTCTCCCCTCTGAGAGCAGAGTGCCCTGTCTTGCCCGTGTTTTAGAGTTGAGGGCTGGTCTGCAGAAGTCTTCCTTTGCCGTTCTAGGGAGGGCGAGCCACCATGGACCCTGCCTCCTTTGAGAGCACAGATACTGAGGCTCACTGCGCTGTCATGATGCGATCATAAGGCAGGCAGTGCAGCTCCTGATCCCATTCCCTTCGGTGGGCACCCCGGGGCCAGGACACTTGCCCAGATGGTCCCGCTTGCTCTGGAGGCCAGAACCCACCCGGGTTTCTGACTTAGTCCTGTGCTGTCACCTGAAAGACACTTGTTGCAGATAGTAAACACCATGTGTTTAGTGCACTCTGCCTAAACTCCTTGCTCCTCACAGGCCACGGGATAAAGCCCAGACTCCTTAAAATGGCCTTTCTTGTCACCGTGTCTGCACCTTCTCTTTCCTTTCTCCTCCCTCTGCTGGTCCGTCTGTTGAACTCCTGCACACTTCTTGTGAGCCACTTCCAGGGAGACTGCTTGAACAGTCTGCCCTTCCCCCGCCCTCTGTTGGTCCTTCTACTGAATCAGGTCCCCGCTTTTGTGTTCCTGGAGCCCCCGTCAGAGCCTCCGTTAAAGCATCATCCTGCCGCATATGGCGGTACAGTGTGTCAGTATTGTCTCACCTCCCCACTTGGCTGTGAGCTCCTGTTTACCTAGCACTTGGTAGAGATTCATTGTTACCTTTGTTTCTTATAAGTCTCCTTCTTTTTCATGTACAAACCTCAATTATCTTTAGAAGATTGATTTAGAGATTATCTTTAGAAGATAATTCTCTGTTTTTATATACATTTGTACATATATATGGAGAAGGCAATGGCACCCCACTCTAGTACTCTTGCCCGGAAAATCCCTTGGACAGAGGAGCCTGGTAGGCTGCAGTCCATGGGGTCACTAAGAGTCAGACAGGACTGAGCAACTTCACTTTCACTTTTCACTTTCATGCATTGGAGAAGGAAATGGCAACCCACTCCAGTGTTCTTGCCTGGAGAATCCCAGGGACAGGGGAGCCTGGTGGGCTGCCGTCTATGGGGCCTCACAGAGTCGGACACGACTGAAGCAACTTAGCAGCAGCAGCAGTACATATATATAGGCTTCTCAGGTGGCTCAGTGGTAAAGAACCCCCTTGCCAATGCAGAAGATGCGGGTTCAATCCTTGAATCAGGAAGACCCCTGGAGAAGGAGATGGCAGCCCACTCCAGCATTCTGTCCAGTAAGAGCCTGGACAATCCCATGGACAGAGGAGCCTGGCGGGTTATAGTCCATGGTATCGAAAAGAGTTGGACACAACTTAGCGACTGAACAATAAATATACATATATATTTGTGTGTGTGTGTGTGCACAAATACGTACACTGTATGACTTAGTTTGGAAATGTCAAGGCTAAGAACATTATGGGGTTTTTTTTGGCACACCATGAAGCACGCAGGATCTTAGTTTCCCGACTGGGGACCGAACCTGCACCCCCTGTAGTGGAAGCGGGAGTCTTAACCACTTGAAGTCCCTGGGGTGTTTTGTTTTTAAGGCAGTTTCTGCTTTACCTGGTATGTGGGAAAGGGTAGAGCAGGGAGTAATATGCGCCCCTACACCCTGAGAAGTCATGCAGAGATTGTGGGGGTAGCTGCCAAGGCACGCCATTCAGGGGGGGCTCTCTCCGCTTGAATAATGGTGAAACCCTGTGAGGCTTTACAGCCTGGAGGCCTCATACGTCCTCACCTAAAATCCACACAGTTGAAGTGGCAGGTGCTAGGTCTGGCGTGTGATTCCCGCCAGTCTTACTCGTGTGAGACGGTGTCTCTGATGTCGGTTCCTAATCCTATAGCCCTGGACATACTGCACATTGACATGCTGCATGACATGATTCCGTCATCTCTGGTTTCTGTTATTGGTGCAGTTGACCGAAGTCAGGACCATTGGTGACGGTCAGCAGAATCGCTGTAGCTAGCTTTGGCTCACAAGGGAGTCTGTTATAAAGATACAGTTGTGATGCTTGGAACTGTGGGCCAGAGGTGTGGTTGGGCATCACCAGAGCCTGGAAATCCATGGAGACCAGGCCAGGACTGCTTATTTGTTTGGGGGGCGGTCTTTTGTCTCCACCTATCTTCTTCACGTGTGTCATTTTCTACAGAACAGCTTTCTCTGCTGCCGCATATTTGTAGCCAAGTCTACAAAGTCTGTGGGCTTTGCAGGTGGCACTAGTGGTAAAGAACCTGCCTGCCAGTGCGGGAGACAGAAGAGATGCAGGTTCGATCCCTGGGTTGAGAAGATCCCCTGGACGAGGGCATGACAATCCACCCCATTATACTCACCTGGTGAATCTGATGGACAGAGAAGCCTGGTGGGCTACTGTCCATAGGGTCGCCAAGAGTCAGGCACCACTGAAGTGACTTAGCACACGTGCTACAAAGCCTGTAGTTGAAGTAGCCAGCTTGATTAGCTTCTCTTAGCCCTTCAGCCAAATTAATGGGAGAGAGAAAATGATTAGCCATTTGCAAGTATGTCTTGTCTGTTAGCTCACGCAGGTGGTGGGAAGGAGGTGGTTCTCTCTAGGAAGGAGGTTAGGGAAGCAGGGAACACTTGTCCAGGACAAGGGAGTTTTGGGTGGGACCATCCTGAAAGATGTCCCCTGATTGCCTTGTTCATGGGATGTAAACTAAAGGATTTCACTAACCATTTCAAGAATTGATGTACATCGGTAATTAGGGATAGTATAAAATCTTTAAGTCGGAAGATGATACTTCTGTGGACAGCGGAACAATAAGGCTGTCTTCTCTGTCCTGGCTTCAGTTTTTCAACTGAATTCCAAGCACTAAAGATGATTGCTAGTTTTCTAACAGCTGATTGAATTTAATGCATAGCTTTGCTTTCCTCAGACACAGATGATAAACCTGTCAAAAATAATTGTGCTTTAATTTTGTTCTTTGTCAATGACAGATGATGAAAACTCTCAATGAGAATTTCTAAATTACCAAATCCACTCCTAGCATTTACATATCCAAAAAACAGTCTCTCCTGTGTAACCTGGAGCAGTGTGTCAGAGTCATCTGGGGAGTGTTTACAGACGAGAGACTCAGCTGCGGCCCCCACACTCTGATTCCTCAGGCTTGTGGTGGGGCCTGAGCGTCTGCGGAGGTGAAGAACAGGCTCCCCAGATGACCTTATGCTCCACAGCTTTGAGAGGCGCTGCATCCGGGAGGCTTCATTTATTGGCGTCTCCCAGGATGGAAATCATAGTCGTCTCCAAAACAGACCAGGCACAAAGCAGGTTCTCTGAAGACACCATGACTTCATTCTTCAGCCTCATGATGGGCTGTCTGGCCTCTCCCGGCCTCAGCTGTACTATGGCTTCTTCTAGTCCTGGGGGGCTCCAATCTGAACCAACAGATTCCAGAAACTTGTACCACCCAGAAACTTCTACCCAAGACAAAGTAAAAATATTTCATTTTAATACGTTGACAGAACTGGTTGTGTTTTGTAGAATTTCCTGCAGTCAGGATTTGATTGTTTGCATCCCCATGGTGTCATTTAACATGTTTCTCTGTCCCAGTGTTCTTATAAACTGGTAGGTAGCAGCTCAAGCAGATGGAAGTGAGATATTTTGGCAAGAATTCTTCATAGGTGATGTGGTAGGTTGATGAGGGGGCCCAACAGCACGCCTCTCTCTTTAACAGTTTTTGTTTTTCCCCAGTGTTTTACTATATGATATTTTTTATTCCTTCTTTTTGTGGAAAAATTTGATTTTGACCCACTAAGTTGATTTACAACCCGTTGGTAGATACAAGCCCTAGTTGGAAAAATACTGTTATAGAGAGGGAAATAAGCATGCACTTGGATACTTAAAAGGTGATATTATAGAAGCCAGAAGAAGAATGTCTAACATGAATATTCTAGTATAGGGATACATGGTTTTTAAAAGTAGTGAAAATCTATATAAAGAAGTAACCCCCACTGAGTCTTAAAGTTAACAGCCATTGATGACTGTTTTGGTCCATTCATTCATTAGGGATTGCTAGTTATCTTTGAATATCGGGTAAACACTGAACCCTGGATAGAAGCCTTTGAAGACGTTGTTAATTGAGAAACAGTGACACAGAACCTCGCCTTGGCCTTCCCTTGGTGGTCCAGTGGATAAGCGTCTTCCTGCCAGTGCAGGGGACATGGGTTCAATCTGTCGTCCAAGAAGATTCCACATTCTGCAGAGCAATAAGCACGTACTCCCTAGAGCTCGTGCTCTGTGACAAGAGAAGCCAGCCTACCGAGAAGCCCGTGCACCCACAGTGAAGAGTAGCCCCTGCTCTCTACAACTAGAGAGCCTGCGTGCAGCAATGAAGACCCAGTGTGGCCAAAAATAAGTAAATTTTTTTAAAAAAGAAAAGAACCTGGCCTTGATTCTTTACTAGAAATGATTGCATCCTGGGGCACTGTTGTGTGGCTTTAGGTAACTTAGAATGAGCAAATATGTTCGCAGCCACCTTTTCTGAGCCCTAGTGTGCTGCAGGGCTTCCCAGGGGGCGCTAGTGGTCAAGAACCCGCCTGCCAGCGCAGGAGACAGAAGAGACATGGATGGGTTCGCTGCCTGGGTCTAGAAGATCCCCTGGAGGCGGGCATGGCAGCCCACTCCAGTATTCTTGCCTGGAGAATCCCATGCACAGAGAAGCCTGGTGGGCTGAAGTTCATAGAATCACAGAGTCAGACACGCCTGTAGTGACGCAGCACGCACGCACGTGCCGTAGAGTGGATGGATCAGTATTGACTTGATACGTTCATAGCTTCCTGATTTGACCTTCAAGCCCTTTATGCAGGTCCATTTTCTCTCAGAAACACAGCAGTCTACTTTAGTTTTTGATTCTTGATTCTCACTGGAGGAAGAAGGGAATCACTCTTGGGCTGTCTTCCGTTCTCTCTCAGACTCTGCTCGAGCTGCCTTGCCTTGCTGAGTGACATCTGCTCCTGTATGTGGGGAGTGCCCATCCCTGCTCCTCCCAATCACTGTCGATTCTGAATCCTTAGTGTAACCCATTGACCTGACCTGTTGAAATTTTCTGGCTTCTTTAGTTAAAGATTCTTTAGGTACTTCCCTGGTGATTCGGTGGTTAAGACTCTGTGTTCCCTGCAGGTGGCTGGCGTTCAGTCCCTGGTTGGGGAACTGAGATCTTACATGCTGTGCTGCCCAAAAAAAGAATAAACCAAATGTACCTATTTTCTTAAAAGTTTTTTTTTTTTTAATTACTTTTGAAAAGCTATTAACACAACATTCCAAATCAGCTAGGACCTCCCTGGTGGCGCAGACGGTAAAGCGTCTCTCTGCAACGTGGGAGACCTGGGTTCGATCCCTGGGTCGGGAAGATCCCCTGGAGAAGGAAATGGCGATCCACTCCAGGACTATTGCCTGGAAAATCCCATGGACAGAGGAGCCTGGTGGGCTACAGCCCAGAGGGTCGCAAAGAGTCGGACACGACTGAGCGACTTCGCTTCACTTCTCCAGATCAGCTGTGTGCTAGTTAAGTTGCTCAGTCGTGTCCGACTCTTTTCGACCCCCTGGGCTGTAGCCCACCAGGCTCCTCTGTCCTTGGTGATTCTCCAGGCAAGAATACTGGAGTGGGTTGCCATGCCCTCCTCCAGAGGGTCTTACCAACCCACGGATCAAACTGGGACTCCTGCATTGCGGGTGGAATCTTTACCATTTGAGAAATCAGTTATACTTCAATTAAAAAAAACACCTAGCTTGTCAAATAAACAAAAAGCTGCTGAACGTGATGTTTTAGCATGTATTCCGAAAGTATGGCTTTATGTTATTCATTTGAGCCCTTAAATATATTACCCTTTGCTCTTCTCTCTCAGGAAATTCACACAAACGAAAAGGAAGCAACCGAGAAGGAAGTAACTCTTCACTTGTTGCCAGGTAACAGTCATGTTAGCGTCGTACCTCCTCATGTGCAATTCAAAGCCAGCGATAAATTATGTCATTTCTAGTAGCACTATATATAAACTCCTTTGTTTTCATCCACACAGTGTGTGACAATAATGAGTTGGACCAGAATATCAAGGTGTTTAGATCAGTGTCTGCACACCTGGGACTGAGTGTTACAACATCTGCAGAGAATTTTTGTTTCCTCCTACCCACAGCGATGAAAATAAAGGCGGGAAATTCTCACTTCTTTGTAAGCAAGTGAGGTCTTTTTTCAGGTTGCCTTATTTGGCCCCATCAACTTTTCTGGTCCCTATCTGGAAGATTCTGGTCCCTTCTAGATCCTTACAATCCCGCCCAAGTGGGGCTTAACCAACTCCCCAACCCTGGGCTACCAGGGCTTGCTGTTTGTCATCACCAAGGATACTGGATTGGTTGGATTTTGTGTGTGTGTGTGTGTGTGTGTGTGTGTGTGTGTGTGTGTGTGTGTGATGGAGGAGAGTGACTGTCTATAGTGTAAGTCGAGTTTTAATCATTTCTGAATTCAGAAACAAACTTGGTGGTGTAGGCTCTCCATATATGGGGCCGTCCTCTGAGTTGTGCTTTCAGTTCTTCCACTTTCTTTTTTTCCATCTTTTTTCACAAGTATTTTTGGTTACCTTTCCAAAAACCTTATTTGGCAAACATCAGAATCTCTAACTTAAAAAAAAAAAATTTTTAAGCGTCAAAGGCTCTTCCCTATAAAAATGACCTAAACCTCAGTCCATATATCCTATTCTGTTTCCTCTTCTTGGGGTACAGATTCGGAAGCTTACTTTTGTCTTCAGCTTAGGGTTACGCACGTGCTCACATTCCCTGGATTCCTGATGTCTCATCTCGCTGTGCAGCCCAGGTTTCCTAGACTAGGTTAAGATCTTTCCCAGCTTGTGCCTCATGTGACCTGAGACTCTGTCTGTACTGGCTGACAGGTGTGGCAAGGTCTCCAGTGCCTGAGCATGGACCCATATGGCTTGCCTGGCCTTGGGAGAGGTTCACTATTAAAGCTGTTCTATTTATTTATTTTTAAAGCTGTTTTATACCAGGGGTTGAAAGCATAGAAAGCCTTGCTCCCGTGCCTTCTACCTTGAGCTCAGCTAAGGCACTTTTTCTGAGACTATTTTAAACCCTGGTGAGGCCCTCATCACTTCATTGTTTTCTTCAAACCTGGTGGTTTGAAGACGCTGACCTGTAGACGCTGACCTCTCTGTAGAGGCTGAGCTGGTGACAGAACCATCTTCCTGTATTTCAGTTGTATTTAACCGCTTGGAAGAGAGAAAAAAAAACAAGGTGAAATGTTTTATTTGTCCCTTCATAGTCTTAGTATCTGAAATTCTTCTTTGTTTTCATATTGAAAGTTAGAATAGATTAATTTTGAGCCAAATGGTAAATGTAAAGACATTGAAGGGAAAATCCAGAGGGAGAGTTTAAGAAGATGGTTATCTGTTAGATGAGAAAATTCCATTTTTTCTTGTCACAACGTATTTACACCTAGGTGTTTGCTTATTTTATACTCAGTTTTTCATTTCCCTGTATCCTCCTTTTATTTTTCTGTCCTTACCATCCGGCCCTCATGAGCCTCTCCACTTCCTGCCTATCCCTAAACCCTCATCTCTTTGACTGGAGACGGAAGTTGTCTCTCTCTGTCACCAGGAAATACAGCTCCCGTGCTGCTGGGCGTCTGCAGAGAGAGCAGGAAAGGTGACATAGTGAGAGGAAACACGCTCAGTGAAGAAAGGGAGGAAACAGGCTTGCTTTCCCACAAACCTCTGACCTCCCTTTTCCTCCCATCCTTGTCTGCGGAGCCAGACCGAGTGCGGTCATGCTGTACCCCCCCGGCCTGAGGAGCTCCGGACCAGGCACACACCCCGTCCTCTTTCCGGGGTAAGGAATGGCCACTCTCGCAGGAAGGGGAGCCCGAGAACTACATTCCACAGCCTGCTGGCCAGCCCGTCTGGCTTTGCTCACTTGGGTACCGCTTCTGCTCGGGTACAGAACATCTGTTCGGGTTCAAGTAATAGAAGCACTAAGACCTGTGCCTGCCGGTGCAGCCTAGGTCATTTCTACCTCTTTGGACACATCCATTATTCGCAGTGAGAAGATAGAAGTGCCCCATGTGAAGGTGTATCTGAGTCATTGTGATTCCACTCCTCCGTGGGCCCCACGCTGCTTTGTCTCCCCCTGGGTTTTGCAGCTCCCCTGTGCCGTGTCGTGGCCTGTGTTTGTCTTTACAGGAATAGAGCCAGGGAAGCTTGTACTGCTTGCCTTCTGTATGTTGCTTAAGGACTCTCAGGACACTTTGCTTTGGTTTCCATCAGGTGAACAGCTGCTGTGTGAAGCCAGCACAGTACTGAAGTGTGTCCAGGAAGATTCCTGTCAGCGTGGAATCTACGGGAGGCTTGTCTGCACAGACTTCAAGATTGCTTTCTTGGGCGACGAGGAATCTGCCCTGGATAATGATGTGCGTGTGAGCTGCACTTGGCTGAGTTTGGGGTAGCATTGCCCCTGTGACCCCGTTGTCTTTTTCCCCAGCTTCTCAGTAACTTGCCCTTAATGCATGTAAACACGAAGGCCAGAGTCCTTCTCACCCGTGATCTGCTCTCCCTCCTTTGGTGGGAGGACCACTCTGCAGGTCCACCAGTCCCTCCCGTCATGCCGGCCTGCACTGGACCTCATAGATTGACACCATCAACTTTTTTATTTTCTTCTGTATTTCAGTGCAGTACATATCACTCAGGGGAATCACAGCTCCCCAAAAACACTAGTTCCCCCTGTTTTCTCTGCATGGAACTCTTCCTCACATTTAGCAACTAAGTTCAGTTAGGAGACTGGTACTGGATGCAGCTCTGGAGTTTGGGTTTGTGTTCGCTCTGCACCGAGCAGCAGTGTTCTTGTGTAAGACTTGTCCCCCTTATGAAGAGCGAGCAGAGGAGAGAAAAGGAAGGTCCGCGCCACTCAGAGCACTCTCTGCGGTCCTGGAAGCCGGTCAGCCCGGCCATGGCGGCATCTCGCTGCCTCACAGTGTGGGCCTCTGTGCCGCCACTGCATTAACAGCCTGGCTCCTAGTCCAGTGCAGAGATAGCATTTGCAGAAATGTGAATCTCCTGGGGCTTTCTTCCTGCCCTCTCATAGCTCTGTCACTCACCTATCACTCATCTGCATTTGGGTAGAAAAATCCGAACCCGCGTGCCGCCTCCCAGCACCTCTCAGAGCGCGTGTGCAGCTGCCTGGCCTGTTGGCCTGGGAGCAGCCCAGGACTGACATGTCCTGCCTGGGTTTGAAAACAAGTGTTCACAACATTTCTCACACTTTGCTACTTCATTGTCCTTTTCCTTGGGATGTGACATTTCCCTGTTTGTTTAGGGCGTATACCTTTTCATTTATTTTTTCTTTAGTTTTATTGAGATAGAACTGACATATAACATTGTAGTAGTTTCAGATATACAACATGATGAATTTGGGATACATATGTATTGTGAAATGATCATCACAATACATTTAGTTAACATCCGTCTCCTCACGTAGTTGTGCAACTTTTTTCTTGCGGTGAGAACTTTTAAGATCTACCCCGTTAGCAACTTTCTAATGTACCACGCAGTGTTACTAACCATAGTCACCATGCTGTATGTTACATTTCCAGGAGTTACTTATTTTATAATATAACCTAAGTCTGTACCTTTTGACCACCTTCACCCATTTCCCCCACCCGCTCCTCATTTTTCTTAGTATGCAAGTTGGAAATAGGAATTCATTGTGCCTGTAAATGTCTAACAGTGCTTAGCAGGGAATCACAGTTGTTTCCTTTTGAATTTTTTAGGAAACGCAGTTTAAGAATAAGGTCATAGGAGAAAATGACATTACCCTCCACTGTGTTGATCAGATTTATGGAGGTGAGTATCTGTGTTCCCCAGGCCTTTGAATGTACAGCTGGTAATGATGGGTTGGTTTTGTTTTTCGGCCTTTTATAGTTCATTAAAATTTCTTCACCCATTTATCTTAATCAGTTTTATGGATGATAAAACTGAGATGTGAAGTGGCTTATTTGAGGAGGAGCTTATTAGCTGGAGAAGCTTAGACTTGAACGTGAACCTATTCTTTGTAATGCTCCACGGCGCCATTACAGGCTAGGTGTTGGTCATATGTCAGTGTTAGCCATGCAGGTCTTACTTTAAAGGCTAACCTATAAAAGTCTGTTGTTGTACCACACGCAGCTGTCTATTCTGCTGGTTACACAAAGCCTCTCTTGGCATCACTTCTCTATTTTGGTAGTCAAGGCTTTGTGAGCAATTATTCGGTAGCCGTTTATGGCGTTCCCAGCTCCAGGGTGTCCAAACTCAGGGTCAGGGTGAGGAGGGGCCCTGGCCACAAGCCCGGGAGTCGGCTGTCCCAGGTCAGGTCCCTGACGATCTCCCCCTTTCGTAATCTCAGCTTTCAGAGCCGGGTTTTCTGCAGGAGTTGATTCTGCTGCCAGTGGCAGGTCCATTTTGGTCTTGTACTTCCTCTGCAGGAGTGAGGAGCCCTGGCTGTTGCAGAGTCCCAGGCTCCTACTGGGTGGGACAGGCCCCGGCTGGGTGGGATGGGGCCGCGCTAATGGTTACTGAGACGATGACGCCTTTCCTCTCACTTTTGAGGGGCCTCCTTGGAAGTTAGCAGTTTACCTTGTTTCTTTAGCATTAACCCGTCTTATAGCATGATTTCCCTTCTTGATTTCATTGTTTTGTAGTGTTTGATGAGAAAAAAAAGACTCTCTTTGGACAGCTGAAGAAGTACCCCGAGAAGCTCGTCATCCACTGTAAAGACCTCCGGGTGTTCCACTTCTGTCTGAGGTACACAAAAGAAGAGGAAGTCAAAAGGGTAACTAGTCGCATGTGTTTTTAGGTTTTATTTCCCATCAGGTTTTCCCCGCTTACTCAGTTCTTGCTTCCACTGCACGAAGGTTGAGGGGAGCCTTTCACTCTGTAAAGTTGAAACTGGTTATAACCTCATGTGCTTTGATTAGAATCGAAAGAGAACTCGGTAGAGCAGGGCTGTATTGTCATGGCCCACGCCACGTTTATTCCTTCGATTCATACCGTGTTTGTTCCCAGAGCCTTCAGAGGGTGGGAGGTGGGAAACCAGGGTCAGAAGGCAGTCAGGGAGGGGAAGATGGATGGAGCAGCTAGAAGCAGTCCCCTTCCCCCACCCCGCCAGCCTTTCCAAAAGGAGCGGCAGCAACCCCCAACTCCCGAATGAAGGAGTCGACATCTGGAAGGTCGTGGTTGCGTGTGGAGGGAGGTGGAGGTACATGGTCATGGGCAAAATGAGTGACCAATGAGCCTGTGCTTTTGGTCACTGACTTAATCTGGTTGCTGCAGCAAATTGAGGTGTGTAACCGGGTGAACTGGTTACAGTGATTATTTTAAGTTCCAAGGTTTCTCTTAAGATATTGAAGGTCTCAGGCTTGCCACTGTCACAGTAAATGCATCAGGGGAAACCTTTAGCGAGAGGCCAGTTTATCTGTTGGCTTTGGCTACAGTGAGTTATTAGACATTCTTTTTAGATATCCCCTTAATCTTCTTTCAGGTAGCACGGGAGTTTGGTTAGAAAATAAACATGACCCCAGTATTTGTTCTGAGCAGAAAAAAGTGGTATAGATATGGAAAATTCCCTAAGAAGCAAGAAACTTCAATTTGAATGATGATTTTCATCATCTGTCCAAATATACTTTTTGTTTGGAACTTCAAACAAAAAGCATGGTAGATTGAGTTCCTTATCTTCTAGAAAGAAAGAAAGAAAGTGATGTCGCTCAGTCGTGTCCAACTTTTTGCGACTGCATAGACTGTAGCCTGCCAGGCTCCCTTGTCCATGGGATTTTCCAGGCAAGAAGGCTGGAGTGGGTTGCCATTCCCTCTTCCAGGGGAGTCTTCTTGACTCAGGGATTGAAGCTGGGTCTCCTGCATTGCAGACAGACTCCTTACCGTCTGAGCCACCAAGGGAAGGCTGTCTTCTAGAAGAAGATTCTTAAGGCCATAACACATAGATCGGAATAGCTCAGTGTCTTGGTTATTATCTGATATCAGCTTTACATCTTTAGAAAGATTTCCCTGGTGGCTCAGACGGTAAGGAGTCTGCCTGCAAGGCAGGAGACCCAGGTTCAATCCCTGAGTCAGTAGTATCCCCTGGAGAAGGAAATGGCAACACACTCCAGTATTCTTGCCTGGAGAATTCCATGGATGGAGAAACCTGGTGAGCTACAGTCCATGGTGCTGCAGAGTCAGACATGACTGAGCGACTTCACTTTCTTTTACTTTACATTTTTGACATGTCAGATTTTTGGATTGTCTGAATATGGCACTTAAGTGTTTTTTAGCACTCTGTCTTTGATAAATTAGATTATGTCTTAAAAATTGCCCTAGAAATTCAAAGCTCTTAAAAAACCTGACAAAATAGTTAGCATTCTGTTTGTGTGGCATTATTCCAAGAGATAGTATCACAGATGCAGACCTCAATGAGAGTTAGCAAGTTGCTCAGCGGAGCCCATGGGCATTACTGAAAACCTAGACAACTTGGGTCTTGTCTCTTAGTGTTTACTTGCCAAAAGCATGACTGTATCCATTACTTGGTTCTTTGTAGATTGTCAGTGGCATAATTCATCATACCCAGGCCCCTAAACTGCTTAAACGATTGTTTCTGTTTTCCTACGCGACTGCAGCACGAAACAGCCCAGGTAAGCTTTCATCCACAGTTAGGCAGGACCCTGCCAGTTCCTACCTGCAGCTCGTGGGAGAAAACCTATCCATGGGTTTTTTCCCCCATCTTCTCTAGCAATGGGTCACCTCTTACTTGGGTGATTGATTCAAATTTCTTTTTTAAAAAAAGGTTTCTGTTTCTTTCCCGTGATCTTTGTTGCTTTAACTTACCTTTTAGGTTTGTTTGCTTTTTGTGGAGGATTATTTGATGGGTACTTATGAAAGATTAAAATCAATAGATTGTCATTGGAAATGTGAGACTATAGAGAAAGAAAATTGAGACAAGTTTAAAATCACCCTTTCTGTCCCTGGGTTCCTTTTTCCACTTTCATAGGCTTGATTTCATTTCATAAGACCCTACAAATATGTCTTGCATTCTAGAAAGTTTTTAGACAGCCAGAACATGCTTTATAGCAAATTTTTGGGGGTGGGGAATGGAACACTTGTACAGAAGAGAGCACATCCGAAAACCAGTTTGGTTCGAAAACTTGAAATTCCAAATGTTTTCCATTTGGTTCCCTGAAAAAGAGAGCAATCTTTTTAGTAAGAAACTGTGGTCATCTGAACTAGATGTTAATAATGCCCAGTGTTGTACGGTGATTCCACAGATGTTTGTCTTCATCCTCTGGATCTCTCCCCTCCATCTGTTCACTTGTTCTTCCCGTTCCTTTTTTTTTTAATTCCAAATTAGTATTTTAATTTTTTTTTCCTTCCAGTTTTACTGAGATATAATTGACACAGCATGTATAGGTTTACGGTGCACAGCATAATAATTTGATTTACATATGTCATGACATGATGCCCACAGTAATTTTAGTGAACGTCCATCATCGTACATCGACATGGTATTAAAGAAACAGAAAAAGTTTTTCCTTGTGGTCAGAACCCTTAGGATTTACTTTCTTTAACAGCTTCCATACATAAACGCACAGCAGTGTTAATTGTATTCGTCATGTTGTACATTACGTCCCTATCTGCCCGTCACTCTGAACGTGAAGTTGGTGTTGACCGATCCCGTGTGTCATGAGCCTTTCTTCGGGGACATGACATGTCCTGCCTGCACATGTCGCGCTTTGTGGAATGCAGAGTTGCTTTGTCACCATTTGCTCACTTGGTAAATGTTTCTCGAATGCTTGCTATGGGTCAGGCACCCTGGGAATATGAACAGGACTAAATCTCTGCCCTCTAAGAGCTTTGAGTCAGGGAATTCCCCGGTGGTCCAGTAGTTAGGACACTGTGCTTCCACTGCAGGGGGCCCGGGTTTAATCCTTGGTTGGGGAACTAGGATCCCAAACACCACATGGCGCAGCCAGAAAAAGAAATAAGAGCAACCAGTCAGAGTGTTGTGTGCTCTGGTGGGAGGGACTGGCCACCCTGGGGAGGGAGGGCTGTCAGAGGGCAAAGGCCGGGCCTGAGCTGCTGGTGGAGATTGTATCCGAAAGGCACCCAGGAGTGTTTGAGGCAGTGAGACTGGCGTGTGCAGAGATGAAGATATCTGGGAGAGCAGGCTGCATTTGGGGAACTGTGGTGATCTTGCAGAAAAGTTGTGAATTTCCAGGTTTGTCCCTCCTGAGTTCAAATCTTTGTCCAGCTGCCTAGTAGAGTAGACCCTGGGGATGGTGCTTAACTCCTGAGGCCTCTGTTTTCTCATTTAAAAAACAGTAGTGTTAATGCTTCCCATGAATGTTTTGAAGACTGTAGATTGTTAAATGCACGGCACATAGTCATTGAGTGAGGGTTAATTGAGAATGTAACTGCTTATTCAGGGCAGATTCTGCCTGGAGAATTACATTGACATGAAAATGTACTCAGCACTACTAGTAGTCTGAGCCTCGAACTTGTGCCTTCATGTAGTAAGTTCCTGTCTGTGAACAATCTTTTCACGGTAGCAGTATGTGTGCGTGCTGATTAGCTGGGCGCTGGCTGACAACAGCGTGTTGCAGTATGAGCTGTACAAAATACAACCTCTTTGTTGACTGCTGTACTTTGTATAAACATTTATTGGGTCTACATGTGAAAATCATACTGTTTTTAGGAGCTCTGCCTCTCCCTTGTATCCCAACTCTTGGTCTGGACCAGCACAAGACATATCCCAGCTCCCCAGCAGGTGTTGATCTGTGTGCCAAAACCCTTACCTTGACTGACCCTGGCAGTTTCATTACCTTATGGAGATTTTTTGGTGCCAGAATGTCCAGGCTGTATAGCATCTTGTGTTCTATTCAAATTCCAGCATCCTTCTCTTCTCCTTCCAGCCTCCTTTTTTTGAAAAAGTAAAGGTTATAACTGAGAGGTGCAAGTAGACCAGTTAGTTTTTTTTATTGTGTAGGGGTTTGTAGAAATGGGTGCTTTGCAATGGGAACATCTTTCATTTTTCTCAGGTTTAATAATTCACAAATGTGCTTTGGCTGAAAGGTCCTAAATGTTTGTGACGTGGCATTTTAGAGAAGAACTTACCTGTGTTGCTAAGAAAATGACCTAGTATGCTTGAATAGGAATATTGGTATTACTTATGTCTGTGGGGAAGTTTATTTGCATCTGTTAACCTTATGGAAAATTTATGCTGCCTAGGTTTGAATTCCAGTTCTGCCATTGCCTAGCTATGTGACCTTGGACGAGTTAATTGATCTTTCTGTGCCATGTCTGAATGAAGGAGATAATATTGCCTACCCTGTAGGGTTGTGAGGATTGAGTTATTACATGAAAGGTGCTCAGAATAGTGCTTGGCATCCTAAGTGCTATATAAGCTTCACTACTGTTTTTTTTTTTTAAATCATTGTTTGTATCATCATTCTTTGTACTATGATGTGGTTTTATTAAAAGGAGCAGGTGGGCATTTAATTTAACACTTTGTTTTCCCCAGAAGGCTTGCTTTTTAAAGATGTGCACAGGTTGGAACGAACTGATCCGTGTGACCACCCAAGGGTGTTTTGGGGCACGTCACCCCCATCAGGCGGTGCTGTGGGGAGGACCACGGGCACACCTGCTGGGCTGTGTGAGCAGCACTCCTGAGCCCTTCCTCCTTGCAGGGAGTGGCAGGGTGAGGGGCAGAAGTCCCCATCAGCGAGATGTGGCCCTTGGCCTATGGGTCCCGACCCTCGACGTGGTTGTCTCCTTCGTTTGTGGCCTTCAGGAGCCAGGTGTCACACTGAGGACTCCTCTTCTTGGCAAGGAGGCTTTAGACTCAGGAATCTGACATGCTGTTCAAATGAGTTTGCCATCTTATGCACACATGGGTAGGGCTAAAAATATTTTATTATTTTAGCATTTGTGCCAAACCAGTCTTTTAGTGCTTCACGGGATCTTTTCTATGTTATATAAATTATCTCATGGTCAGATGACTGCAAATGGAGCTATAAATTACTTTTGCAAGGAATGGAACGAGAACAGCTCCTTTCCCCTGGTACAAAAAGACAGAGCCTCGCTCATAATTTTGGATGAATGACAGAAAGAAAGGAACAAGGTTAGGATAAAGCAGTGAGTTCATTCTGCAGGGATAAAAATGGGCTTTGTGGAGGAAGTTGGGGCCCAAGGAGTCACTTTCACAGCATTAAAACACCAGGGCTTCACGACAAGATTTTACTGTCTTTCTCCATTTCTTCTGTTAGCTACAGACCCCAAGAAGCACGCCGTAATGTTTGACACACTTCAGGACTGGTGTCGGGAGCTGGAGCGGACCAAAGGCAACATGAAGTACAAGGCAGTGAGTGTCAATGAAGGCTATAAAGTCTGTGAAAGGTAAGCTCTCGGCACCACGCTTTTCTTTTTGACGGATATGTTGAGATTTAATTCACGTGCCTTACCAGTTCATCCCCGTGATGTGTATCGTGGTTTTTAGCACATTCACAGGGTTGTGCAACCGGGTGTGCTCAGCTGCTCAGTCATTCGTGTCTGACTCCATGTGACCTCGTGGACTGTAGCCCAGCAAGCTCCTATGTCCATGGAATCCTCCAGGCAAGAACACTGGAGTGGGTTGCCATGCCTTCCTCCAGCGGATCTTCCCAACCCAGGGATCCAACCTGCGTTTCTTGCATCTCCTGCAGCCATCACCCTGGTTAATCTGAGAACATTTTCATCATCCCCAGAAGCCCCCATATCCCTTGGTAGCCACTCCCCGCCCCCCAACCCCAGCCCTAGGCTGCCGCTCATCTACTGTCTGTTTCTGTAGGCTTGCCTGTCCCCAGCAGTTCACGCAAATGGAGCTTTGCAGTACGTGGCCCTTGTGCCTGGCTTCTTTCACTGAACACAATGTTATCATGGCTCATCCGTGTCATAGCAGATACCAGAATCTCATTCTTTTATTACTGCTGAATAATATTCCGTGGTGTGGATATGCCATATTTTATTTATCTGTTCATTAGTTAAGGGACATTGAATTGTTTTCACTTTTTGGCTATTATGAATATGCTGCTGTGAACATGAGTATAAGGTTTCATATGGACGTATTTTCGGTTCTCTTGGGTGTATTCCTAGGGGTGAAATTGCTGAGTCATATAGTAACTGTGCATTTAACCTTAAGAGGAACTGCCAGACTAATTTCGACAGCCCCTGCACAATCTTTACACTCCCATCCACAGCAATTGAGGGTTCCACTTTCTCCACGTCGATCCTGTGCTTTTTTAAGAAATCCTTAAGAGTGATGACAGTGTATTAAAAGGTAGTAAGTGCTTTCCCGGTGGCTCAGGTGGTAAAGAATCTGCCTGCATTTTAGGAGACCTGGGTTTGATCCCTGCATGGGGAAGATCTTCTGGAGAAGGGGATGGCAAACCACCCCAGTATTCTTGCCTGGAAAATCCCCTGGACAGAGGGCTACAGTCCATGGGGTCACAGAGTCAGACACAACTGAGTGACTAATACTTTCATTTTCACTTCAAGTGCTATGGAGAGAAAAGTGGATCAGGCGAGGTGCTGGGACGCGCTGGAGGTGTTGGTGGGAGGGTGGGTCAGGCAGAGGGACAGCTTGGGCAGAGGGCCTGAGGTGGGATTGAGTCTGGTGGTGTGAGGAGCAGTGAGGGGCCCAGGGGCTGGAGGGGACTGAACGGCTGGAGTGGTAGGGGGTGTGATCAGGGAGGAGAGGGCCAGCTGGGTGCTGATGGCCAGGGCGGTTTCCAGAGTTTAGAGCACAGAGCAGAGGAGCTTGAGCAGAGAGGCTTGATTTGGTCGGACCTACATTTTTAAAGGATGACTCTGCATCACCCTTTTTTTGGAAACTTGAATCTTATCGTTTTGGAACACACTCCTCAACACCCTGCTAACGCTTTCCAAAAATCCATATTTTTCTAGAGCATTTCGTATTCGTCATTCTGAGGGGCCTCGTCAGCAGATCAGTTTTTTTTTAATTATTTATTTTAATTGGAGGCTAATTACTTTACAGTATTGTAGTGGTTTTTGCCATACATTGACATGAATTAGCCACGGGTGTACATGTGTTCCCCATCCTAAACCCCCCTCCCACCTCCCTCCCCATCCCATCCCTTAGGGTCATCCCAGTGCACCAGCCCTGAGCACCCTGTCTCATGCATCGAACCTGGACTGGCGATCTATTATATGATGATATACATGTTTCAGTGCTATTCTCTCAAATCATCCCACCCTCGCCTTCTGCCACAGAGTCCCAAAGTCTGTTCTTTACACCTGTGTCTCTTTTGCTTTCTCGCATATAGGGTCATTGTTACCGTCTTTCTAAATTCCATATATATGCATTAATACACTGTATTGGTGTTTTGTGTTGACTTTGATCAGTCTTAGACATTTGTATGGTTAGCTCTCTCGTTACAGCACACACCAGGGTAGCAGTGGGGCGGGACCTGCAGGACAAGTGTGGGATCACACACGCCCCTCACACCTTCTTGCCCCTCTTCCTCTCTTTACAGTCACAAACGTGTAAAGGGAAAGCTAGTTAGAAGGAGGTCAGAAACCCCTGCTCCTCAGAGGTGATGTTTTATATTGTGATGTTGACAGTGAGAGAAGGCAGCCCCACTCCCATGGCTGTTTTTTAAGATCCTGCCGCCTACTGATTAGAGTCACTGGTGTTGGCATAGGTCTCAGCACAGCGGAAACACACCAGGTGGAGAAGGTGGGCAGAGCAGCGTGTCGGGGTTGGAGTGGGGGGTTCTAATTAGTGGTCAGCGGGGAGGATGGAGCCTCAGCAAGCTTTGGTGTTCAGAGCACTCAGTGCAAACACACTCCCCCAAACTGCCCCAGCCAGGCTCCCCTCCCCAGCACACACACTCAGCACTACCCCCCTTTTCTGCCCCACTGGAACAATACAGGAGAAGCTGTGCTTTGGTTCACACCTGGACCACATGGTAGCTGCCTGCACGGTTCCCCCAGCCACTCTGGCCCCAGCATCCATGCTCCGTGGAGCAGGTTGAGCAGGTGGATCCAGCAGGCTTCTCACCGTCCTCTCCTCTGCATCAGTGCTCCTTACTATGCATGATAGAGAAGATGAAACTTCTGACAGGCCCTCCAAGGCCCTTCGTGGTTGGATTCCTGCCTAGCTGTCAGCTTTCTGTGCACCACCCCTACAGCCCCCCTGACCCCTCCCGTGTGCCCTGCCCACGTGGTCTCCTGTCTGGGACACGCCTTTTACTTCGGGCTGCACAAGTGAGTTACCTCCACGTCATCAGTCAGATCTCTGCCCAGGCGTCTCTTTTAGGGAGTCTTCCCAGGACTAGGTGAGGTCTTTTGGGAGAGCTTTCCTTGCACCATATGCCTGTCTCCCTGCAGCCCCTCTGGTGTGGAGTTTATTTTTATCTATAGGAGCCTGGCGGCTGCAGTCTGTGGGGTCACAAAGAGTTGGACATGACTAAGCACCTATCGCCATTTGCTTCATGTTTGTTTCTGCAGCCCAGCAGTTCTGGGGAATCAAGGACACTGTCTTTATTCATCTTTTATCCTCAGTACCATGTATAGGGCCTGACTCATAAGACCCACTTAGGGGCCAGAATGAATAAACTAACAAAAGCCCAGTGGTTAGAGGAGGGACCCCAATCAGCTTGGATAAGAATCAGGCACTGAGTGTCTACTTCGCCTTCTCCTGAAAAGCCTTCCTCCTCCCACTTCCCTGAGAAGGCAGAAGAAGGTCCCCAGCCCTATAGGGAGTGTATGACACAGAGGAGCCAAGAAGTCGACTCAGCCAAGGAAGACACTGCTGGCCTGGGGGTGTTGCTCTGGGGGTTCCCTCACCCTGTTGGAGCTGGTGCCTGAGAGGATGGCACAACTTTCCTTGAGGAAGTCAGCTTGTGTTTGGAGAGGCTGATTACTTTGTCTTCAGAACTCATCCTAATGACAAAATGAGCACTCTCCAAGGAGGAGGGTGAGTTTCTTGTAAATGCTGGCAGTCTCACGGCAGAGCCTCCGTAGAGCCACCTCGAGTTCCCTGGGACCGGAGGGGATGTCACAGATCCTCCAGTGGTGCAGAGCTGCCCGTTTGTGCAGCCCCTTTTCTCAGTGACTGCATGCTAAGTCGCTTCAGTCATGTCCGACTCCTTAACACCCCATGGACTGTAGCCCACCAGGCTTCTCTGTCCATGGAGGTTCTCCAGGCAAGAAAACTGGAGTGGGTTGCCATTTCCTCCTCCAGGGAATCTTCCTGACCCAGGGATCAAACCCACATCTCTTATGTGTCCTGTGTTGGCAGGCAGGTTCTTTACCACTAGCGCCACGTGGGAATCCCCAGTGACTGCATGTAAACATGCTCATACACTGGGTTCTTGCGTTTTCCCCCACGCGAAAGACTATAAGAAAAAATCAACTGGCTCACCAGCATTGTAAAATATTCACCCTCACCACAGTAGAGGAGGGCATGTAGATTTTTAAAGCCGTGTGGCCCCACCTCATGCGCCCTGGGGAAGGAGCTGAGAACCTGCTCATAAATGAAGGCCACGGGTGATTCTCCTGAAAGGGTTGGGGAACAGCGGTCTGTTTGTAAGTTGCCATCTAGGGCCATGCTTCTCCCGTCACCTGGGAGCTGGTGAAAGCACAGCTTCTGATTCTAGAGGTCCAGGTAGGGCTGAAGAATCTGCTTCCTTCTAAGCACCCTCATCCCCTGTGCACCCCTGCTGGGCAGGAGCTTCTAGAACAGCAGCTTCATCCTGTGGGCACCCCTGCTGGGCAGGAGCTTCTAGAACAACAGCTCTCATCCCCTGGGCACTCCTGATGTGCAGAAGCTTCTAGAACAACAGCTCTCATCCCCTGGGCACACTGGGAGGGCTTTTACGTGTCTGCTATTTAGTAGTCCTGAGTGCATCCTGGATACTGGGAGTCTTTTGATCTTCCCATGTGACTTTAATGGGTAGCTTGAGTTTGAAAGCTGTTGATCTGTGAACATGTTTTTCCGTCAGTAATAGCACCTGAAGAAGCCCACCTACTCAGCGGACCTGAAGGAAATACCCTGCAAAATCTCAAAAGTCAAATAATTCTAAGTTTTAATGGTTTGATGTGTTAATATCTTAGCCTCGACCTGTAGTTCTCAACCTGATTTTGCCTCACATATTATGAAAGCTTTATTCTTTTTAATCACTGTTAAGAATTGTGTTTTTTTTTTAATGGAAAATTTTAAACAGTATAAAAGAGAATTTGATGAATTCCTTTTAGTCATCACCCAACTTCAACAGTTATTAACTCATAGCTAGTCTCTATGCCTCTACTTACTCTACCCCCACCCTGACTATTTTGAAATAAATCCTAGAGCTCATAATATTTCATTCATAAATATTTCAGTTTTACATCTCTAAGAATTAAGGACTTTTTATAAACATAATCATAACACCATTATCACAACTTTCAGATAATCTATACTCTCACACTGTTATCTTTTTCTTGCTTGTTTACTTGAAGAAACCAGGCCATTTGTCTGATCATTTCCCTATAGTGTGGATTTGATGATTACATCACCATGGTGATGTTTAAAGTGTTGCTTCACCCTATGAATTGATTAGTTCTAATGACTTGATCCCATTCAAATTCTGATCTCTTCAACTCGGAAAATCCATCTTTCCCATGACCTGGTACTTAAGAAACTTACTTCAAACTAGGGGTCTGCACACAAACACCATCCGATTGTTTGCCATTGTAGTTTTTACACCATAGGCACCTTCTGCCTTCTCATCCTTCCTTCAAGCATTTTGAGTGAAAGCTGTTTATAGCCCCACAATGGTAGACCTCAGGAGGTCTTTTTAATAGAAACCTACATCTCCTAATTAGAGGAAGAGATAGTGTCCCTGTATGTCTCTGACCTCTGCAGCTCTAAAAACCTAACACTCCTACATCCTACTACTTAACGGATTTGTTATTTTTAGAACTTAAATTTATTTTATTCTTTAGAAACTGAAGTCATACTACTTGGGGCCCAGTTCCAGCTCCACTAATTCTTACTAGTTGTATAACCCGGGAAGGGCCTGAGTAGAGCTCTGTTTCTTTAATCTGTGAAATGGGAATGAATAATAGTACACATACCTCATAGTGTTGGTGGGAGGATTAAATGAATAATTCACGTTAAGTAATTAGAACAGTTCTGACATACGGTAAGCAGTTAAACGTTGTCCAAGCACTTGATAAAATGTCTGGGCAGTAGTCATCATAATTATTGGTTTTCATGTTAGTCTGACTCAGATCCACGCAGGTATATTGTCTCTGTATGATGAGAAAGATCCCTCCCAGTTTCAGAACTCCTATACTCAGGAATCTAGAAAATTGGTTGTGATGAACCTGTTTGTAGGGCAGGAGTGGAGACACAGATGTCTAGAGAATGGACTTATGGACATAGTGGGGGAAGGAGAGAGTGGGACAGATGGAGAAAGAAGCCTCGACCTATGTACATTACCATGTGTAAAATTGGTAGCTAGTGAGAGGTTGCTATGTAACACAGGGAGCCCAGCCTGGCGCTGTGATGACCTAGAGGGGTGGGATGGGGGGCAGGGAGGGAAGCTCAAGAGGGAGGGAATATTGTAAAACTATTTTCCTCCAGTTAAAAAAAAATTTTTTTTTAAGAATTCATATACTCTTAGATATCAGATGTTCAATTCCCTTCATTTTATACATGAGGAAACAGACCCAGAGAGGTGGGATAACTTACCTAGGGTTACACAAAATCAGAGGCAGAGCTGGGATTTGAACTCAGATTCCTGACTGATTTGGACAGAGACCGTTTATCTGCTCTAGTTCTTAACAGGGAGATACGGTCCATGTCAAGACAGTCTGCTCAACTTCCTGTGTTCATCGACAGCGAGCGTTCATATTTAATGAATTACCTCTGGTACTAAAACCAATGACATCTCTTTCCTCTAGGTTGCCAGCATACTTTGTCGTCCCCGCCGCTCTTCTTGAAGAGGACATAGTGTTCTTCCAGGGTCGTGGCATACCAGTAAGTGCACCTGGAAATCCTGAAAGCACGGATTACTCATTGGTCCATTCTGGCAGATTATCCTACTTAAAGCCCTTGGCTTTGGTATTAAACAGTTTGTCCTCAGCCCGAGAGCAATCTAAAAATACCTTCGGAACTCCCCAGAGGAGCCCCTTTGACAGGAGGCTCCCGGGGGACAGAGTTCTGAAGTTTTCCCAGAGGCCCTGGGGCTCTTAGCAGAGACATCTTTAAAGAGCTTTAGGAGGATTCCAGGCCCAGCTGGTGTTGAAAGCCAGCCTAATTTAACACCTAAATTGTTTCGAGGGTGAACCGTCCCCTCCAAGGGTTGTAGGGTTTCAAATCCTTTTCGGCCTCTCCATTAATCCTGAATGGGCACGGCTGAGTTCCCGCCCAGAGACAGCGTGGAGACTTACTTAGTTTTCACAGAACAGACTGGGATGGGAGCCATATTTCACGTGTCACTGATCAAAGAAAGCAAGACTCTGGCAGTTATTTCAGTTTCTAATTGGTGGTTGGGAGTTGCCAAGCCTGCAGGGAATTGAGTACAGAATGAGAATCACAGATAAATGCTAGGCCGTGCACATGGCTGGTGCCCCTCAGAGGTCACTCTTGTAATGGGAGGTGAGGTATCTCAGTAGTGCGTGCAGGCTGGGCAGGCAAGGAGACCCTCTGCTTGCATGAAGGGCTGCCTGCTCTTCTGTGCCAGCCTGTTTGTGCCATGTCGGAACATGGGCCTGATATTGCCAGTTGCTCGGACTTCTCAGGAGAAAGCAGAGATACGGGTTTTTATGTGAGTTTTCCCTATTTCTAAATGTATGCAGCTGTTTTCAAACTCTCTGGTTTCAGGACTCTTTACACTCTTGAAAAATCATTGAGGATCTCGAAGAGTTTTTGTTTATGTGGTTGTATCTGTTGATATTTGCCATACTAGAAACTAAAATTGGAAAATTGTTTAATGTTTATTTTAGTAGTAAACTCATTAGATGTTAACATAAGTGTTTCTATAATAAATAACTATATTGTCCAAAACAAAAAAGTAGGATAGTACTGTTGTACGTTTTTGAAAACAGACAACTGCTTTCTTTTATCCCCTTTCCTTCATTCAGTCTGTTGTGGTGTGTTGGGTGTGGTTGAAGCGTATGAAGACAGTCTAGCCTCACATAGATATATATTTAGGAAAGGAAGGAGTATTTAATAGCCTTGTCAGATAATATGATGGTACACAAAAAATTGATAAATGGTGGTTTTGTAAAGGTTAATTGCAATAAAGAATCTGAAAACATAATCAATGAGCTTTTCATTCACTGCATTAAATCCATTGGTCTGTCTTGTACTCTGAATGGATCTTAAAACATGCATGATTTTAAAAGCACAGTACATCGGTCATTTATAAAATATTAACTCACTAGGTTATGTTCAAATATTGACGTGCTTTCTTAGATACAAATCATATTTGTTAATATCATCCCTGTCTCATTAGAAAAGTCTTTGAATGTTGGGAATTTGTTCAGCTAAAAAGGCAGAGACTAGTCTTCCAAAATTCTAATTTTTGCTTGAAAGTTCAGCTTTTATCATTGGCAGCAAATTGTCAGTTGTTCTCCTTGTTGTTGTTCAGTCACTCAGTCGTGTCTGACTCTGCAATCCCATGGACTGCAGCACACCAGGCTTCCCTGTCCTTTACCATCTCTCAGAGCTTGCTCAAACTCAAGTCCTTTGTCAGTGATGCCATCCAACCATCTCATCCTCTGTCACCCCCTTCTCCTGCTGCCCTCAATCTTTCCCAGCATCGGGGTCTTTTCCATTGAGTCAGCTCTTCACATCAGGTGGCCAAAGTATTATAGCTTCAGCATCAGTACTTCCAATAAATATTCAGGGTTGACTTCCTTAAGATTGACTGGTTTGATCTCCTTGCTGTCCAAATGACTCTCAAAAGTCTTCTCCAGCACACAGTTGGAAAGCATGAGTTCTTCGATGCTCAAGCTTCTTTGTGGTCCAACTCTCACATCCATGCAGGACTACTGTAAAAACCATAGCTTTGACCATCCAGACCTTTGTCGGCAGTGATGTCTCTGCTTTTAAATACGCTGTCTAGGTTTGTCATAGCTTTTCTCCCAAGGAACGAGGAGCAGATGTTTTCCTTAAAGTTGTTGGGCTTTCTTCTTCTTTTTTTCTAAACATGCATGTCTGCTAGATAGCAAAGTCAGAACGCCCCTGGTTTGTCTGCCGTTCACTCTTTCAGTTCTGTGAAGACAGCACCTGCCTCAGCTCTCAGTCAGTCTCATGGTGCTTTTCCCTTTGACAGACACTTTCATGCTTGGTTTCCACTCCATCACACAGAGCATAAAAGATATTAGTATTTAATATATTGTATGCCATGGGGAATATAGCCAAAATTTTATAGTAACTATAAATGGAGTATAACCTTTAAAAATTGTCTCTCTCTATTGTACATCTGTAACTTAACATGGTACATCAGCTATACTTCAGTTAAAAAGACCAAAACCAAAGGAGACTTAGCAAATAACGGGGGGATTTATCCGCTTTTTAAGATAAACAGGATCATCCACTTGTCTGTTGTCAAGTCCTTCATATGAAAAACCTGTGGCCCTTTCCCAGACAGAAATTGTACAGATAATAATAGGGGAACTCATGTGTCTTCTGCTGAATTCCTGTGAGAAGTCTTCTCTCTGACCAAGAATGTTGCTTGCTTTCTATTTACTGATTCAAATAGAGAATGTAAGGCCCCTCCGTGCCTGAGCTGAGAGGAGATGGTTACAGTTGAGCCCCAGTGGGGAAATGAGCTATGGTTGGCTATCACCAAGAGAATATTCTTTCTGCCCCGGGAGAGGAAATAGGATGAGAACACGTGACTTCCTAGAACCTGTCACCAGTCATAGCTTGAGAGGGTCCCCCTTTCTCAGAGTGAGCTGCTCCCCCCAGCGGGCAGGAGTGCCTGGGCTGAGGGCAGAGTGTGACACTGGAGAGTGGGGTAAGAGGGCAGCGAGGGCCCTCTGGTTTGTCTGTGTTGGAGTACTTCCGCCTCGCAAGGAATCTTGCGGGGTCTGCGCTCACTTTGGCAGCTCATGAGGCAGTTCTGTGTCCCTCAACAGCTCTCCCTCCAGAGCCGGCAGTCGGCTCCCGTGTCTGCAGTGGCAGCCCGGCCTTCCTCTCACCTTGGCGCCCCCTCAGTCTCTCCACACAGATGTCCTGTGGGCACTAGACACCCAGCACACCCAGTACTAATTTACCGTCTTCCTCTGAAACCGCAAACCAGTTCCCCTTTCTGGGGGTGGTGCGGAGTATCGGCTGGATTGCGTGCTCATCTGCAGCCCAGGCTGCTGCTGGCATTCCCGTGTATGGTTGATAGTTACGTTGCAGGTGACTCACAGAGGATGCCCTCTCTAGACGGCTGAAATCCTCTCGGGTGACCTTTGACCTCGGGCCCCAAAGCTTGGTCAGCAGAGCAGGGCTGGGCTTTAGCCACTGTCAAACCCTTAACCAGACCTTTACACAGATTGCTCCAACCAGCCTGCCTTCTCCTCCATTTCAGGTTCTACTGGCAGATTACATTACTTTGCCCCCAAATCACGTCTAATCTCCTTCTGGGCCTGTACAACAGAACAAACAGATGAAACTCGCCCTGTCTCTAGAAAAATGCTTAAAGTGGTCGACTCTGTCACATACGCGCGGTCACTTGATCTCTTCCTCTGTTGCCCACCCTTTGTTGTTCATTGAAATTCCCTTCTCCTGTGGTTTACCACATTCTGCTTCCTATTAGATTTGCAAATTTATTTCTCTTTTTGGAGTATAAAGCTCTTTGAAGGTAGACAAAGTATCATAGCTTTCTTTCCAGCTTCTCACAACCAAATTCCGTGTCTTGCGTGTGCAAGTCTCTTAGCAGGGTATGTTGAATAACCAGTGGTCCGTGTTTTCTAGTTTGAAGTTTCTGTAATGATGGGAGCTGCCCGCGTTTGACCATCCCGGTAGAGTAGGGCCTTCAGAGTCATTGCTGTACTGTGTGTAACTTGGGGAAGTTTCTCAGTCTCTCCAGCCCTATTTCTTGTTGTTATTGGGGCTAGTACTCATAACCTGTCTGAGTGTGGTTGTGAGAATCAAATGACTTAATTCATGTAAAATCCTGAAATAGCTTTACCCCAGTGATAACCTCTATGATTATAGTAATAATAGCCTCTATTATAATAATAACAACAGTAACAGTAATGATGATGATGATTTTATTATCATCCTCCAAGTTCCCAGCACTAAAGCCAAGTCATAAGGTATATGTTAGACCATCAGTGAGTCTGAATGTGACTACTTAGACCTGAGGTGGTGGTGTTAAGACTAAATCAGTCCTTTTTGTTGTGAGGATAACACATTGATTCCTTGGCATAACAGAGTTGACTATATTCAAGTCTTTTGTACTGAAGGTATAATTTCCCTGTATGAATTTCATGGCTAAGCTTAGCTGTCCTCTGTAAGGTGGTTTACATCATGTCTGGAAAACCTTCCTTCTCTTCTGCAGATATGGTGTTGGTCGTGCCACAACGGATGTGCCCTCTTGAAAATGTCGGCCCTGCCCAAAGAACAGGATGACGGCGTGTTGCAGATCCAGAAGAACTTCTTGGACAGGTCAGCACTGTCGCACATCTTGTTATCGTTTAGTTGGCTTGGTTGTTTTCCAGGAAGCTGGGAACAGTTCTCGGGAGTAAGTCCATTTCAGTTTACCTACTGATAAAGCCCTCGAGTGCTGGGAATACAGCTCAGCGAGGTCGTTTTTAATTTGAAAAGAGTCGGGATGACATGGTCCTGAAGTGCATCAACTGCATTGTATTGAGACACACATGGCTGAAGCATTTAGGGGGAAGTAGTCTGATGGCTGGAGAAGGCAATGGCAACCCACTCCAGTACTCTTGCCTGGAAAATCCCATGGACGGAGGAGCCTGGTAGGCTGCAGTCCATGGGGTCGCTAGGAGTCGGACACGACTGAGCGACTTCACTTTGACTTTTCAGTTTCATGCATTGGAGAAGGAAATGGCAACCCACTCCAGTGTTCTTGCCTGGAGAATCCCAGGGACGAGGGAGCCTAGTGGGCTGCCATCTATGGAATCACACAGAGTCTGCATGACTGAAGCAACTTAGCAGCAGCAGTAGCCGTCTGATGGCTTTAATATTGACAGTTGTCAAATTTGGGTCAAGGTATAGATGTCACTGTGCTATTCTGTTCTGCCATGTTTGAAAATTTTCAAAATAAAAAAGTTAAATGTTTTTATTCACCCCTAAACTGGATGAATTTAAAAACAAGAAAAGGAGTGGACTTAGGGGTTAAATTGCCTTGGTTCACATCCTGGCTCTTTCAGTTTATAGACTTGGTGGTTTGCTCCTTGTCCCTGAGTTCCTGGCCCCGGCTGACCGGGAGTGGCTGCTGCTGGGCAGCAGTTAGCTCACTGGGGAGGAGTCGGTGGGAGCTCTGCACACAGATCCTGGCGCGTAGGAAGTGCTCAGGGGAAACTGTTTCTGACTCAGGCCTGCTCTTCTAACGTCTCATTCCCTTCTGATACCTAGGATTTACAGGACCGTCCACAGGCCCCCCTATGAGACTGCTAAAACTGAAGACCTCTCAAGCAACTTCCTGTCCCTGCAGGAAATCCAGATGGCGTACTCTAAGTTCAAACAGCTGTTTCTGATAGGTGAGAAGAACCCTGAGCCAAAACTCACTGTCACCCGGAAAAAGACATGCTGCATGGCTCGGGTGAAAGGTGGTGCCTTGTCCCTGGGTTCCTTGTGGTCAGACACGGCTGTAGGGGTGGGAGTCACAGAACAGAGGGGCCGGTTAGCATGGGGCTGGTGGCCCTTGCCACATTTCCTCCCACCATTTTCCCCTGGGCTCTTGTCCCATTGCCCCTTCTCGGAGCAGGGAACACAGAGCCACCCTTCTCCTCTCTTCCTTCTCCAGCAGTGAGCGTTGGGCTTCTTCCTCTAGAATTTGTGGAACTATGCAGTACCTGTATTCCCCAGCTGTTTTGTAAGGTTGATGATCTGTTTGTTTTTCTTAGTCACTTATTGAATGGACTCCTCCTCCACTGAGTGGAAGTATTTTATTTTATTTTTCTGATTGAGCATATATATATATTACAGTGTAAAAAACCCCAGTTAATCAGAAATGTACAAAGTAGAAAACTAAATATGTCCATCCTTGCCACTCCTCCTTCCCTGCCCAGGCTCCCTGGTGTGAAGAGTTCAGACCTTGGATCAGATTTAATCAAGGTCGGTCACCTGTTGATTCTTTTCACTTCTTTTTTCTGGTGGCACCACGTGGCTTGTGGGATCTAGTTCCCCAACCAGGGCTTGAACCCAGGCCCTCAGCAGTGAAAGCACTGAATCCTAACCACTGTACTGCCAGGGAATTCCCTGTTCTCTTCACTCTTTTTTTTTTTTTTTTAAGATATTTTATTCATTGATTGATTCACTGGATCTCAGTTGCAGCGCATAGGATCTCTGATGTTCTTTGTAGCACGTGAAATCTTTAGTTGTGACATGCAAACTCTTAATTGAGGCGTGCAGACTCTGTAGTTGCAACATATGGGATCTAGTTCCCTGACTAGGGATCGAACCCAGGCCCCCTTCACTGGGAAAGATTAGTCTTAGCCACTGGACCACTAGGGAAGTCCCTTCCCTTCACTCTTTTTTTCAAGTGTATTTATTTTTAATTGAAGGATAATTGCTTTACAGTATTGTGTTAGTTTCTTCCATACATCAGCATGGTTCAGCCACTGAGACACATACGTCCCCCTCTCTCTTTACTCTTGAATGCGTGTTTACCTGATATTTGTCACACTCATTGCCAGTTTCTCGGCTTTACGTTTTTAGCCTAGGGGTCTAACTTAGTATTTACTCAGTCATTCAGCCAACATGTATTGCATTTCCATTATACACACCAGCTATGCCAGGCACTGGAGACAAAGATGACTATGACACCGAGGGAATCCAGTGTACACTGACAAAAAGCAGGCCTGTGGAGGAGAAGTAAGAAATTGCAATGGTTGATCCAGGACTGTGATTTTCCGCTTCTTTTGCCACCATCCAGTACTGGCAGGGGTATCTGCCTTCTCACTGATCTGAGTTTGCAACTTTCACATTCAGTAGACTTCTATAAAATGCAGTGCTTCTATCTCCAGTTGGATTGGGAGGTTGTATCCAGTGTGCAGGATAAACGTGTTTGTTTAAGGCTCCAGTGGAAGTTTCCACAGCGTAGGACATGGTCTGTTGCATCTTCCACTTCTAAGAGCAGCAGGCTGACTGTTGATGTGTCTGCCTAATGCATGTTTCTCTCCTTGTCGAGTTACAGGGTGACCGTGACTTGGTGGACAGATTTTAGGGCACTTTTTTACTTGTGCAAAAAAAAGTCTGTTTTTGACTACCATACCCTTCCAGAGGTTTACAGTTCAAAAACCACTTCAGCTGAAGGCTTGAAATGCGCTTTACTTACCTGGAGCCCAGAGCTGGATTCTTAGCCTAGCGTAGGGCCACGCCACTGAGCAGCACAGGTTCTACAGCAGTATGTCCACAAACAGTGCCCGACTTCTTTGCTCTGTTTCCTTTATTTTCAGATAATAGTACTGAATTTTGGGACACAGACATCAAATGGTTTTCCCTGCTGGAAAGTAGCAGCTGGCTGGACATAATCAGGTATTTCAAGGTGTTTTGCTCATAAGTTTCACAGTTCCGTAAACCAAAGTAGTAAAGCAAACTGACAAATAATTTAACTGTTTTCTATTTCACAGTTAAATGTTCTTAGGTCACATGTTCTGTTCAGGGCTCAACTGGATTTTGCATTTGTTATTTATTATTTCTGTGCATGTCTGATCAGAATTTACGAATATGCTACCTGCCCACACAGATCTGCTCCTGAGACTATGGACCAGGGATGGGAAGGCTGCGGAAAAGGGGGTGTGGGACCCCAGCATTCTAACTGAGCTGCAGTGCTCACCCCCAGGGAGGAGGCAGGGGGTTGGGAAGGTGGGGGGATGCTGAGCTTTCTGGTTTTGTTTTTATTTTGGGCAGGGGGTGGTTTGGTGACAGTCAGGGATTGAACCTGCATCCTTGCAGTAAGTGCGGAGTCCTAACCACTAGACAGCCAGAGAATTCCCAGGTGCTGAGTTTTTATTGCATACTTTTTAAAAGGATTCTTTATCTTTTATATCTCTTACATATTAAATTGTTTTTTACTATAATGAGTGCCAATTAGTCTTCCTCATTTGGGGGATTAAGTAGAGATTCTGAGAGAACAAAACTTTTTCCCCTGTCCTACTTCCTATTTTGAATAGCTTCTCTCCATTGCCCTTAAACAGAGGCGAGGGCAGAGGGAGGCGCAGAACAGGTATGACGCTTGGGTGAGAGCCAGTGAGAGAATGGCTCCAGCCCCAGGGCACCTCTGAGGAAAGGGCAGGCCTCCCTCTCCCCTCGCTCTGCATTCTCCCTCAGACCTGCCTGGTTTGTACAGAGGAGCCACAGGCCTCCAAACCCTTCTTAGCAAATAGGTTTTGAAGAGCCTGCTGCATGTCCCATAATTTGAATATATAATTGCAAATATTGTGATAGATGTTATAAAATAAGAGGCCCTTTCTTTCTGTGGGGCTTGTAGAGAAGGTGTGCGTCCCTAACCGGGTGAAGAGCCTGGGGGAGGCACCCCCGTGGCAGGGTTATCAGTCCAGCAGGTGGAGCTGCTGATGGTGGCAACAGTTTCCAAGGGAATAGTGTGTCTAGAGAGACAAAGGGATTTTGGGACACATGGGCCTTTCCAGACAGGCGGATACATTTAGCCAATGATCCTGAATTAAACAAAATGGGCCTGTCGCACAGCCTCCAGGTAAAGACATGTTAGGGTCTTACTAGGACTCACTGCCACACTCAGGTATAAGTCTGCAGCAAGAATTCCCAGTTTAGGGATTGTCTAAGAGCATTTTTACGTCCGACTTTGGAATTCCCTTCTGAAACTGTAAGTTTCTAATAAGCAGATGAATGTCTTGCAGTAACTGAATAGTGTAAACAATAATTTGTTTCTTTTCTGGAGAATTTTAGTATGAGACAGTAAGTGAGATGGAAAACTGAAGATCAAGTTAGACTGCCTCTAAATTTCTTGTTGTTCATAATATAGCTCAAGCTATATAAGCACAATATAGCTCAATATATAGCTCAAGATCTATTATCTGTTTCACTTGTCTCTCTCCTTATAGGCGCTGCCTGAAAAAAGCAGTAGAGATTATAGAATGTCTAGAAGCCCAAAACATGAACGTTCTTCTTTTAGGTAATACATTTAAAGCACAAAGGGTGGTTTCCTTTTTCCTTTACTTGGGGTTCTGTTTCTGTATATAGAGATTTATGTAAGTGGAACTGTCTTATAAAGTGAAGTCGGTCAATCGTGCCCAACTCTTTGCAACCCCATGGATTGTAGCCTACCGGGCTCCTCCATCCATGGAATTTTCCAGGCAATAGTACTGGAGTGGGTTGCCATTTCCTTCTCCAGGGGATCTTCCCGACCCAGGGATCGAACCCAGGTTTCCCATATTGCAGGCAGATCCTTTATGATCTGAGCCACCAGGGAAGATTATCTTATAAAAGGAGTGAGCTAGTGTAGAAATCCTTCTCATACTTTTTACCCTGACCTTGGAATCCTTGCCTTGGATTTCATTGTTACAGTTTAAAAATACATTCCTTCACTTGGAACTTGGCAGACGTATTTGCAGCCCAAGAAGGAATTGTTTGCTATCTTTACCAAAGCTCACATTTCCTGATATTTTGGGGTTTTGTTTTATACTAACTCAGTTAAAGTTTGGACGACCTTTTTTGTATGAAGACATCCATGGATGGTTTGTTATTTCTGCATCTTTGTATCTGACAACTTTGTGCAGTTGTTGCAGAAACTGTGTGGTCCACGATTTCCTTTTCTGCAGTGAACTGAAGTTGCTGTACATGTGGGCTGGACATACACACCCAGTGTGTATAAGCCTCGTGCAACAAAGATTGTTGCTGGGATTGGTTAGATCTGAGCTAAAATATTGTCTGCCATATTGAATATTTGAAGTTTCTTGTGGCCCCATGCTTTAAGCAGAGTGCCTCATGCTTCCACACCCTCAAGCTTTTATCATTTTTCTGACACTCTCTAGGAGAGTGTCTGACTCCTGGGACTTAGCTTCTGTGAGCAGACCGGAAATGTGTCAGCCTGTAGCTTCTGTACCCTCTGACTTAAATCTGAACACTTGGACTGAGCACCTCCCACATACAGAGCTCTATGCTTTTGCCTTCTAAAAGTTTACACCCTATTGAGTTTGAGAGAGAGCTGGCATAAGGGTGTTATTGAAAAAGATCTGGTTTACAGCGGCCAAACAGAGTCCTGAGTAACTGGTGAAAAGGAGAGAGAAAGACTGGGGGTGCTGAGAAGTACTAGTACCCAGGCCAGACTGCACCAACCCCAGAGGTGCGCAAAGTGAAGTGAGAATGGTCAGCAGATGAGGCTGAGCAGTGCCTCGCTCCCCAACAGACGGCGGAGCTGTGTCTTCTCTGAAATCTCACTCTCTAGCCACTCTTTCTGGGACTTGTAGGTGTACTGATAACATACTTCATGCACAAGAAGGAAGATTCTCTTGAAAACCGAAACTTGTTTCAAAAGAAAGATGAATATAAAAATCTGTTTCTTCTGAACCCTGGTGTTCGTTCCCATAGTTTAGACTTCTTTTCCTGGAGGAAATATAGGAGCACAGTAAGCCTGTCCCTGGAATGCTTCCTGGCCCCGGGGTCACAGGAGAGGTTAACAGTGCAAATACCTCCCTACTTAGGATTCATTCTGAAGTTTTCTAACCCTGTGACTATCAGAACCATCGTCCTCATGGACGTTTTAAAATAGCAACTTGAGTGGCACTTCTTTTTGTAAAGTAGAAACTATGAGGATGTAGACCTTGACTTTCAGGACTGTGAAATTCTTAAGACAAATGCCCAGATGTAGACGTATGTTGTTATTTGCTATGAGTGGTGGATGGTGAACAAGGATGTGAGCGGAGTTTTCATCATGTGAGTTTTGTATCGTCGCCCGAGGGGTGGACACATGGCTTATACTTAGCAGGGAGAGTTTCACCTCCAGGCTAGGCAGGCCCCTCTGTGCTCAGGCAGAAATGGCAAGAGCCATGGAGCTGGCAGAGCATTTTGGTGCAGTCCAAGAATGTTACCCTTTCTCCAAAGCAGAGGTAGTGGAGGAAAGGTGGCTGAGAAGCAGCTGAGCTGTGAAACAGTAAGCTTAGGGATTGCTATCCTGATGCCCCAGCTGGAAGGGTTTTAAACTTGGTCTGTGGAGCCCAGCAAGCCACCACACTGTGCCCTCATAGTGTGGTGCATCTGATGCCCCCATGCTGACACTGGGTTTGCCGCGTTACATCTGTTCACCAGTAAGGAGTCCATTGTTAGTGCCAGTGCCCCTTGGAGCCGGTGCCAGCCAGGCTAGAAGCGTTTGTCTCTCAAGCTGAACATGTTACCTTTTGCCAACCAATGGCCCAGCCTTTTGGGGAATTAGAACTTGACTATCGGGGTAGACGGTGGTGTGGGGGCCCTGCTTTTGCCTGTGCCCTCCGCAGCTCTTTTAACACTTGGTCCCCTCTTTCCTCTCTGTGCTGTTACCCGGCAACCCCCGCCGCCACCCCACCACCCCCACCAGAGGACAATGCCTCCGACCTCTGCTGCCTCGTTTCTTCTCTGGCGCAAGTGATGATGGACCCCCACTGTCGAACGATTTTCGGTTTCCAGAGCCTTGTCCAAAAGGAGTGGGTCATGGGTGGCCACTGCTTCCTGGACCGCTGCAACCACCTCCGTCAGAGCGACAAGGAGGAGGTGAGTGTCCTCGGCACAGACCTGGGCAGCCTCGGACACGCGGAGCCCTGTCTCTCCTTTAATACCTGCACAGTGCACGCCTTAGGAACTTAGGAAGGCGAGGACAGGTCACAGGTCAATGAGTGTGAATGATTTAAACACTGGAAACCCCTCCCAGGGAAAAGGGATGTTTATTAAGAAGTGTGTTCAGAACCTTCTCTTCTAAATTGTATGTCCCAAGGGTGTATTATAGTTCACGGTGGAAGTGATGTTGACTTGTAAAACTTAAATAAAAATGAACTCGGTGGAACTCTCACAATATCTGATAAATTAGTCTTTGCAAAAAAATAAATAGGGTACAAGTTTCCCTGTATATACATAATAATGTATAATAACAAGAAAATACATAATAACACAAAGTAAATTTCCCTTGCAATAAACCCTTTCAAAATAAAGCCAGGGTTATGTGAATGCTATCCATTACCTGGGCCTCTTGCTGTGATAGCTGCAGGCCTGGGCTTCTGAATTCAAGCACTGGAGAGACAGCGAGATAGTTCAGTTAGTGAAAATGAGTGTCCCCCCCACCCCCAAACTGGGATGTACTTGTCTTGGTTACAGCTGTGCCAACTGCGTTGGCTGCATTATTAACGACCGTGGAAGGAAAAATGAAAACATGTGAACTGTAATTAAATCACCTGCAGAGCTAACAGATGCTAGCAGGGCGGCTGGTGGTTTTTCTTCCCCCAGATAAGAGGCATGTCTGTCTGCGGTGCTGGGCAGCTTGACACAGTGGCTCTGGAAACAGAGCTGAGGCTTCTGCCCATAAAGGCTTGGTGTGTCCTGGGAGAGCAGGCCACCCTTGCTCGGCCTGCAGATTTCTCTGAGGACTGGTCTGCACTCATCCATGTCCCGTCAGGCTGTTGATGAATATGCATCACCATCTTTCAGTCTTACAAGGGACTTGCCTTCCTGAGACACTAATTCGAAAGGTTGATGGCACTCAAATAACAGAGCTGGTACTGTGTTGGGAAGAGGGTATTTTTGCATGTCTTGTGTAGTCTGTGTATCTTGAGAGCAGGGGGACTGACAGGCACCATGTCTAAAGGGGAAAGAGCCCCAGAGCAGATCTGCCCGCTCACCCAGGGCTGGGAGGAAACACCTGTACTTTCTGAGCCCATTTCCCTGACTGTGCTGTGAGATTCAGATATTTTCGACTCTTATCTAATGCCACTGAACGTAAACTGAGGTGTGAGATAAAGTTGCCACGTAGACCTTTCTTCACGTGTCAACATCGACACCGTGGAGTTTTGACGGAAAACTGGGTGGTCCGGTTTGTGATGTAATTGATGCATCACAATTGACTGGACTGAGTCAAGAGCCGGACTGCCAGCTCCTGCCTTTGAGGAGCTGCATGTGAGGCCTCCGCCTGGCTCAGGAATGGAGAGACCGCGACGCAGTCTGCCTTGTCCACCTGACCGGGTCACTGGTGGCTCGAGGAGGAGCACTGGGGAGCGACAAGGTGCTCTCAGAAACTCTACTAAGAAAGAGCTTGCCTCTGAAGCTAATAAAAGAGGCCATCGATGAAAAAAAATGCATTTGTGAAAAACGTTAGAAACTCGTTTTTGCCACTTCTGCTTTCTCTCCCATCCGCTTTCTCTTCTGGGCCCTCATTGTCAGGGCGGTTAGTCTTTGTGACCCCCTGGACTATAGCCCACTAGGCTCCTCTGTCCATGGGGATTCTCCAGGCCAGAATACTCGAGTGGGTAGCCTTTCCCTTCTCCAGGAGATCTTCCCAACCCAGAGATCAAACCTAGGTCTCCCACATTGCAGGTGATTCTTTATCGTCTGGGCCAATAGGGAAGCCCCATTGTCAGGGCAGAGAAGGTAGTATTCACAAAATTTGAAGAAACCGAGTAGTTTTTTTGTTTGTTTTTTTTTTTGGTAATACAGTGCTACTAGTTGGAGAAGGCAATGGCACCCCACTGCAGTCCTCTTGCCTGGAAAATCCCATGGACGGGGGAGCCTGGTGGGCTGCCGTCTATGGGGTCGCACAGAGTCGGACACGACTGAAGTGACTTAGCAGCAGCAGCAGCAGCAGTGCTACTAGTGAGGAGAGTGGCATTCTTTGGTGGGGAATAGTGTTTCACTTGAGGTTCAGAGTTAGCGTTCCCTATCTTCAGGCTCAGTTGCAACAACTGCTCTTGTGCCAGTGTCGATGGGCAAGGAGATTCTCCTTCTTGGGAATGTCTTTCACATAGGGAGCTACTGCCGAGTCCTGAGGTTAATCCACGGGTGTGTGGTTTTTCAGTCAAGCATATTTATCTCTGGGGATGGGACGCAGTTGGGAATGGCAGTCACCTGGAATGTGCTTCCCAGAGCATGCAGTGTCCAGGACAGGCTACTCCACAGCCGTCCAGGCGGCTGCACTCTACCTGGGACCGTTGGCACCCCTCCATCACGTGCGTCTTGTCTTCACCCAGGTCCCTGTGTTCCTGCTCTTCTTGGACTGTGTGTGGCAGCTGGTGCACCAGCATCCCCCAGCGTTCGAGTTCACAGAGACGTACCTGACCGTTCTGTCAGACAGCCTGTACATACCTATTTTTAGCACCTTCTTCTTCAATTCGCCTCATCAAAAAGATACGAACGTGGTAAGAGTCGCTCTTAGGAACCTGTGTATTGAAGAAGCCGTGTCTAACAAGTAAGACGTAAGAGGAGCGATGATGAAAATGATATTTTCTTTATAACAGTGATTACACAGAGGGCCCTGTTCTGAGTGCTCTCCGGGTATTGATATGTAATCCTCAAGTCCAAATTATCATTATCTCTGAGAGTGAGTCACTTGAGACAGTGAGGCCGTCACCGTGGGTCACAGGGTAAATATCGGGGCTGGGAGCCAGTGTGAGAGCTGGGGATTAGGCACGTTAAAAGCGGTCTTTATGAACAGCTCAGATGCCTTCTCTTCCACTTGACAGATGCCAGGAGTGATTCAGAAGAGAGTGGAGGGGGGAGGAGGGGAGCTTGGCTTTCTTCTCTGCCTTAAACGTCTTTATAGTCTCCCTTGAGGCTCTGCCCCCGGGGCTTCATCTCGGCGCTATCAGGGCTCCGACTAGCCCTCTGGGGGCCTGGCGTTTGCTGGAGCTGCCCTCCCAGTGGATCTTACCGCATCCCACAGGGAGTGGCAAACAGAGCCCGGGCCTCCAGTCACACAGCCTTGCTGCTCACCAGCCTCCTGGCCTCAGGTGGTTCACTTCGTTTTCCCAGCCTCCATTTCCCCAAAGGTAAATTGGGAAAATGGGAGTGACCTCGTGAAGGGTGTGGTGAGCGTGTGCAGTACAGTGGCTGGCACAAGTTCTGCTGGAAGTGACGTGTCCTGTCTCCTCTCCACCGAAAGCCGTTGGGGAGCGACCGACGGCCACAGCCTTCACGTGCGGCGCCGTGGAGGCTGGGTCTCGGGGCAGGCTGGGTGCGCCGTCCTGGAGCCGGTCTCTCCGCACTGTCTGCTTTCGCCAGCCCTCCCTGCAAACACTGTGACCTATGCTTATTTTGGCAGGGCAGGGAGAGCCAGGACTCACAAAGCAAGCCTTTGAATCTGCTCACTGTGTGGGATTGGTCCGTGCAGTTTGAACCCAAAGCCCAGACGTTGTTCACAAACCCTCTTTACGTGGAGAAGCCAAAACTGGAGAAAGTCCAACGGAAAGGAACGCATTTCAAAGTAAGATTTGTGCGTATCTAACCCCCTCGTCTGTGCAGAGATCTCCTTGTCTGGAAGGATTACATTTAATCTGTGGATTCTGGGCACAGTCACAGAGTTGAGACTGTGATGGGCAGCTTGTCAGGGCCCCTGAGCATCCTTGCCTTTGGCAGATGCACGTTTGTCCTGAGTGTCACTGGGGATGCCAGGGCAATCGAGGGTGTCAGCCCTGCCCCAGTGTGATTGATAGAGCAGAGGGAACGCTGATCACAGGGTGGGTTTTATGTCATCTGTACCAGTTTAGGTATTCACTAGCAAGGCCTCTCTTCATGCCAAAAATGGTGTTTGTGACTGACATGTTCTGTCAGGGGCCACAGAGCTCTGGCACAACCACCACCCCCCTCCATTCTGTTGGAGCTGGAAGACAGCCGTGGGCACCATGTGAGCAGACGGGCCTGGCTGTGTTCTAGTATTTACAGAGGCTGGTACGGGCCAGATTGGGCCCATGGGCTGTTATTTGCGGACCTGGGCTTAAATGACAAACATCAGATTATTTGGGTTTCCCTTTAGATATCTGTTCCTGATTTTACTAGATATTAAAACTCCGACATCCCCGAGAGGATGTATGATGTACGTGGCATTTCTTGTTCTGCCTCCTGACTTGGGAGCCCCCCACAAAGAGGAGAGCGGGGTGGTCAGTGACGGCCACTCGCAAGTCAGAGCATGTCACTGCCTTCTCCACCACCATCTTTCTGGTTCAGAAGTCCTGCAGGGCTCCTGGGGCCCTGGCCAGTTCTCCATTCCAGAGGGGCTTGGGACTCATGAGTCAATGCCAACACTCACAGAAGGTGCCTCTGCTGGCTGCCGCTTCACCCCTGCAAGGGTCCGCAGGCCCAGGCTGGGTGTTAGTGCTCCTGGTTCAACCTCTGTCCTGTCTGCTGGGCCAGAACCGCCCTGCTGCGCTCCAGCATAGCCAGGCCAGAGGTCAGTTTTGTCGGTGTGCTGTGCCCCCTGGTGGCTGCACACACACCTCCCACCAGATCAGGATGGCCCAGCTGCCCCCACCAGAGGGGCGAGGGCCCTCAGAGGTCTGAGGGAGGAAATGAAAGCTCTACCTGTAAGTCCATTTCTCTGCCCAGGCCCTGTTTTTCTGAGGGTCCCTTCTCATAGGTGGGAGTGGAGAACCTAAGGGCCCAGGTTGCAGGAGCTGGCCTGTGGGAGAGGCTTGAGCTGCAGGTCAGGGCATCTGAGGTTGTATTAGCTCATGCAGGGCCAGCGGTGGGCCGGCGAGAACCTTGGGGGCCGTTGGGTGAGGAGTCCTGGTGTCAGGCTTGGGGCCTCTTGTTGGGGGATAGGCAGCCTTGGAGACGTTCTGTAGAAACCAAAGAGCCGTGGCCAACCACAGCTGCCCTGGGAATGCCCAGTGCGCTGCCCCAGGAATTATTGCTCAAGACTGTGGGGTCCGCTCAAGTGCGGCGTCCCAGCCTCAGCCCCAGGCCTTGACCAGGCTACAGGGACACAGTGCTGCCCCCACCTGGCCTGTCCAGAATGCTCCATTCACTCTGGGCTTGAGAGAAGGGCTTCCAAGACAGGGAGGGCTCTGTTAAGAGCTTGGGCTCCCTCCGGAGCCAGACTGTGTGAAACCACACCTGGTACTTGGTAGCTGGGGTCTTTGCGGTTGACTTAACCACTGTGCCTTAGTTTTCTTGTGTGTAACATGGGGCAGTAACGGTGACTCCGAGGACCGGGTGAGTGGTTGCTTGTGCAGCACTGAGCGTGGAGCCCAGCAGGCAGTGAAGGTCCCGCCTGCTTCCCTCATCCCTGACTCACCTGGGTCACTGGGCAGAAGAGGCCAGCCCCCAGCTCTCCTGCCCCCAGATGGCAAGTCAGGAATCCTGGTCAGCTCTGACTTGGGGTGTTGTGAATGGCTTGGCTTTCTGCGGTATATTTTTATTGTTTTGTTCTACACTCCGTAATAAATACGAAGCACTGGCAGGAAGAGTTAGGAGCCTAGCCCCAACAAGAAACTTCTGCCTCCTCTTATTTCACATGACACCGCAGGAGTAAAGGAGATGGCGAGAAACAGCTCCTCCGCGGATTCTTGCCTCTGTCTTTGGGCACCAAGGATCTGTTGCAACCGTCTGACCATCCTCACAATCCTCTCCCAGTGCATCCCAAAATACAGCACCTAGCTTTGGCTTCAGGTCGAATTCCTGAGGAGGACAAGCGTGTAGACGCTCTCAACGTCTTCCACCCTGTGCAGCTCGTCGACAAGAACACCCGGCCCATTTAGACAGTCCTCAAGTTCCTTTTGCTCCCATCTGTCTCTTTGTCCAAAAGAACCTTTCTGACTTAGGCTTGACCTCCCCCTGGATGCCTGACCTCTCACAAGTTAAGCCTGTAAGTTATTTCGTTGGAGCGACAGGCTCTTCAGGGCGTTGGCACTGTTTCCTCACAGGTGTTCAGAATATTGTGGAAGCGAGCCCCCTAAGTTTTTCAAAGAAGAAACATTCTGTGCCCTTCACAAATGAATAGGCCTCATCTCCAGGCTCCCCCGCGACTCCTCATCTGCCTCTCTCTCTATTCACTCATTTACCGGCTGCGCTGGTCTCTGTGGCTCCACTCTGGCTTATTGCGATGGCTTCTCCAGTCGCGGAACTCTAGAGCCTGGGCGCTGTAGAGCCTGGTGCACGGTCTTACTTGCCTCTTAGTATGTAGAATCCTTCTGGACCAGGGATCGAACCCATGTCCCATGCGTTGGCAGGCGAGCTCCTAATCCCTGGACTGCCAGAGAGGTCCTCATCCGCCTGTCTTAACTTCAGCTTGTTCTTCACGAGTGCTTAATACCCTGCGCCTGGTCTCACCCATTTGTTTAGCAACCCAGCGTGCATCTGATATGCTCATCGTGGAATAAACAGGCATCCCCCCCCCACCGCCGCTCTCTCTCTGTGTGACGGCATTGTAATGAATTTGCATTCACAGGGCAGTTCTCATGACTCTTCTTAAAGTAGATAATGCTTTTTGTTTGTTTTTTGGGATGGAAACAACCGTCACTGTGCTCTTGGGCTAACCAGAGACTTTTTTTTATTTGTGTTCTCTCTCAAAGCATCAAAGACAACTTTCTCTGCCCCTCACCCAATCGAAATCATCTCCCAAAAGAGGATTTTTCAGGGAAGAAACAGATCACTTAATTAAAAACCTGCTGGGCAAGAGAATCAGCAAACTGATCAACTCCTCGGAGGAGCTGCAGGACGGCTTCCGAGAGTTCTATGATGGCTGGCACAGCAGGCCCCCCAGCTACCAGGGGCTGCTGCTGCCTCACCTCGAGGGCCCGGAGATCAAAGTCTGGGCCCAGCGCTACTTACGCTGGATTCCGGAGGCCCAGATCCTGGGTGGCGGCGGAGTGGCCACCATGAGCAAACTCTTGGAGATGATGGAGGAAGTCCAGCGCCTACAGGAGAAAATCGAGGCAAGACACCACAGCCAGGAGGCCCTCCAGGCAGAGGGTGCCTCGCCACCGAGGACCTCGGGCCGCCTGTCCTCCTTGTTCCCTTTCGCGCTGCTGCAGCGCCATTCCTCCAAGCCCGTCCTGCCCACCAGCGGGTGGAAAGCCCTGGGAGATGAAGACGACTTGGCCAAGCGAGAAGACGAGTTTGTGGACCTAGGGGACGTGTGACTGGCCTGCTCGGTGGTGGTGAGAGAGGACCCTCGCAGGCTGGGACAGGAGGTTGGACATGTCTGCTCTCCACGTCGGTGTGTCACACTAAAGCTGACTGCCACTGGAAGCCTGGGTCTTCTGGAAAAGAGCTGGTTCTCATTTCTGCCCCCCTAGTTCTGAAAGACTATGCAGTTGAAACCCGTATCTCAAGTATTATTGAAAGGAGTTAGTACGTGACCCGTAATACAGCTGTGGCCAGTGTCCTCTGTGTTAGCATCACTCAGACCCCACGGTAGCCACTTTACTACTTAGAAAGGGCTTTGGTAAGCTGTGCTTGGACGCCGTATGGTCCTTACACCTTTCCTGTGCCAACGTGCTTTATCCAGTCGTCAGGAGTAGCGTGTCTCTAGCCCATCCCGAAGTTCAGCTTTACACGATGTGTGCGTGTGTATGTGTGTGTGTGTGCAGCTTTACATGATGTGTGTATGTGTGTGTTGGATTAATAGATTCAGACAGCGGTGTTAAGATGTGCGGCCTTCATTTCCAAACCGTAGCAGTTTTCCTCTGTCCTCTTGCCATGCGTGTCACCATCCTGACGTTTCCGACCATCCTCAGACTGTGTCACTTCATGTGGGGGCGGGGGCTGGCTCTTGGCCAGCAGCTCCAGATCCCCACCCCGCCACCGGCTGTGCACCGCTTTCCGCTGTCCCTTCGCAATCCCCACCTTGGTGTACCTCGTCCTGGGATCTTGCTGCTAAGCCTGTGGGTCAAACTGGGGGAATCTCTTAGGTTTGCCCAGAGGAGCCTCCATTGTCCCGGAGGCACGCAGTGTTTGAAAGAGGTTGCTTCACCTTTTTCCAACAGCATGCCGAGGCTTCAGACCCTCTGTGACCGCCGTCCTCAGGCGTTTTCCCCAGTTTTGCTACCTTACAGACCGGTGAAGAAGATCACTGTTGAACGCGGCTATCATAGGGAAGCGGTCAAGCATAAGTCTCAGAAGTGATGGTGACCACATAGTACCTCAGCGATTTAAAAAGCCATAGAAGAAACTTGACTATGCCTGGTAACCTTCCTGGATCTGCTGTTTAAATGATCTATAGTTTTTAAGTGCCGGAAAAGCACACTTAGTGAGGACCCGTTTTTTCATTCTCCGTGGAAACCTGTTCAGTTCCACAAAAGGAAGTGGGAAAAATGATCGATCTCACATCAGAATGTTCCCTATCAGAAGTTTGCCTTTTATATCTGTTTGCTCTCCAGTATGGATTCCAATTTGAACAGTATCTATTTAGAAAAGCTTTCAGTTGCTGAAGGGCAATAAGAAAATTTGAAACTGTTGACAAAGAGGAGTTTCTCGGTTTGCACTGAATCTTTTGTACACCACAAGAAATTGCTTTGCAGTCCTCCCCACGCCAAGTTGATGCTCAAGCCTTGTTGGTCTGTTAAGATGATGGAGATTGAGGGGAGGGCAGGGTTTATGCATCTGGGGCCAAACACATGCCCAGTCTTGGTTGCCTTAAGAGTCTCACTAGTAAGGTCAGTGTAGGCTTGCAGTGGGGACTTTAAAATGACCCTAATTCATTGGCTATATTCTGTGGGCCTTCTTAAATTAGCACTAACCTCCTTTCTCTGCCCCACTGCCTCCCAGATACACTATGGAGTTAACTAGTTTTGTGATCATATTATAATTGGAATATTTATACAGTAGCCTCTTCAGTCTTAAGATCTTAGATTTCATTCCAAAAATGCCCGGTGTGATGCTTTACAGTCCATAAAGTGGTTCAAAGGCACAAGGTCATGGCCCCTCTCATAGCAGTTGAATGTGCATTGAAATATTTTTCTATGATTTTTTAAAAATAAAATTACAATAGAAAAATAAGCTGTTTTAACATGTAAGGTCATGACAGTTTATGTATTTATATCTGAAATGAGATTTCTATAAACTTGTATTTGTGTACAGAATTCTCAGTGGATTTATATATTGTGACATTTTTATTCAGGATTGAGATATGGATTATGGTTAACAGTAAAAGCTAAAATGAGATCATTTACTTTGTCTAAAATGCTGCACTGTGCACGTTTGGAAATGTATATTAATTTCCTGTATATAATATCTTGAGTTTGTTTATACCTCCAAGTTTTTACACTGAAGATAAATTAGCTTTAATTACATTAGAAACTTTTTTTTTTTAAGGGAATAAGCTGTTGGGCTAAATCTGTATAAATGTTCTTTTTATTTTCTGGATGTACAATGAAAGTTTATACTTGTATTTCACTGCATCGTATCTGATTGCAGAAATTAAAGCACAATTTACAATACTGTATTTGGTGTGGTCGATATAACATGGAATAATTATTTTCACTTAGTCATTATGTGTGTCGCGGGGGGAGGTGGTTGATTGGTTAGTGGGTGGATGGAAAACCAATAACCAAATAGAGATTTAAAATTTCAGCAGGTGATACAATACTATGACAAAAAATAAAATAAGGTAAGACCCTATGGGGTAAGGAGGTAGCGCTAGTGGTAAAGAATCTGCCTGCCAGTGCAGGAGACAAGAGTCTCAGGTTGGAAGATCCATCCCCTGGAGGAAGGCATGGCAACCCACTCCAGCGTTCTTGCCTAGAAAATCCCCATGGACAGAGAAGCCTGGCGGGCTACGGTCCATAGGGTCGCACAGAGTTGGACACAACTGAGATGATGGCATGCATCCATGCCTGTAGGGTAAGTAAAGGGAGAGAGTTTTTTAATCCCTGAAATATCACTGCCTCTTTGCTTTTGTGGGGATATATAAAATGAGAATAACTGTCGATGGAAGGGGTTCGATGAAAGAGAAAAGGCTTCATTTCCTGCCTCAGAGAGGAAGCAGGCTGGCCTGGGCGGGATGGTGTGTACAAGGAGGACTTTTTCCTCATTCATTTGTTCAGCGTTTGTCTGCAAGATTGAGACCTGTCGCTGTCGGTTGAGAAGCTCTGTTCTCTGCCTGCTCCTGCTCGTGGCCCTCTCCCCCGGCTCTGCTCACCTCTCTGTTGCTGTGGGCCATGCCTGGCCCAGGGCCAGTTCTGAGCCATCCCTGGAACTCCGTATGCTGCCACGTTGCCCTCACGTGCGCCAAGTACTTGATATTTGTATTAAACTCCTGTTAGAAGTTCCGGCCTCTACAAGTTAGCGGTGCATGCATGCTAAGTCACGTCAGTTGTGTCTGACTGTGACCCTATGGACTGTAGCCTGGCAGGCTGCACTGTCCATGGGATTCTCCAGGCAAGAATACTGGAGTGGGTTACCCTTTCCTTGTCCAGGGGATCTTCCCAACCCAGGGATCCAACCCACATCTCTTACGTCTCCTGTATTGGCAGCGGGTTCTTTACCACTAGTGCCACCTGGGAAGCCCTGAGGTTAGCCGACTCCAGTCCTGTTTTCCACATTTGCTAACTGGCTCTTGGTCTCGGGAGGACCCCCTCTCTCCAGGTTTTGCTTGTCCCTGGATTTCCAAGTGAGGGCCCGTGGGGGGACTGAGGGAAAGCAGGGCGGGGAGAGGAAGAGTGAGCATTTCATTTCCCATCCAGTGTGAAACAGGACAGCGGGGAGAGGTGGCTCCTGCTAACAGACTGCCTGTCTGGCCTGGACGGTGAGTGGACAGGCAGAGGGAACCTGGACCCTGGCTTGTTTTCTGAGCCCCTCCTGTGGTTGTGCTCACTGTTTCTCAACAGGAAGACAATCTGCTCAGCTGTGCTTGCGCCCTGCTGGGCCCTAGGGCATTTGTGAAGCCCACCCTGGGGCAGGACCACTGCAGGGCCAGGGGACAGGGCCTTCAGTGACAGGTCCTTCCACATCGACCCTTCTAGCAACCATCCCCAAACACACTTGCTCTTAAAAATATTAGATGGGGGTGAGAAAGAGAAGGCCCTGTTTGTGCCTTGAGCTCCAGTGTAACCAGGTATTGTGCAAGGGCTTATATGGGAATGTACTGACATTCAGGCCGGCCATGGGTAATAACAAAATAACTGGTTAAGGGTCATTTATATATTGAACAGGAAAGTTATTTGTTAGAATGATGGTTCTGTATCTCTAAAAACAGACATCTTGGTCTATTTTGTGGTTCAGGCCCAGGTTCTTCTAAATTCTTTCGTCTTTAATCCTCCCATGACACCATCTGCCTTTAGCAGTTTAAGGATATGAAGGTATGTAATCATATGGAAATATACACAGTCCTAACTAGTGGACAGCCAGAGAAGTCTGTGGCTTTTTAAAAAAAAAAAATCGAGTTTTGCTGGTCAGTCCAGTTTTTGTTAACTTTATTTTTTTTAATTAGGTTTGAATATTCCTTTTGTGAAAAGCTATGTGACATTTGTTTGTTTTAGTCTTGAAAAGGGAACTTTTCAAATCATCAGAGGCCTGGGGCAGGCAAGTACACTGCTAATTCCCAGCGCTGAAAGGGCACAGCTCCCCACACTGAAAAGGTCACAGGGCGTGTCATTCCTGGGCTGGGAAGGAATGCGAAAAGGCGACATTTCATCCCTCAGACTGATCTGAGGACCTTGGCCTGGAATGCGTTGCTGCAGGGAGAGCTGAACACAGCCCAAGCCAAACTATTACCTAGAGTGGAGAACAGCAGCTTGGGGTGAGGAGGGTGGAGGTGTGGGGGCGGGGACGGGCTGGGAAAGGGGCAGGAGGACTTGTTCCAGAATGATGGCAGCATTCTACATCTTTATTCTTTTTGTTCTCAGCTGCACTGGGTCCTCATTGCTGCGCGTGGGCTCTCTCTCGCTGTGCTGAGTGGAGGCCACTTACTCACTGTGACGGCTTCTCCTGTTGCAGAGTGCGGCCTCCAGGGTGTGCGGGCTCAGTAGTGGCCCACAGGCCAGTTGCTCCAGGGCATGTGGGATCTTCCCAGAGCAGGGATCGAACCTGTGTTGCCTGCATTAGCAGGCAGATTCTTAACCACTGGCCCACCAGGGAAGTCCAGCATTCTACTTTTTTTTAATTAATTAATTTTTTAAATTGAAGGATAATTGTTTTACAGAATTGTGGTGTTTTCTGTCAAGCCTCAACATGAGTCAGTCATAGGTATACATATGTCCCCTCCCTCTTGAACCTCCCTCCCATTGTTAGACCCTACCTCAACTGAAAGATTATGTGCCCTTGTCTTAACCTCAGTCCAATGATCTATAGTTAATGTCAAAGGGGTAGTCACAGTCTGTCCCATCGTCAGGTCGTTACAGAAAAGAAAGGTCAAGAGAGACACAAACAGAATCCAGAGAAGTGACAAGAAGACGAGACAAAAACGGCCGTTACAGGTCTGCCCACAAACAGAAAAAGCTGCAGACGGGAGCCGCGCCTCGGGCTCCACTTACAGAGACGGGAGCCGCGCCTCGGGCTCCACTTACAGATGAAGGGGGATTGATTCAATCCCTCCTTCCAGATTGACGTTCTGGGCGTCCCCAAGAATCGTCACGGACCTGCCTTTCCAGGCAGCAGAGTTCAGACGTGGGCAGACTTCAGAGGAACTTCAGAGGAACNGGCGAAAACACAGAGACACAAAACTGGGCTCGAGCATACCTCCGAATCCGAAAGTCAGAGTGATCTAATGCGAACGAGAAAATCCCGGACGAGCCCCCAAATGTTAGACCCTTCGGTCTCCACCCAGGGCTTCGCCGTCGCAAAGATCACTGAGACGCAGATTCGATGCAAATAGCAAGAGGATTTATTAGGCCCACGCGCTGGGGTTCAATCTCCATTCGGGGAGACGAACCCCGAAGAGCTGTCATAGAGCAGTTTATAAGCACAAAAACCACAAACAGGTGCAGCTGGAGTGCAGCTTTTTGATTGGTGGTTAGATCTTAACCTTTTCAGTGATAGGTCTTAGTTATTGGCCCGAGACGATTTACTAGCCTACAATCATATTGTACAGCTATTTTTCAGAAAAGTTATTTCCTTGAGCTGTTTGAGACAATCACCTTTCCGGAACAACTCTTGGGGGGTCTCACTCCTAGGACGTAAGGTATGTTTTGTCCTGTACCTTAAAATGAAAGGCCTGTCAACAAAAAGCCTGAGGATGAATGCCTGTTTTTCTCCTAGGCCCCTGGTAATTTTTAACTCTTGTTCTTATAGTCCCTGGACAGAAGCCCATGATCTCATTTTCTATGGCAGACTGACCACAGGACAAAAACAGGCCTTGATCAAAAACAAATTTTAGATTAGTTTCCACATTCCCACAGTATGACTAATTTTCTTGAAGAGATCTCTAGCCTTTCCCATTCTATTGTTTTCCTCTATTTCTTTGCATTGATCACTGGAAGGCATTCTGATTGATCCTTGCTATTCTTTGGAACTCTGCATTCAAATGGGTATATTTTTCCTTTTCTCCTTTGCTTTTCGATTCTATTCTTTTCACCTCCATCCATAGTTCATCAGGCACTATGTCTATCATATCTAGTCCCTTAAATCTATTTCTCATTTCCACTGTATAACCATAAGGGATTTGATTTAGGTAATACCTGAATGGTCTAGTGGTTTTCCCCAATTTAATTTCCTCAATTTAAGTCTGAATTTGGCAATAAGGAGTTCATGATCTGAGCCACAGTCAGCTCCTGCTTTTTTTTTTTTTTTTTGAATGCATCTTTTTTCTAAATTTCTTCAGGACCACTTACAAGCCTTCACCAACTGAACTATCGACGAGCTACTTCTAACTACTCAGGTTATCAAAAACTTCGACCCCACAACAAATCCCCATGCCCTTCATTGCAGCCTTTTCTTATCTTACCCCGATGACACCCCAGTCCCACAGGAAGCAGTCACAGAAGACTGACCTTCAGCCCTTATCCTAAAACAAAAGGCAGGAATGATAGGGCCCACATGGGGGCTCGTTGATAAGATGGCTCATTAGGTCGACCTTGCAAACAAAGAATAAATCACAGTGATGTGTGAGACTGACCAAACTGCCCAAATGACATCCTGTTATCTCACTGGCGACTGTCTTCTCAAAGCTGTGAGACCACCAGATTCCAGACCTCCGGCTANCTGACGTGCTGCGATTCATGGGGTTGCAAAGAGTCGGACATGACTGAGCAACTGAACTGAGCTGAACTGATACGATATTTATATTTCTCTTTCTGACTTACTTCACTCTGTATAATAGGCTCTAGGTTCATCTACCTCATTAGAACTGACTCAAATGCCTTTCTTTTTATGGCTGAGCAATATTCCATTGTGTATATGTACCACAGCTGCTTTATCCATTCGTCTGTCGATGGACATCTAGGTTGCTTCCATGTTCTATCTATTATAAATAGTGCTACAGTGAACGTTGGGGTATATGTGTCTTTTTCAATTTTAGTTTCTTCAGGGTATATAGCATTCTACATCTTGATAAGCATTTGGCTTCTAGAGGTGTGTGACAAATCTTGGTGAAATTACATTTAAGCTGTGTGTTTCACTGTATTTAAATTTTGCATTAAGAGAATATTAAGCAAATCTTGAACTCTAGTTAATGATACTGCCAACAAATTATGGGGAAATGCTCTGTTGTCTGCGTTTTACTTTCAATGGCATCAACACAATGAGGGATTAATGGCTGGGAAGAGGGATGGACATGGCTGGATATGTGATAAAGTGAATAACAGATAGTAGATAAAATAACAGTGATGTGATCTCGAGCTGGGTGTGTGGGAGTACGAGTGTCCACAAAAAAATTCTTTAAAACTGACTGTGTTTGGAAGTTTTTGTAATAAAATGTTGGATTTGGGGGACTTCCCCAGCAGCCCAGTGATTAAGACTCTTTGCTTCCAGTTCAGGGCCCATGGGTTCAATCCCTGGTCAGGGAACTAAGATTTCACATGCCATGCAGCGTGGCCAAAAAGTGAAAAAAAAAGTTGGATTGTTCTGGAGGAGGCCACGCCTCCAGCATGCAGGAGCCTGTTTCTCCAACCAGAGGCTGAATCTGTGCCCCCTGCAGTGGAAGTGTGGCGTCCTAACCACTGGACCACCAGGGAATTAATTCCATGGAAAATTTGTAAGATAAACCCTCCAAGAATTAATTCTAAACAAGGGGGGAAAGGTGCCTAGGACTAGATTAGTGTTTGATGAGAGAAGAGGAACCTTATCCTTATAAAACTACCTGGCCACCAGGAAGATATAGTGAAATTCAGAGAAAGAACGGTAACGTTCATGTTCTCCCTCCCCCCACCGCCCACAGCTGCCTATTTCTGTTTCCATCATCTCTGCACCATCATTTTCTGTTGCCTGGATCATCATTCTAAACTCCTTTCTCTCTGCTTTTGGTCCCTTCTCTCATGTTCCCAGTGAATCTTCCTAAAGTAGTCATGTGATTTTTTTTTTTTTCCTTCTTTTTGACTTGAAAACATGTGATGGATGCATCCATTAGAACTCTGGGTTACAGTATCTTAAGCCAAAAAGAGAGACTGTGAGTTTGAAAGTGAGGGTCAGAGATGCTGTTGGATCTCTGTTCCTGAAGCCCATGTAGTCTTTTTTTTTTTTTTTTTTTAATTTGGCTGCTCTGGGTCTTAGTTGCAGCAGGTGAGTTCATTGCAGCATATTTGATCTTTAGTTGCAAGATGTGGGATCTAGTTCCCTGATCAGGGATCGAACCTGGGTCCTGCATTGAAAGTGTGGAATCTTAGCCATGGGATGACCAGGGAATTCTCCCTGAAGCCCATGTAGTCTATTCTGAGCATTCTTTGCTGTTCTTGGGTCTGCATACCAGCTTTCTTGTCTTCCCAGTTGATGAAGTGGAATGAAACTCCCCCAGCAACTGTTTTCAAGAGACCAGTCAGATTGAATTGGAATCTTGGTCCCATTCCAGATCCGGGGCGGAGAGTCTGGGCCAGCCAGCTGTGGGGCGGGGTCTTCACTGGGCCACTCCCCCCAGCTCTGAGTGTGCTGTGCGCTTGCCTGCCCAGCACAGATGCCAGCTACTTACTCACTGCTTATTAATTGTGAGGCCGTCATCTTTCCCTGTCAAATTCTCAAGTTTCGTCATATTGTGAATGTCACATTTCTGTGTTTACATTGACTGACAGCAGCCCTCATCAGGGGCTGAGGAGTGGGATAGTTAAGGGATGGCCTCTCTAGAACCAAACTACCTGAATTTCTGAACTCCTGATTCACAACTTACGAATTGTGGGACTTGGCTGTGGGAATTACTATCCCTCTCTCCCAGTAAAATGGCAGCATTCACAGAACCCATCTTACTGGAGTTTTGGAGGATTAATGATTAGCTCCTCTTAAGTGTCTATTACATAGTAGATGTTCAACAAATGTTAGCTATTATTATGTGGTTATTTAAATACTTTATGTAAACAGAGGTTTATGTGTGTATGTGTGTGTGTGTGTAAACTTAACCAGGAGCAGTTAACATCTGAAATACCCTAAACAGGAATCCAAGTTCCAAAGGTGGCTATGTAAGCACTTCAGATGTTCAAAATCTACCTCCAAATGTTTGCTGAGCATCTTCTGGCAGTGAGACGTGTTAGTACTTGGGATATACTCTTGCCCCTACCCACTGCTGATTTCCAGAAGCTACTGACTTAGCAGAAGAGTGTCACAATTATAAAATGGCCAAATTGACTTGGATCAAGTCATGACTTCAATCATCATATATATCAGTAGTTAAGATTTACTGGATGTTCAGTCATAGTCGTATCTGGGGGAACTCCTCCCTGTTCCCTACAGTTGTATGGGAGGCTTAGGGTATATGAGGTCAGCCTGCAGTTTTTGGTTCATTGTGGCTTCCACCTAAGGCCTCTGTCTTTGTTTGTTTGTTTTTTTTTAATTAGTTAATTTTTGGCTGTGCTGGGTCTTTGGGCTTTCTCTACTTGTGCTGAACGGAGACTACTGTTTGGTATGGAGCACGGGCTCTTGGGCATATGAACTTCAGTAATTGCAGCACATGGGCCCTAGAGTACATAGATTTCAGTAGTTGTGGTGCACGGGCTTAGTTGCCTTGTGACAGAAGGGATCTTCCTGGACCAAGGGTTGAACCTGTGTCCCCTGCATTGGCCGGCAGATTCTTAACCATTGGACCACCAGGGAAGTTACTCGTTGGCTTAGTTTGGATTTACCCAATAGCCAAGACTCTGAGACAAATGTTTGAATGCAACTTGTTTATCTGGCAAGTGATGCCAAGTAACAGCGTGAATGAGTGAGCAATTAGGAAAGGTTCATGTAAGTTACTGAAGTGAGCAATGGGGCCCAGCCCTGCCAGGAACCCTCTGAGAGACCATATGAACTTAGGAGGGTGTTGATTATACCCATATCTCTTTTGAAAAAACAATTTGTTTTTGGTGGCTTTGCATCTTTGTTGCTGCTAGTGGGCTTTCTCTAGTTGCGGCGAGTGGGGGCTACTCTTAGTTGTGATGTGTGAGTGTCTCATTGCAGTGGCTTCTTGTTGCAGAGCACAGGATCTAGGCTCATGGGCTTCAGTAGCTGCAGCACACTGGCTCCAATTAGTTGTGATGTGTGGCCTCAGAAGTTGTGGCGTGCGGATCTGGTTGCTCTGCAGCATATGGAATCTTTCCAGACCAGAGATTGAACCGGTGTCCATCCCCTGCACTGGCAGAAGGATTCTTATCCACTGTACCACCAGGGAAGTCCCCGTATCTCCATATCTTGCCTCATTCAGCATGGTCTTGTGGAAATTCCTCTAAATTAGGAGGTAGAGTTCCAATGCATTTTATATAATAGTGCCTCAAAGAGCATCATAAAGGGCTTTTGTAACAACTAACCCTTTCAGCTCTCTCCTACCTCAAGATAAATTCCTTGATTTCTCCCCAGATTCCAAATGTGGGACTACCTGTGGCTCCCCTCTTGTTTAAGGGGTACTATTTCTATATATCCTCAATGCCTGTGGGCATTTCTAAATGCCCTTCTTATTTCTACTAGGAGGCTGAATTTCGTCCTGCCCCAGAGCTTCTGGTTACAGGGCCTGGTTTCCCAGAATTCTTAGAATATTTGACCCACCCTGTCCCTTGCCTCCCAGGAAGTGGTGAAATTAAACTAGATGAGTATGTGATTCAGTCCTTACTGTGAATTAGAAACTTTTGTTTAATTAAATAAAATCAAATAACTGTAGTGTTTTCAATTCCCAGAGCAGCCATACATTCATCCAGTTCCAAGGCGCCCCACTAGCCTTTTCAAGTGCAATAACATTCTCAAACAAGCATCACCCCAAATCCTCTGAGCTATGAGACACCAGGAAACAACAGCCAGAATTCAAGAAATAAATGTTTTGTGATTTAAAAAAAAATGAGCAAAATGCCAAGACATTAAACAGCCTCTGTTTATAGTAGGTGGTAAGAAAAACGTAATGTAACACATGCCATTTCTTGCCTGTGCCTAACCAGTTTGATCTATGCTTCTACTGTGTGAGCAGCTTCAAAATTTGTCGGTTTTCTTCGCAATAACATAGCACATGCCAGGGAATAAGGGCTCAGTGTGTTGTCGGCACAAGGAGAACTTATCCTCGGCTGACTCAGGCAGAAAGGGGCCAAGCTGTCAAGACAAAGGACAACTGAGCTCCATGAATTCCAGCCTGACACCCATGGCTGCTCAGTTCAGAGATACAGTTCCATGGCTGTGTCCCAGCGAGCCGCCTTTTTGGGTACCCCTGTTCTTAGACCAGGTGGTTTAGAGTATTCATGACCCCCAGAGAGAATAGGCTGGGTAGAAGGAAGCTGCCCTTACAGTCAGTTCAGTCGCTCAATTGTGTCCAACTCTTTGCAACCCCATGGACTGCAGCCTGCCAGGCCTCTGTGTCCATCACCAACTTCTGGAGTTGACTGAAACTCATGTCCATGGAGTCGGTGATGCCATCCAACCATCTCATCCTTTGTCATCCTATTCTCCTCCCACCTTCAGTCTTTCCCAGCATCAAGGTCTTTTCAAATGAGTCAGTTCTTCACATCGGTGGCCAAAGTATTGGAGTTTCAGCTTCAGCATCAGTCCTTCCAATGAATATTCAGGACTGATTTCCTTTTGGATGGACTGGTTGGATCTCCTTGCAGTCCAAGGGACTCTCAAGAGTCTTCTCCAACACCACAGTTCAAAAGCATCAATTCTTTGGCATTCACATCCATATATGGATAGTCCATATATTCCAACTCTCACATCCATACATGACTATTGGAAAAACCATAGCTTTAACTAGACAGACCTTTGTTGGCAAAGCAATGTCTCTGCTTTTTAATATGCTGTCTAGGTTGGTCATAACTTTTCATTCAAGGAGTAAGCATCTTTAGCTGAGAGTTTCTTCTTTTGGAGGTGGTAACAGGTAACAGCCTTATTGAGATATAATTTGCATACCATACAATTCACCCATTTAAGGTGTACAAAGCAATAGTTGTTAATATATTCACAGTTGTGCAGCCATCACCACAATTACAGAACATTTCCATCACCTCCAAAAGAAACTCTTACCCTTAGCTATCACTTCCCAACCCCTTATGATCTGCTAGCCTTAGGCAACCACTAGTCTGTCTGTCTCTGTATATTTGCTTATTTTGGACAATTTCATATAAACAGAATCATGTATGTGGTCTTCTGTGATCAGTTCCTTCCACTTAGCAGAATGTTTTCAAGGTTCATCAATATATATAGGACGTATCAGAACTTCATTCCTTTGCGTGGCCTAATAATAGCTTGCTGTATGGATATACCACATTTGGTTTATCCGTTAACTAGTTTGGGCATTTCACCTGTTGGATGGGTCCATATCCATCCAAACCACTAAGTTTACCCATTCCTTAGTTTGGGTTGTTTCTGCATCTTCCACATTATTATGACTAATGATGTTAGAAACATTTGTGCAAGTTTTTTGTGGACATATGTTTTTATTTCTCTTGGATAGGTATCTAGCAATGCAATGTCTGGGTCACATAGTCACTGTCTGTTTAGCTTCTTGAGGAACTGCCAGACTGTAGTCCAGAGTGGCTGCACTATTTTATACTTTCCTCAGCAACATATGAGGATTGCTATTTCTCCACACCTTGCCAGTATAGGTTATTATCAGACTTTCCTATTTGAGTTACCCTAGTGGGTATAAAGTGGTATTTTTAGTTACATTTCCCTAATGACTGACTAACAATGTTGAGCATCTTTTCATGGGCTTGGTGGCCATTGGTCTATCTTCCTTGAAGTTGGAGAAATATCTATTCAGATGCTTTGTTCATTTTTTAATTGTGTGGTCTTTTTGAGTTAAGAGTCTTTGTATGTTCTAGATACCAGCCCCTTATAAGGTATATGGCTTGATGCTGGCACAAAAACAGACACACGATCAATGGAAGAGAATAGAACGCCCAGAAATAGGGTAAGGATCCGACTTCACTGTCTTCCATGTGGATATCCATGCAGTGTGTGGATGTGTCTCCTGCATTGGCAGGAGGATTCTTATCCACTGAGCCACCAAGGAAGCCCAAACAGGTCTCTTTTTGAGACTTCTCTTTCCATTCTGGCTTCTGGCAGTTGAGGTTCCTTTTAATCAGAGACTTTCAATAGGATACAGAAGTGATGTGCCTGGACATTGTAACCTTACTGTATAATTCTAACCCAATAAATACATGTTGAAGAAGTTAATTCGGGAGGAGATGAATTTAGTCTAAATTTGGTCTCAGACTTGTTATAGTACTATGAAAGATTGGCTTTGATATTTATGAATAGAGCCATCATCGGAGATTCACAGAGAAGATAGGAATTTTTTTTATTGGAGTATAATTGCTTTAAGGTGACATAGTGGTAAAGAATCCACCTGCCAATGTAGGAGACGCAAGAGATGCAGGTGTGATCCATTGGTCAGGAAGATCCCCTGGAGGAGAAAATGGCAAACCACTCCAGTATTCTTACCCAAAAAATTCCATGGATATAGGAGCCTGGCAGGCTACAGTCCAGGGGGTTGCAAAGAGTCGGACACAGCTGAGCATACACACATAATTGCTTTACAATGTTATGTTAGTTTCTGCTGTACCACAAAGTGAATCAGCTATATGTACACACATATCTCCTCCTTCTTGAGCCTTCCTCCTAGCGCCCCCCACCCACCCCTCTACATTGTCACAGAGCACCAGCCGGTCTCCCTGTGCTATGCAGCAGCTTCCCACTAGCTCTCCACTGTACACGCGGCAGTGTGTATACATCAATGCTACTCTCCCAATCCATCCTGCCACCCCTTCCACCCCTGTGCCCACATGTCCATTCTCTATGGCTGCATCCTTACAAATAGATTCATCTGTATCATTTTTTCTAGATTCCACATATATGCATTAATATATAATATTTGTTTTTCCTCTTTCTGACTTACATCACTCTGTATGATAGACTCTAGATCCATCCACAGCTCTACAAATAACCCAATTTTGTTCCTGTTTTTGGCTGAGTAATATTCCACTGTATATGTGTACCACATCAAGACGATAGGATTTATTATAGAGAAGATAGGAAGGAAATCCCCTCTAGCTCTATGGACCTAACTCAGCATTGTTCAGGGAGGTTGTGGCTCCCAGTCCACACTCCCCATCATTCCTGACTTTCCACTGCCTTTCTTCCACTGTTTTTCTCTCTGTTGCTATGGAAGACTTGACTGCCTCTACGCACATGGAATCCCAGGACTCCATGACCTGAACACTGGCTACTGTTACCTATTATCTTCTCAGGAACCTTTGCTCTCTATTATTTTCTGTCTCCCTGGTCCTTTAGTTTAGGCAGACAGTCCTGGGCTTCCTTGGTGGCTTGGACAGTAAAGAATCTGCCTGCAATGCAGGAGACCTGGGTTTGATCTCTGGGTCAGGAAGATCCCCTGGAGTATCCCACTCCAGTATTCTTGCCTGGACAATCCCCTGGACAGAGGAGCTTGGCAGGCTACAGTCCATGAGGTCACAAAGAATTGGACACAACAGAGTGACTTACACTGGTCATTTAGTCCCTACTGATCCTGTCCATCAGTATTACAATGAGCCCCACTCTAGCTTATCTCAAAACAAACAAAACCCATGTTTTGATCCTATCTTCCTCCTCCACCTATGCTCCCCACCCCCATGTCTGCCCTCCAGTACTGTCCCATCTCACATTCACTTCTCAGTTCACTCAAAACTTCCTTTTTTTAAAAAAAAAAAATTTATTTATTTGGCTGTGCCGGGTCTTAGCTGCAGCACGCGAGATATTCGATCTTCATTGTGACATGCAAACTCTCAGTTATGGCGTGTGGGATCTAGTTCCCTGACCAGGGATGGAACCAGGCCCTCTGCGTTGGGAGCATGTGGTCTTAGCCACTGGACTTCCCTTAGCCACAGGGAAGTTCCCAACCCCAAACTTCCAAGACTGTTATCTCAAGAACCCAGTGAATTTTATGTCACCAAGCCCAAAGAACACTTTTCAGTTCTCATCTTGTGGAGCAGTTAGGACTGAGCATGACAAGCCAAGAAGGGGGAAGTGGGCATTGGGGAGGTGGCCATCAACACCTGCCAGACCTTGACTGACTCTCTCAGTGGCCAGCACTGTCGGCCATTTCCTCCTTGAGTAAATCTCTTCTCTTGGGCGCCACGATAATACACTCTCCTAGTTTTCTTCCTACCCCTCTGGCTGCTGCTTCCTAGTCTCCTTGACAGAGATTCTTTCTTCTATCCTCCTCAGGTCCCTTCTCACTCTTAAGCCTCTTCCTGGATGATGGTGTTCGTTCCTGTGGCTTTAATCACTGTGTGGATATGAGTGACTCCCCAGTCCTTATCTCCTGGCTCTACTCCATCTCTTTGTCTCCTGCTTGCTACCCTGTAGCAAGACTTGAATGTCTGCAAAGCACTTAGAACTCAACATATCCAAAATTAAACTCATTTTATTCCTTCCAAACTTGCTTCTCCTCCAGAGTTGTGTCTTCATGAATGGCTGTGCCATTCACTTCGCTGCTCTGGGTGTCTTCTGTCCCTGTTCCCTGACCCTAACTAAACCCAAGCCCTATGGAGTCTACCTACTACGTGACTTCTGAACGGCCTTCCTCTTCTCTCCATCCTGACTGTCACCACACGAGTCTTAACCAGCTTGGGCAGCACCTGGACTGCTCTCTCAGTGTCTCTCATTTTGTCTTTATGGATGTTAATCTCCAAGTTGATCTCCACTCTGAAGCCACAATCTTTCCAAAATGTCAACCAAATCCAGTCACTTCTCATAAACATAAATTGTCATACAGTCGTAAAAATGTTGTTTATGAAGAGTATATTAATTGACACAAGAAAATGCTCACATCATCCTTAAGTGAAAAAAGCTTGAATTTAAAACTGCTGTCACATTTCTAATTTCCTTTACAAAAATGCATGGAAAAGGTAACAGGGAAAATATTCCAAAATGTTCAGTTTGATTCAGTTCAGTCGCTTAGTCATGTCCTACTCCTGGTGACCCCATGAATCGCAGCACGCCAGGCCTCCCTGTCCATCACCAACTCCCCGAGTTCACTCAGACTCACATCCATCGAGTCAGTGATGCCATCCAGCCATCTCATCCTCTGTTATCCCCTTCTCCTCCTGCCCCCAATCACTCCCAGCATCAGAGTCTTTCCCAATGAGTCAACTCTTCGCATGAGGTGGCCAAAGTACTGGAGTTTCAGCTTTAGCATCATTCCCTCCAAAGAAATCCCAGGGCTGATCTCCTTTAGAATGGACTGGTTGGATCTCCTTGCAGTCCAAGGGACTCTCAAGAGTCTTCTCCAACACCACAGTTCAAAAGCATCAATTCTTCGGCACTTAGCCTAGGAATACTCAAACTCGTACAATTATTGGTCATTTTTTATATTCTTCCTTATAGGCTTCCCTGGTGGCTCAGGCAGTAAGTAATCTCCCTGCAATGGAGGAGACCTGGGTTTGATCCCTGGGTCAGAAAGATCCCCTGGAGAAGGAAATGGTAACCCACTCCAGTTTTCTTGCATGAGAGAATTCCATGGACAGAGGAGCCTGGTGGCCACAGTCCATGGGGTCGCCAAGAGTTGGACATGACTGAGCGACTAACACTTTCACTTTATATTTTTAATAATTTGACAGTTGCTTCTATAATGAACTTGTGAATAAATCAGGAGTTTTTCCCCACTTTGGTTGCTAGAGACAGAAACTCAAATCAAATGTACTTTAACCAGAGGGGGAAGTTATGAGAATCCTGTTGTATCTCCGAAACTAAACGACTGGAAACCAGGCCAGCCTCAGCAATGACTGGAACCAGAAATGCAAACGTTGCCTATGTTCTTTCTCCATCTCAGTGGCTTTCCTTTGTATGTCTGCTTAGTTTCATCCTTACTTTTCAGGCCAATTTGCTCTGGTCCAAGTAAGGGAAAATGTAGACCTTGAATGCCCTGATTTCACAGTTCATGGTCCTGGGATTCTTGAGACAGACTAGACCGCCTGTCTCTAGATCCAAATCAGCTAAGGAGTAGGACTGTCCCAGCTCAGATAAGTGCACCGGTCCCCTGCAGACAGAGGCAGGATCATGGTGCACTAACATGGTGAATTTCCTGGTTATCCTGTGAATGGTGTGTATGCGTGTGTGTGGTAGGGAAGGGATTGAAGAATATTAGGTGGTTGGGACTTCCCTGGCAGTCCAGGGATTAAGACTCTGTGCATCAAATACAAGGGGTGCAGGTTCAATCCGTGGTCAAAGAACTAAGATCCCACATGCCATGCAGCATGAATGAAATGAAGTGAAAAAGAAAAAGAACAGTAGTGAAATGGAGCAGGACCATATGGTCCTTGCCCCCCTCCAACATGTCCTCTGCCTACCTACTGCTGGTGGAAAACTTTAGTTAAAAAAATAAGTTTAATCAGAGAAGTGAGAAATGCTGAAACAAAGAAAAACACCAAGGAGACTAATGCAGTCATTAAACACAGTCAAGGACCGTTAGTTCTTTCTCAAGGGCTGTAGATAATATTCTGAGCCATATCCTGTGAGCTGTCTTATAGATACCAAAACACCAGGTTGGCGAAGTTAACTGCATGAGGACCGTACTGTACCCAGGACTTGAACTACCACAATTCCAAGAACTGACTGCAAAGAAATAGGAACAAGTCCACGCCAGAACTAAAGATTAACTGTACCTAAAACAACCAAGATGATGTTAGTCAGACCACTGATGACCAATTTGAAGATGACTGTGCTGTTTCTGCATGTTGCCCATCCCCCACTCTGCCTGTAAATGCTTTCACCCCCTACTTGTCAGGGTGGGGAGTCAGCCTTTGGACAGACATCTACCACCCTCCCCCCCAGTTGCTGGCATCTGAAATAAGGAAAACTTTCCTTACCACTAAGCCGGCCTGTTTACTGGCTTTTGAGTGCGAGCAGCCAGAACCCCCCACACATACCTTTTGGTAACAGTAGGTGGTTGTTTCCAGAAGGAAAGGAGCTCTGTATTTACAAAACAAAATCTTCACACCAAAATGAAATTTTATTAAAGTTAGAAAAAGTATACAGTATATTTTTTTAATCTTATAAACTATTTTCAGTAGCTTCCTAGTAATTCAGCACTGACTTATCCCCCTTTCCTTTTTGCAACAGCTAAACACATTCCTGTCTAGCCTTCTCATGAATTCTTCCTGCTGGTCATTTACCCATAAAATGTATAGATTATCTGCTTCAGCTCTGTTATTTCTGAGAGGACAAACTCAAGCCCAGAGGGATGACATGAATCGCTGAGCTCCCCCAGGGGGTTAACAGAATGTCATCTTCACCTTTCTCATCCACCGCGTTTCCTCTCCTCTACCCAAACCACCTGCCTTCATAAGCCCTCTCCACATCTCAGCTTGTGTCTCCAAGACTACTCAGAACAAAGGCTTAATTAAGAGTACAGCAAGCCTGACAGTCCCATTGCATTATTCTCTACTCAGCTGCCTTTCCTAGACCTAGACACTCACTGGGAAAACTTGAGTCTTTTCCTGCACAATTACTCTGTGTTGCTCAGTAGAGCACCCATAGGACAAAGGGCTTCCAAGGATATGCCAGAGAGCATACAGGCACATTCTGAGGCAGGGGAGCTTCTTGCCTCTAAATGCTACAGGTTGTAGATCTAGGAGTCTAATACCTGAACACATCCAAACAAGGAGATGGCTGTGGAAGACCCCCCAGTACCCTACCCCTGCCCACCCCCGCAGGCTTTATTATGCATTCATTTGTAAAAAGCACACCTTTGTATTTGTGGAAGGATGCAGGATGTGCTTCAAGTATGGACTATCAGGCCTGGGTTGACTGGTTGGCCAAATCACGTGACCTAGATTATCCTGTAAAGACAGGATGGGTGATTTCTCTGATGGTCCAGTAGTTGAGAATCTGCCTGGCAATACAGGGGATGTGGGTTTGATCCTTGGTCAAGGAACTAAGATCTCACATGCCAGGGACCAACTGAGCCTGTGGACTGCAACTGGAGAGTCCCTGCACTGTACCTAGAGATCCTGCATGGTGCGGTGAAGGTCCTGCCTGCTGCAGTTAACACCCAACACAGCCAAATGAGTGAGTGAATGAATGAATTTAAAAAGACAAGATGGTAAGGACAACAAGGATCGGGAAGAAGAAAATTACTCAGTGTGGCAGACAGACNCAGTAGTTGAGAATCTGCCTGGCAATACAGGGGATGTGGGTTTGATCCTTGGTCAAGGAACTAAGATCTCACATGCCAGGGACCAACTGAGCCTGTGGACTGCAACTGGAGAGTCCCTGTACTGTACCTAGAGATCCTGCATGATGCGGTGAAGGTCCTGCCTGCTGCAGTTAACACCCAACACAGCCAAATGAGTGAGTGAATGAATGAATTTAAAAAGACAAGATGGTAAGGACAACAAGGATCGGGAAGAAGAAAATTACTCAGTGTGGCAGACAGACTCTAGAATGGGTCCCAATGGTCATGTCTCTCCCTGAGTGTGGGCTGGACCTAGTGACTCCCTCTGACAAATAGGGAATGGCAAAAGGGATTAGTTACAAAGGACTGTGACATGCCTCTCTCTCTCATGTTTGGAGCACTGGGTTTCTAGGGAAGCAAGCTGTCATTTTGTGAGCTATCTGTGGAGAGGTCCACGTGGCAAGAAACTGATGTCTCTGGTTAATGGTATTGAGGACCTAAGGTCAGATAACAACCAGGGGTAAGCCTGGAAACAGACCCTCCCTCCCCCAGCTGAATATTAAGGTCCAGCCCTACTGGAAATCAGCAGTCTTGCAAGAGAGCTTGAGGCAGAGCAGCCAGCTAAGCCATGACCAGATTCCTGATCTTTAGGAGCTATGAGATAATAAAACTGCTTTGTCATTTAAAGCTACCATTTGGAGATCATTTGTTATGCAGCAATAGTTGGCTAATACACTCAGTCAGAAGCGCCTTATATGGAGAACAAGTCACAAATTTTGTAAAATAAAGGCTACTTAGGGACTTCCCTGGTGGTCCAGTGATTAAGACTTCACACTTCCAATGCAGGGTTGTGGGTTCAGTCCCTAGTTGGGCAACTAGGATCCCACATACCACACAGTAGGGCCAATAATAATAAATAAGTGAACAAAATATAATATAAAAATTTGTTTAAAGGCTACTTACTGCTGAGCTGGAGACAGTCTGGATGCATAAGCTGAAAGAGAAATTTAAAGGGGCATGACCTTGTAAGAGCTGACAGATCTTTTTTAGTAGAACAGTTACTACAAATCTGATAAGGGATTTTGCCATATTCTTATCAGCAGAACACCAAGGAGTTCCTAGTTTAAAATTCTATGTTTTGCTTTTGCATGATGCTTTGGGGAACAAGGCTCTTGTTTAAGGAAACGAGTGTGCATTATAAACTCTGATTCTTTTGGTCACTAAAATTGTTAAGTAAAATAGTTTTGAGTCTAATGACTAAATATTTAGGAAGATTGATTTTCCCCGTTTTCAGCTAACGGTTGGTTTTGGCCCATGGCAGCACAGCGCAGTGATCAACGGCACAGATTCGGAATCCTGACACCATGTCAGTTCCAACTCTGACACTAGCTGGTGACTAGAGTTATTTGCTACTAGAATTACCAGCTCTGCGACTTTGGGAAGTTACTTAACTTCTCTTGACCTGACTTCCCCATCTGGAGAATGGAGATAATATGGTATCCACCTCATAGGGGTTTTATGAGGAGGGCACAAATTAATAAAGTGGGACTTAGCTGGTGATCTAGTGGTTGACTCCGCATTTCCACTGAAGGGAGCACAGGTTCAATCCCTGGTTGGGGAACTAAGATCCCTCATCCCTCGTTGCATGGCAAATAATAATTATTATTATTATAAATAAATATAAAGCAATTAAAATAGCATGTAACATATACTTAGGATTCTATAAGTATTTGTGTGCTAGGAGGAGGCTGGAGAGGGTGTTGAGTGAACCAGTTTGCAGTAATCTGCATGATGATATGGAATTTAGGGCAGCATATGCCTCCCCTCCAAATCCTGGGCAGAGTAAGACCCAACAGCTCCTACAGGAGGTAAGTCATGCTTTGTCTGATTCAAACCACTGGAGAAAATGTGGTGGCTAGTACTTTACTTTTAGTCTTTTCCAATGAGTGGCTCAGTGGTAGAGGATCTGCCTGCAAATGCAGGAGACACAAGAGATCTGAGTTTGATCCCTGGGTTGGGAAGGTCCCCTGAAATAGGAATTGGCAACCCACTCTAGTATTCTGGCCTGAAAACTCCCATGGATACAGGAGACTGGTGGGCCTAATCCATGGGGTCGCAGAGAGTTGGAAACAGCTGAGCACAGAATAAAAAGAGGAAAGGTTACTTTATACAGTTAATGGATATTTTTTCCCCATGTGCAATTCTGGCCAGACCCTGAAGAATTCATGGCACATACACACACACACACACACACACACACACACACACACACAAACATACCCTCCCCAACCTCTCTTGACTGAAGCTCCCCTGGCTAGGAAGAAGAGTCGGCAGAGAGCAAGGGATGGGGGGAAGCACCCCACTCCTACCCACTGAGCTCCCCGAGTGTGAGCAGAGGAAGGTGGGGACTCCAACTCACCCATAAGCCACAACATTGATTTGGGGAATCTGAGCATCCCATGGACAAAAGGAGCCTGGCAGGCTACAGTCCATGGGGTCACACAGAGTCAGACATGACTGACCACGAACACGAGAGTAAAAGAGGCCTATGTCTCAGGCCCGTCCGTAACTTAGGGAAGAGGCGTGCTTCAGAGAACTCCCCTCGAGCCCACCCAGGGGTGTAAGAGTAGATGGTTGGGTGGGCCATGTGGGAAGAGATGCCTGAGGAAGAACAAAAGGATAATTTGGGAGCGTTACAGCTCTTGCTTGGGCTTCCCTTGTGGCTCAGCTGCCTGCAGTGTGGGAGACCTGGGTCCTATCCTTGGGTTGGGAAGATTCCCTGAAGAAGAGAAAGGCTACCCACTCCAGTACTCTAGCCTGGAGAATTCCACTGGACTGTATAGTCCATGGATTTACAAAGAGTCGGACACGACTGAGTGACTTTCACTTCACAGCTCTTGCTTAATGAAAGAGCATGGTAATGGGTCTCAGAATATGGTGGCTCTGGCTGGAGACTGAACATTGAGTGTTCTGAGAAGTCAGTTTGCCATGGGTTAGGCATGGCCCATGAATGTGGATATGAACATGGTTACAATAAAGTGAAACTTTCTGATTATAAATAATGGAAGATAGAAGGGACCCCACTCGAGACTATCCAAGAGAAGTTGGCTCCCAGGGCTAAGGGATCTGTGGGGCCACAGTGAAGCTTGGGGGATACCAGAGCAACTTTGCAAACGATGTTTTCTTTGTTGGTGCATTATTAAAAAAATTCAAATGAGGGTTTGCTGCACTGGTGGTAGCTGTAGGGGCTGAATATTCCCTGAAAAGAAGATAGGGAGCATCATTGAAGGTAATACCTTTGAAGTATCTTAGTGGTTTCTTAACTATCTCATAAAACTACTATTTCTTCATTGTCAAAAAGAGAAAAAGGAAATGGAAGATGGTGGGATCTTGTTTATAGTACATCACCTATTTCTCCTGTGTCTTCTTCCCCTGATGAAATGCTAAGCACAGTGGTGAGAGCACAACAGCCAGTCCATGTCGGCCACTTCATCTGCTTTCTTTCAGTATCAGTCCCGTTAGACAGCAAACTGATGTCCTCAGTCTCATCTCTCTAAATGTTGATTCCTAACCAAGCTTCTGTTCCCGAGATATGAATTTTAGTTCACATTGCAATGACCTTTTTAGGTTTATTTTTCTACTATAAACAACCAAACAATTTTTGGAGTTAGACAATTTGAAAGATGCCTCTCAATAAACAAGCAAACAAATGGACCACCTTTACAAAGAGACTTTTCTCATGAGAGACAGAAGACATCTTTGGCAACTGGAGTGGGACTATCCCAGCTCTGAGGAATTATGGTTGAGGAAGAAAACCCTTCTTAGAATGGTAAGTGTATCTTTGACATAGCTGGACGAAATGCTATGGTTTTACTGACATGATAGGTGGAATTCAATTCAGTTTTGTCAGGCCCCAGAACAAAGTTTGACTTATAGTTATCTTTGCCTTTGAAACCTCCCACTGGTCTGACCTTTGTAAAAGGCAAACCTAACCTATTGGTTTTCTACCTCCTCTCCTCAACCCTTATTGAGACAAATAGATAAAAGTAAAACTGGTAAAAGTGAGAAGAGGTGAGTAAAGAAGCTGGCTTAAAACCCAACTTTCAAAAAACTAAGACCATGGCATCCGATCCCATCACTTCATGGAAAATAGATGGTGAAACGATGGAAACAGTGACAGACTATTTTCTTGGGCTCCAAAATCACTGCAGATGGTGGCTGCAGCCATGAAATTAAAAGACGTTTGCTCCTTGGAAGAAAAGCTATGACCAACCTAGACAGCACATTAAAAAGCAGAGACGTTATATTGCCAACAAAGACCCATCTAATCAGAACTTTGGTTTTTCCAGTAGTCATGTATGGATGTGGTCCAGGGCTAAGATTCCATGCTCCCAATACAAGGGGCCCAGGTTTGGCCAGGGGACTAGATGCCACTTGCAGCAACAAAGACCTGGTGCAGCCAAATAAATACATATTAAAAAACAAAAAAACTGTTAAATAAGTAAAGCTGGTAAGCCAGATCCAAAGGCTGCTATAGCTATGATTTTCTTGTTGTTAACATTTAGCTGCTAAGTCATATCTGACTCTTTGTGACCCTATGGACTGTAGACCACCAGGCTTCTCTGGCCATGGAATTCTCCAGGCAAGAATACCGGAGCGGGTTGCCATTTCCTTCTCCAGGGAATCTTCCCAACCCAGAGGTCGAACCTGTGTCTCCTTCATTGGCAGGCAGATTCTTTACCACTAAGCTACCTGGGAAGCCTGGTGATTAGATTTAGACTTGGCCAGATGACCTTTGGAAGAGACATTAAGATTCTAAGGTCGTGAGGCATCAGTTAGTACAATGAGCCAAATATATCTGTCTGAGGGGAGGTTAACAGGGTAAAGGAGTTAATGACGCTTCCAAGAGTATATGCCGTTCAGCCCGGATGGTCATCTACAGGGGCAGAAGACGGCTACTTTTAGCTGAAACCTTCTGCATTCATGTTATAAGGTTTCTTTTATTTTAAAAGGATATATTTATAATCAAGTCTTAACTTTGCCCAAATAACTAAAAATAGTAGGGGAACCAAGAAAGGTAAACATATGTCAAGGCCATCTTTCTTAAGAAACTCTTGGGGAGACCAAAAATTGCTTTCCCGTGGCTCATCTCAAATTCTCTGTCTTATTTAACCTCAGCTTCTGCAGAGCTTAATTTTCCTGCCACTGGAGTCTTCTGTTTCTTTAGGGAGTAGCCCTTCTAGAGTTCCTCGGGAGCAGTCACTCAAGAAACAGTCCTTAAAGGCAGAGAAGAAAAGGATGTCAGAGACTATGTGAATGTTATGTCAACGAGAGAAATAAACCAGGATATGAGCTGCTTTATTCATGAGCCCACACTCAACCTGAGATTTGGAATCAATCTTACAGAAACACTTGGCAGGCAGATGTTTGCACAGAGGGGTTTCTCACCGCACTGTTGGGACAGTGAACATTTAGAAATAAGGTAGGTGTCCTCATCATCACTGAATGGATTAAATTGTTTGCTCATACTGTGAAATACAGTGCAGCAAAAAGAATGTGATAGAAAAACAAACATTGTATATCAATGCAGATATGTGGAATCTAAATGGCGTGTGTGATTTTATTTGCAAAACTGAAATAGAGACACACACAGAGAACAAATGTTATGGACACCAAGGGGGAAGCAGGTGGGTGGGATGAATTGGGAGATTGGGACTGACATATATATCCTATTGATACTATGTATAAAACAGATATCCAGTGAAAACCTACTGTATAGCTCAGAGAAACCTACTCAGTGCTCTGTGGTGACTTAAATGGGAAGCAAATCCAAAAAAAGAGCGGATGTATGTATTGCTGATTCACTTTTCTGTACAGTAGAAACCAACACAACCTTCTAAAACAACTATACACCAATAAAAAGTAATATAAAAAATAGAATGAGATAGAGTTAAACGCACTGATATGGGAGAATTCCGAAGACACACTGTTAGGTGAAAAAAGCAACAGGCAGCGCAACCCGTGCTCCACAACCCTTTTACATGGATCTGTAACATACATGTGTGTGTCGCACACACACGCATAGGATGGGGATGGAAGGATGGGGGCCACACCACAGTCCTGGCTGATTTGGAGGAGAGATGTGAAGATGGGGATGAGGATGAAAGGTGCTCTCTGGAACTGATTCTGGTTTGAATCTTTTATCATAAGAAGGTGTTTGTTACTTACATAATTTTCGAAAGATTGGCGCAGGCAATCTTCTAAAAACAAGAAGTACTAAACTCATTGAATTTCTTTGGCATCTGACTTCATCCCACCCACACCCGCTTTCGAGAGCTAAAAAACAAGAGACGATTTCTGAGGCAGCTACTCAAAATCAGCTGAGGTGACTTAACTAGCTTGTCTTTTTGGTCCTGCCCTCACAGTTGGAGAGGTGTCACGCCGTCTCTTGAGAGCGTATCCACTTTCTTCTCTTCCAGACTGCCTCATGAACCTGCTTGTGTTTCTCAGGCAGACTGCTCCTGGCCCTGGTATCCATCGATGACTTAACTTCCTGTTTAAAACCTCCGGCCTGTAAAATTAGCGGAGGGTCAACTTTCACTAAATTACTTGTTGAGATGACGGAGGCTGACAGAAGGTTCAGAGTTCTACTGGCAGTTAGCAATTTCTCTTGATTCTTGGCTTGGTTGATTTACCTAAGAGGGAAGTCCTGTGAATCTGAATCTGTACCAGACTCCACTCGAGAGCAGTTCCAGCCAGGAGAATCCTTCCTACCTGGTGTTTCACTTTTCTGTTTCTCAAGAGTGGATGACTCGTCTCTGCTCCACGTGGCATCAGCTGGGACAGCTCAGCTGAAGGCCAGAATTCACTTTCAGGACGCCTCACTCACATGACTTGCAAACTGGGAGCTCAGCCAGACACGTGGACCAGGGGCCTCTGTTCTTTCTAGGAGACCTCTGAACAGTTTAGACTGTTTGGATTTCCTCACAGTATGGCAGTTGATTCCGAGAACAATCACCCTGAGAGAACAAAGCAGAAGTGTGTATTGCTAGTGGTAAACAAAACAAAACAAAACAAAACAAAACAAAACCCTGCCTGCCAATGCAGGAGGTGTAAGCGATACAGTTTCAATCCCTGGCTAGGGAAGATCCCTTGCTGAGGGGCATGGCCATCCACTCCAGTATTCTTGGCTCGGAAATCCCATGGACAAAGGAGCCTAGAGGGCTACAGTCAGTCCACAGGGTCGCAAAGAGTCAGACACGACTGAAATGACTTAGCACGCACACATTAGTCGTTGAGGCAGTCTCAAGTTCTACTCAGGCTTAAGAAGAGGAGCTATAGAGTTCCTCTCTTGATTGGGGGGCAGATGCAGGCCAGCTATTGGCCATGGCTTGGTTTTGAGAGGTAGCAGAGGACTGGATTTGAAATATCAATAAAATATAATAGCAGTTAAGCAATGCAGAGACGGAGAAACTGATCTTCCCAGGTCTTCCTCAACCAGATCTTCTGTAGTTGGTTGATAATAAAATTTCCGAAGCCTATTTCTTCTACAAATGCAAAAAGAATAATAATTAAAAACCAAAACCAAAACCTACCTAATCAAGCAACTGTTAAAAAAAAAAAACCAAAGACCCCAATTTCAATGTCAAATTTAGGATTATTTATTACTTTTTAAATTTTGGCTTATCTGAACATCCCTTTCTTAAAAGGAGGAAATAGAGTTACTTACATCCCACCATCTTATTTATTAATTAAGTGGGTCAAAGTAAAGTTTTACTGGGATTTTGAGTTAAATAAGATATAGTCATTATTAAGACTATTATGAACATTGCTAAATTACCTATTAAGATAACTTTCTTGCATTCTCAATTCATTGTGGTGGGAAGAAATAATCTAGTTGAAGTCATCATTTCTATTTTGAGTAGGTTAACTTTTGGTAAAATTAGTGTTTTGTATCTGAATCTTGTTTCATATGCTCAGTACGCTTTATTCAGAAGAGCTTTCCCTGTTCAATTTATGTGGAATACTTTCTGAATTTTGTTTGTGAATTGATGGGAGGGGCTTTGTTGGGGAGAGGATAACAGAGTAGCAACAGATATGAAAGAAATGTTGTGGTAAACCTCAGGAGGATATTGTAAAAACTGCCACCTGGTACTGAAGAGGTATCAGGAGCTTCTAGAAAAGGGGCTACATGAATGCAAAATAATACCACAATTTTAACTTTTAAAACATGGGTAGGAGGACTTCTCTGGTGCTCCAGTAGTTAAGAGTCTGTCTTGCAATGACAGAAGACATGGGTTCAATCCTTAGTTCAGGAAGACCCCATGTGCCCTGGAGCAGCTAAGCCCGGGAGCCACCGCTACTGAGCCTGCGCTCTAGAGCCTGGAAGACACAGCTACCGAGCCTGCGCATTTAGAGCCCCTGCTCGGCAGCAAGAGAGGCCACCTCAGAAGAAGCCCTTGCGCCATAATGAACAGTAGCCACCACTTGCCACAACTAAAGAAAGCCAACACGAAGCAACAAAGACCCAGCACAGTCAAAAATAGCTAAGTAAAATTTAAAAAGTAGATTCATGGTTGTCCAGGGCCTAGGGAGTGAGTTTGGGAGCAGAGGGGCATGACTGCTACGAATAGGTGCTTCTTTAGGTGAAGGTGATGAAAAAGTTCTAAAATGGATTGTGGTGATGGTTGTACAACTCTGAATACACT
>SJYQ01039099.1:71383-85603 GCA_006410935.1 Redunca redunca
GCATAGAAAAACCTAATACGTCATCTACTTGTCACCACGGTGTCCTATTTTATCTCCAGCATCATGTACTACTACTTTTTGTTAATTTTGTCTGTATCTTTCCAGGGCTTTAACAATACACATATAAACAAAATATGAATATGTATTATTTTGTTCTTCCCTTTCTTATAGGAAAGGCAGCGTATTATGTAAACCTTTCTGCTATTTGTATTTTTCTCTATACAATGTATATCAGAGAGCTTTTCTTTATAGCACACAGAGCTTCCTCACTCATTTTCAGAGGATATGGTCTTCCATTGTGTGTTAATCACTCTCCCATTGAGGAACCATTTGATTATTATTTTCCATTCTTTCACTTCTACATTATAATGAACAATCACCTACATGTGTCATTTCATACATGGTTTCGCCATGCTTTTGCCTACATGTTATATTTCCAAATTAATTGGTGAAATGGTTTTATTGGTGTACTTTTAATGTTCCTTCATTATTAATAAAGTTAGCTTTTTGTCATATTTAAGAGCTGACTCTATTTGTTTTTATGGGAATGATCTGTTAACCTGTTGTGCTCCTGTTTGCCATGTGTCTTGACTGTGATTTTTTTTTTCCATTCAGAAATGTTTGATTTTTATGTAATTGAATTTATTAATGTTTTCTTTCATGATTCTGGATTTTATGTGATAGTAAGAAAAGATTCTCCTTTTCAATATTACAAAAGAGTTCACCTACAGAGTGTTCATCTAAAACTTTTATGGTTTGTTTACTAAATGCTTAGAAGTATTTATCAAAATAAAAAGTTGAAAGAAAAAGGAAAACAACTAGCAATATTAAAATGGACATTTATTAAGAATAAACCTAGCAACATTTCAGACTAACATGTGAAGATATATGGAGATAGTAGCTTATTTAAGCAAAGATCAATTAACTACTTTAGCAACAACAAACATTAAATGCCACTGAATCTTTAACCAGCTAAGAAATGCTCTGTATGTGAGGATGGATAGTTTGTAGTAGCTATCAGGTAAATATCTTGCAGGGTTTTCAGTTTTGAAATTCACACAAGTCTAGAAAGGAAAAGAGGTGGAGTCTATTGTCTCACTTGCTGCATCTGGGCTCACCTTTGATCAACAGAATGTGACAGAAACGATATTGTACAACATACGAGCTTTGTAGCTTCTCTGCCTCCTGGAACTCAGATTCCATGTGAAGGCCAGGCCAGCCTACTGGAGACCTACAGCCAGCACCAATTTCCACGGATGCGAGTGAGTCTGTGTTAAAGCAACCAACCCACGTCAAGCTGTAGTTTGACTCCAGCCATACAAGTAACCCCATGGGAGACCAGCAGAAAAGCCTAGCTGAGGCCAGCCCAAATTGCTGACCCTCAGAATAATAAGCAAATAGTTGCTGTTTTAAGCCACTATTTGGGTGACATGGTTTGTTAAACAGCAATAAATAACTCATATAAATGCTATTCTGAGGAGTAATGAAGAAAGAAAATAGATAACATAAGATACTCAAATATAGGTTAGCCTTTCTTTATTAATTTGTTCAGTCACATACTCCATCTCTATGAAGAAAGGATTCAAGTTGGCTGTGCTGGGCAGACCCAAAGGTGATCTCCAGTGATCCCTGTTAACTGGTACTCATGTGTTCATGTAATCCTGTCCTCCTGAGTTTGGGCTGAAACTAATGACTGTTTCTAACCAACGGAATATGGCAAGAGTGTCAGGATGTCGTTCCCATGACAACGTTACATTCTCACGCTAGGCATTCTCCTGGTCGGCGTGATGAAGTAAGCAGCCACCCTGAAGAAGGCTATTCAGCAGGAAATCACGTGCCGCCTCTGGGAGCCAAAGGTGGCCTTCAGCCAACAGCCAACGACAAACAGAAGCCCTCAGTTCTACAGTCGTCAGGAAATGAGTTCTGCCAGTAACCCAAGCAGACTCAGAAGGCAGTTCTTTCCCAATTGAGTCTTCAGATGAGAATGCAGCTCAGCTGACATCGCGATGGCCTCCCTCTAAGTCCCAGAGTAGACAATCCAGCTAAGCTGTGCCTGATGCCGGCCCCACAGAAACTGTGAGACAATACTGAAAGGTCTTCTATTTGTTCTACAGCACAGAAAGCTAATAGAGCTACTCAGGAAGCATCAGCATTCGATCCTTTGACCGGAAGGCAACCTTTGTTCCTAGAAGGAAAATTTGTGGTTTGTGGAAAGAGGGAGACATTGTTTAGAAGGTCAGTTCTTCACAGCATTGTAAATCAACTATACTCCAATAATTTTTTTTTCCCCTAAGGGTCAGTTCTTTCTTATCACACTGTGATTTATTTAAAATCTTGGATAAGAAAGGCATTTATTTTCCTGGTTGACTCAGGGAACTAAGGGTAATTTATTCAGCAAAGGTGGGGCAGAAAACACATTAAATTTGTATATGTGTATAAGGAACTGTTTTCCTAGGTATCGGTAAGTAAGCTATTCAGATTCCTTTGAGCTGAGAAAAAGGGAAAATGTTTAGTGCAACAGAAGGGTTGAGGATTATAGTTGGAGTATAGTTGATTTACCTGAAGTAAATTCCAAGAAGATTATAGGCTTCCCTGGTGGCTCAGACAGTAAAGAATCCGCCTGCAATGCTGGAGACCTAGGTTTGATCCCTGGGTCGGGAAGATCCCCTGGAGAAGGGAATGGCTACCCGCTCCAGTATTCTTATCTGGAGAATTCCAGAGGATAGAGGAGCCTGGGGTAAAATTCCAGAAAGATTACTTTGGCTGAAAATTTCCAATCACAGTAGAGATCTTAATGACTCAGAAGATTCCTTATCTCCATGTCAACAGCTTTCATATCTGCCTTATGAATTGAAGTGAAGTGAAGTGAAGTGGAGTCCCTCAGTCCTGTCTGACTCTTTGCAACCCCATGGGCTGTAGCCTACCAGGCTCCTCTGTCCATGGGATTTTCCAGGCAATAGTCCTGGAGTGGATTGCCATTTCCTTCTCCAGGGCATCTTCCCAACCCAGGGATTGAACCCGAGTCTACTGCACTGTAGACAGACGCTTTACCATCTGAACCACCAGGGAAGTCCAAAATAATACTGATGACCCCGACGAGATTTGAACAGGCAACCTACTGATCTAGAGTCAGACGTGCTATGATCGCGCCACAAGGCCTTAGAAGTTTAGAAGACTTCTGCTGATCACACTGGATAGGTACTAAACTACCTGGTAAAGCCATGAAATCTTGCCTCTCTAGAATGCCAGGAAAAATGAATTCAGTTCAGTTCAGTTCAGTCGCTCAGTCGTGTCCTACTCCTGGCGACCCTATGAATCACAGCACACCAGGCCTCCCTGTGCATCACCAACTTCTGGAGTTCACCCAAACTCATGTGCATCGAGTCGGTGATGCCATCCAGCCATCTCATCCTCTGTTGGCTGCTTCTCCTCCTGCCCCCAATCCCTCCTAGCATCAGGGTCTTTTCCAATGAGTCAACTCTTTGCATCAGGTGGCCAGAGTACTGGTGTTTCCGCTTTAGCATCATTCCTTCCAAAGAACACCCAGGACTGATCTCCTGTGGAATGGACTGGCTGGATCTTCTTGCAGTCCAAGTGATTCTCAAGAGTCTTCTCCAACACCACAGTTCAAAAGCATCAATTCTTTGGCACTCAGCTTTCTTTACAGCTTTCTTCCAACTCTCGCATATATACATGACCACTGGAAAAACCATAGCCTTGACTAGACAGAACTTTGTTGGCAAAGTAATGTCTCTGCTTTTCAATATGCTATCTAGGTTGGTCATGACTTTCCTTCCAAGGAGTAAGTGTCTTTTAATTTCATGGCTGCAATCACCATCTGCAGTGATTTTGGAGCTGCAAAAAATAAAGTCTGACACTGTTTCCACTGTTTCCCCATCTATTTGCCATGAAGTGATGGGACCAGATGCCATGATCTTCGTTTTATGAATGTTGAGCTTTAAGCCAACTTTTTCACTCTCTTCTTTCAATTTCATCAAGAGGCCTTTTAGTTCCTCTTCACTTTCTGCCATAAGGGTGGTGTCATCTGCATATCTGAGGTTCTTGATATTTTTCCTGGCAATCTTGATTCCAGCTTGTGCTTCTTCCAGCCCAGCGTTTCTCATGATGTACTCTGCATATAAGTTAAATAAGCGCAGTGACAACATACAGCCTTGATGGACTCCTTTTCCTATTTGGAACCAGTCTGTTGTTCCATGTCCAGTTCTAACTGTTGCTTCCTGGCCTGCATATAGGTTTCTCAAGAGGCAGGTTAGGTGGTCTGGTATTCCCATCTCTTTCAGAATCTTCCACAGTTTATTGTGATCGACACAGTCAAAGGCTTTGGCATAGTCAATAAAGCAGAAATAGATGTTTTTCTGGAACTCTCTTGCTTTTTCCATGATCCAGCGGATGTTGGCAATTTGATCTCTGGTTCCTCTGCCTTCTCTAAAACCAGCTTGAACATCTGGAAGTTCATGGTTCACGTATTGTTGAAACCTGGCTTGGAGAATTTTGAGCATTACTTTACTAGCATGTGAGATGAGTGCAATTATGTAGCAGTCTGAGCATTCTTTGGCATTGCCTTTCTTTGGGATTGGAATGAAAACTGACCTTTTCCAGTCNCCATCTGGTGATGTCCATGTGTAGAGTCTTCTCTTGTGTTGTTGGAAGAGGGTGTTTGCTATGACCAGTGCCTTCTCTTGGCAAAACTCTATTAGCCTTTGCCCTGCTTCATGTATGGATGTGAGAAAAAATGAGTAGGCAGTTGGAAAAATTTCAGAGTTGTGAATTGTTTGATCCCTTGTTGTGGTGTTGTTCATTCAGTTGTGTCCCACTCCATGTCTCCACTGCACGCCCTGGAGTGCAGTATGCCAGGCTTCCCTGGCATGTCCTTCACTGTCTCCCAAAGCTTGCTCAAACTCACATCCATTGAGTTGATGATGCCATTTAACCATCTCGTCCTCTGACACTTCCTTCTCCTCCTGCCCTCAAACTTTCCCAGCATCAGGATCTTTTCTAATGAGTTGGCTTTTTGCATCAGATGTCTAAAGTATCGGAGCTTCAGCTTCAGCACCAGTCCTTCCAATGAATATTCACGGTTGACTTCCTTTAGAATTGATTGGTTTGATCTCCTGGCTGTCCAAGGGACTCTCAGGAGTCTTCTTCAGCACCACAGTTCAAAAGCATCAGTCCTTTGGCGCTCAGCCTTCTTTAAGGTCCAACTGTCACATCCATACATCACTATTGGAAAAACCATAGCTTTGACTATATGGACCTTTGTTGGTTAAGTGATATCTCTTCTTTTTATTACGCTGTCTAGGTTTGTCATAACTTTTCTTCTAAGGAGCAAGCACCCTTTAATTTCATGGCTGCAGTCACCATCTGCAGTGATTTTGGAGCCCCCCCAAAATAAAGTCTGACACTGGTTCCACTGTTTCCTCATCTATTTCCCATGAAGTGATGGGACCAGATGCCATGATCTTCGTTTTCTGAATGCTGAGTTTTAAGCCAGCTTTTTCACTCTCCTCTTTCACCTTCATCAAGAGGCTCTTCAGTTCCTCTTCCCTTTCTGCCATTAGGGTGATGTCATCTGCATATCTGAGGTTATTGATATTTCTCCTGGCAATCTTGATTCCAGCTTGTGCTTCATTCAGCCCAGCATTTCACATGGTGTACTCTACTGCTGCTGCTGCTGCTAAGTTGCTTCAGTCGTGTCCAACTCTGTGCGACCCGGTAGATGGCAGCCCACCAGGCTCCCCTGTCCCTGGGATTCTCCAGGCAAGAACACTGGAGTGGGTTGCCATTTCCTTCTCCAATGCATGAAAGTGAAAAGTGGAAGTGAAGTTGCTCAGTTGTATCCGACTCCTAGAGACCCCATGAACTGCAGCCTACCAGCTCCTTTGTCCATGGGATTTTCCAGGCAAGAGTACTGGAGTGGGTTGACATTGCCTTCTCCGATGTACTCTCCAAGCAAGTTAAATAAGTAGGGTGATAATATACAGCCTTGACATACTCCTTTTGCAATTTTGAACCAGTCCATTTTTCCATGTCTGGTTCTAACTGTTGCTTCTTGGCCTGCATACAGGTTTCTCAGAAGACAGGTAAGGTGGTCTGACATTTCCATCTCTTTTAAGAATATTCCACAATTTGTTTTGATCTGCAAAACTCTTTAGCATACTCAATGAAGCAGAAGTAGATGATTTTCTTGAATTTTCTTGCTTTTTCTATGATCCAACAGATGTTGGCAATTCATCTCTGGTTCCTGTGCCTTTTCTAAATCCAGTTTGTATATCCAGAAGTTCTCAGTTCATGTACTGTTGAAGCCTAAGTTGGAAGGATTTTGAGCATTACCTTGCTTGCATGTGAAATGAGCACAATTATGTGGTAGTTTGAACATTCTTTGGCATTGCTCTTCTTTGGAATTGGGCTTCCCTGGTGGCCCAGGTGGTAAAGAACCTGACTGCAGTGCAGGAGACCAAGGTTCAATCCCTGGGTCAGGAAGATCCCCTGGAGAAGGGAATGGCAACCTACTCAGGTAGTCTTGCCTAGAGAATTCCATGGACAGAGGAGCCTGGCAGCCTGAAGTCCACAAGGTCACATAAAGTCAGATACAACTAAGTGACTAACACTTTCACTTTTTTTTTTTCTTTCTTTGGGATTAGAATGAAAACTGACCTTTTCCAGTCCTATGGCCACTGCTGAGTTTTCCAAACTTGCTGGCATATTGAATGAAGCACTTTAACAGCATTGTCTTTTAGGATTTGAAAAAGCTCAGCTGGAATTCCATCACCTTCACTAACTTTGTTGGTAGTAATGCTTCCTAAGTTCCACTTGACTTCACACTCCAGGATGTCTGGCACTATGTGAGTGACCACACCATCATGATTATCTGGATCATTGAGATCTTTTTTGTACAATTTTTCTGTGTATTCTTGCCACCTCTTCTTAATCTTCTGCTTCTGTTAAGTCCTTACTGTTTCTGTCCTTTATTGTATCCATCTTTGCATGAAATGTTCCCTTGGTATCTTTAATTTTCTTGAAGAGAACTCTAGTCTTTCCTATTTGTTATTTTCTTCTATTTCTTTGCATTGTTCACTTAAGGCTTTCTTATCTCTCCTTGCTATTCTTTGATTCCTTGCTGCTACTGCTAAGTCACTTCAGTTTTGTCTGACTCTGTGCGACCCCATAGACAGCAGCCCACCAGGCTACCCCGTCCCTGCGATTCTCCAGGCAAGAACCTGGAGTGGGTTGCCGTTTCCTTCTCCAATGCATAAAAGTGAAAAGCGAAATTGAAGTCGTTCAGTCGTGTCTGACCCTCAGTGACCCCATCGACTGCAGCCTTCCAGGCTCCTCTGTCCAAGGGATTTTCCAGGCAAGAGTACTGGAGTGGGGTGCCATTGGCTTCTCCGTTGATCCCTTGAGAGTTCCTTAAGCTATATAATCCTAGAGTTTGTGTGACAGACTGTTACATAAAGAACTAAAAATATTTTTATAGTTTATCTATTCTGTGTATTTCTTTGATGTTTATTTGTTTTCTTCAATGAAGATAAACAAAAATAACTTGTTCTACATTTGTTTAAAATTTTAAATCCTCATCCAAATTTATTGGTTAAAATATGAGCTTATGTTTTATTATTTCAAAAGTATGTTTATTATTCATCACCAAAGAGCAAACCTTGTTCGAGACATTTTAACTGAAAAATTAAGAAGCCCCTATTACAAAAAGTACATATTTTTAAAAATCCAAAAAATTTTTTCTCAATAATGTATGGAACATGCTTGTAGTGTTTCTCAGTATATTCACAGAATTGTGCAACCATCACTATTAGTTTTAGAATATTCTCATCATCCCCCAGAGAAACTTTGGACCCATTTAACAGTCATTCCCCATGCCCTTCCAGTCTCCCCAGCCCTGGGCAATCACTAATCCACTTTCCATTTCTATAGATTTGCTCATTCTAGACATTTCCTATAAAGAGAACTGCACAGTATGTGATCTTTTGTAACTGGCTGCTTCAGATAGCATAAAGTCTTCAAAGTTTATCCATGCTGTAGCATGTATCAGCACTTGCTTTTTGTTGCCTAATATTTCATGATGTACTTATACTACATTTTATTTATCCATATCAGTTGATGTATTTGGGTTGTTCCTACTTTTTTTCCCCTATTATTATAAATAATGGTGCTATGTATATTCACTCACAAGTTTTTGTGTAAAATATGTTTTCATTTATTTTGGGTATACACGTCGACATGGAATTGCTGGGTCATATGGTAACTTGATGTTAAAACCTTTGTCAAATGGTTTTCCAAAGTGGTGCATGATTTTATTTTATAACAAGTACTACTCGTGTTCCAGTTTTTCCACATTATAATACTTGTTAATATAGGATTTTTTTTTATTATAGCCATTCCAGGGGTGTGAAGTGGTATCTCATTACGGTTTTGATTTGCTCTTTCCTGATGATATTGAACATCTTTTCATTTGCTTATTGGCTATTCTTTTATCTTCTTTGAAAAGTGTATACCTATACTTTGCCTATTTTTTTCAATCAGGTAATGTAGCTTATTATTTGGCATAAAAGTTAGCAACCAAGGCCATGGTCCTGTTAAACATCTCCCTCCCCAGCCCTCACATTCCATCCCATCCCTGCTATAAAAACATAATAGAACACAACAAAATACCACAGTTCAGTCTGAGATGGGAACAAAAAGTGGCTCCAACAAAAACAAGACAGAAACACAAGACACAACATCTTTGAACAGTTATACAACAACTGCCATGGCCCACAGGGCAAGGGGTCAAAAGGAGACCTCAGACCTAGGCCAGGTCAGGACAGCTGTCCCTTCTGGCTACATCTTCTGGGCTCTGCGGCAGGAATAGGAAGGGGAGGCTGCTGAGGGGCTGGGCAGGACCCCTCCTCCCACTCCGAAGGTCAGGTCACTGACGAGTGCTTTTGGTTGGGGGAGATGTCGCAGGCTCCTTCCAGAGAGAGGAATGCAGGGAGACATCAGGGGCCCCAACAGCTGCCCCTCCCCCGCCCCATGCCCACGGTGAGAAGGTTAGCTGAGCCCCGCCCCAGAAAGAGTTCATGGCCTCCAGGAGCCAGCGCGCTTGTATTCACTAAGCATAAAACTTCAAGTCGACCGTGGTCACCAGAAAGCTGACTGCGGGGACCCATCGCACAAGCGGTGCCTGGGAGATGACGCTGGAGCTTCCTGCTGGTCCACCTTGGTGGGAGTGGAGTCTTGCGCCTTGCTGCCTGTTCGCCTGCAAAGGTCCGGTGTGCGCAAATGGTCCTAGTCCTCGGCGTTGTGGGGTCAGCAGCCCCTGCAACCCCTTAAACAGCTGCATGTTGCATAGGAAGGTGGTCTTGGCCTCATGCAGGACCCTCTGCTCCACCTTGGGGGTCCCCTCGAGTGTTCATGAGGGAGCTGTACAACTAGCTGCTTGAATTTGGTGGCACTGGTGATGTTGGGGAAAGTGCAAAAGGCCAGGCCCTCTGGAGCTGGGCAGGCCGAGGGCCTTCTGAGCGCTTTTTGAGGACGTGGCACTCCGGATGGGTCGCCCAGGTAGTGGGTATAGGCATGGGCCACCAGCAGCTTGAGCTCTTGGAGTCTTGGCACCGAGTGCTAGGTGGCCTGCACATATGGGATGCCCTCCTGCCCACAGACCCGTACCGGAGGGCCGCATCCTGTTCCAGGGCGGCCCTGTGGTGCAGCTTTTCGGGGAGCTGAGGTGGGGCGTAGACCGGGTTGTGTTCCATCTCCTCCTCCAGGGCCAAGGAGACGTGATACAGAATCGCCATCACCAGGGTCACCCTCGCCCTTCTGACAGCTCTTCAAGAGCTCTGCATTCTCCTCCTGGGTGTGCACCTCCGTGGTGGCCTCCTTCATGTGTGTGCGTGCCAAGTTTCTTCAGTCGTGTCCAACTCTTAGCCACCCTGTGACCTGTAGCCCGCCAGACTCCTCTGCTCATGGGATTCTCCAGGCAAGAATACCGGAGTGTGTTGCTTGTGCCCTCCTCCAGGGGATCTTCCCTAACCAGCGATGAACCCCATGTCTCTTAAGTCTCTTGCATTGGCAGGTGGGTTCTTTGCCACTAGAGCCACCTGGGAAGCCCGGCCTCCTTCAGGGCCTCTGACAAATCCTGGGGTACGCTGCTGGCCTGCAGGTGCTCCTTCCTGCGGCTGTGCTTGTTCCGGCTCTGGGCTGGCTTCCGGGACTCTGGCTCTAACCGCTCAGATGGAGGAGGCAGCAGGGCGACTGTCTACTCTGCCTATTTTAAATTGGATTACTTGTGTTTTTATTATTGAGTTATAAGAGTTCTTTATATATTCTAGTTATAAGTTCTTTATCAGGTATATGATTTCTAAATTTTTTTTCCCATTATACCAGTTGACTTTTGATTTTTTTTTGATGGTGTCCTTTGAAGCACATTTTCTTAATGGTATTCTTTTAATAATGTCAAGTTTATCTCTCTTTTGTTTTCTAATTTGGGTTTTTGGTCGTATCTAAGAAACCATTGCCCAATACAACAGCCTGAATATTTTTGCCAGTTTTCATCTAGGTCTTTGATCCACCTTAATTTTTGTATATGGTGTAAGGTAGGGTTTCCACTTGATTTATTTATTGGTATGTGGATAAACAGTTGTTTCTGTACCATTTGTTTTGAAAAGACTGTTCTTTCCCATTGAGTTGTCTTGGCAGCCTTATTGAAAATCGACTGACCGCAAACGTGGGAGTGTATTTCTATTAACTTTTGTGAGAGTGTATTTCTAGTGTAGTGTGGTTTTATACTTATTTTAATTTCTTATTGAAGTACAGTTGATTTACAATGTTGTGTGTATGTGTGGTCTTAAAGTCTATTTTGTCTGATGGTTGCTGTTTGCATGACATATAGTTTACCACTCTATTTTGCCCAACCTACCTGCATCTGTGGCATAACAAATTACAAATTCAGTGTCTTAAAACAACACACACTTATTATTTCAGAGTTTCTATCAGTCAGAAATTTGGCTGTGATCAAAGTGTTGGCTGGGCTATATTCTCACCTGGAACTTGGAGTCCTCTTCCAAGCTCATTCATACTGTTGGCATAATTTAGTTGCTTTAGTTCTAAGATTGAGACCATCAGCTCTTAGAGATTAGCCCTCTCCATAGGCAGTTCACAACACAGCTGTTTCCTCAAGAGAGTGTCTCAGCTGACTCAAGTCTCTCTAATTAAAGAAAAGATGGCTTTACTTTCAAGAGAAAGTAATGATGTCACCTGGTTATGCAGACTCACCCAGGATAATCTCTCTTTTGATTAACTCAGTGTGACTTGATTAAGGACTTTAATTACACCTGCAACATCCCCTCCCTTTTGCCATATTTTAGTGGTTAGAATGGGGCTTCCCTGGTGGCTCAGATGGTAAAGAATCCACCTGCAATGCGGGAGACCTGGGTTTGATCCCTGGGTTGGGACCCTGCAGAAGGGAAAGGCTACCCACTCCAGTATTCTTGTCCGCGGAGAATGCCATGGACAGAGGAGCCTGGTGGGCTACAGTCTATAGGGTTGCAAAGAGGCAAACACAACTTGAGTGACTTTCACACACACACACACAGTGGTTAGAAGTAATTTACAAAATCTGCTCCCACTGAAGGAGAGGGGATCATACATACATGTAGATAGTAGGGCTGCAAGAATTATAAGGGCCGTGTTACAATTATGCCTTTAATACATGGGAGCATGGGAAAGAGCACAAATTCTCTATGTATGTTCCTTTTATCCATTTTTATTTTTGAAGTATGTGAATTTATTATCACTTAATCAAAAATAAAATTTTAGGAGACTTCTCTGGTGGTCCAGTGGTTAAGGATCTGCTTTGCAATGAAGGGGATGCAGGTTCAGTCCCTTGTTGGGGAACTAGGATCCCATATGCCGAGGAGCAACTAAACCCAAGCACCTCAATTACTGAGCCCACCCGCCTAAACTAGGGAGTCCATGTGCCACAACAAAGCCTTCTGTGTGACACAACGAAGATCCCATGTAAATAAGTAAATATTTAAAAAATTTTTTGTATCTTTGAAACTTTACATATGTCTTTGGACCTGCTTGTCTGTTATGAAAAGACCACTTCCTGTACTGTAAAATCATTGCATCATTCTGAGGTTTTGGTTAAGAACATGGACTCTGGAAGCAGGCTGTGGATTTTGGGTAAGATACTTTATCTCTTTGTGCCTTTTCTGTAAAATAAGGCTAATTATAGCACATAGGATGTTATGAGAACTGGGTTAACATATTAGTATCACTCAGATACTGCTGCTTGATAACACAAAATCTTAGTCACAATAACAAGCATTTATTTCACCAAGCATCAGGCTTGCAATTTGCCAGATGTGCTTGGTTGGGCTGATTACTTCACTTCCCCAAGCTTCAGTTTCTTTGCAAAAAAGATGGGTTTGTTACTCTGGGATTCCCAGAAGGCAGGACCCAAGACAAAGGCTTTTGTGCTGCTGTTTTGTTACGGAGTCCATCTCCCAGGAATGGGGCGCACAGGACAGAGGCACTGAGGCTTAAAGTGGGGAGCCACATGTAGAATGTGTTGTTGAGCTTGCTGTAGCTTAGTATCACTGAGAAGTTGTATAAATGATCCAAAAACAATCCATTAGGGAAGAGAAAGGACAGCATTTATCCACCAGCTTGAACTGCTAACTCCTGAACATTTGGAGGTGACCCACATGGACATGAGGTATGGGACCAACAAGCTGCACTGCAGGAAGCAGTTGAAGTCCATGCCTAACAGCAGCAGGACCTAATCTTCGCCATTCTGGTGCAGGGTTTCGGGAAAGCATGCCTGGCACATTTCCAGCAGTCAATAAATGGTCCTTGTTATTAGGAATATATATTTTGGTCCCCAAATATAATTTATTTCTCTCTTCCTTCCTTTGTTTTTTCTTTCTTTCCTTTCCTCCCTTTTTCTTTGTATAGAGACAAGGTGATTTTGAAGTCTACTTTGTAGAAGATAAATAAGGGAAAAATGCTAGGAAAATTCTTTAAAAAAAAAAGAGCAATGATGTTATTACGTAAAGTCTGAATAATTTCAAAAGTATGATACTGTTCCATGAATAGACAATGAGCATATATTTTTGTGGACAAAATACATGTAGCTAGTCACTATGTTTATTATAGTATTATTTCCAATAGCAAAGGACTGGAAACAGCCTAAATGTCCATCAATAGGGGTGTGACCAAAAAAATTATGGTATGTTTATACAATAGAATATGAAGCAACTGAAAGTAATCACAAACAAGCTCTTAAGTACTGATGTATTTGTGTGTATATGCCCATGAATTTTAGTACCTGTGTGTGTGTAAGTTGCTCAGTTGTTTCTGACTCTATGAGACCCCATAAGACTGTAGTCCACCAGGCTCCTCTGTCCATGGAATTCTCCAGCAAGAATATTGGAGTGGGCTGCCATTCCCTTCTCCAGGGGATCTTCCCGACTGAGGACTCAAACCTTGATCTCCTGCATTGCAGGCAGATTCTTTACCATCTGAGCCACCAGGGAAGCTCTTAGTACCTATACTGCGTAACAAATTATTCCAAACTTAGTAGCTAAAAACAACGAATATTTATTATTTCACTGTTTTTGAAGCCATGAATGGCTTCAAATGGAGAAGGAAATGGCAACCCACTCCAGTGTTCTTGCCTGGAGAATCCCAGGGATGGGGGGAGCCTGGTGGGTGCACAGAGTCGGACACGACCTAGCAGGAATGGCTTAGCCTGGTGGTAGAGGTTCAGAATCTTTAATGAGGTTGCAAGGAACACATTGGTCTTCCCTGATGGCTCAGCAGTAAAGAATCTGCCTGTAATGCAGGAGCTACAGGAGACTTGGGTTCAATCCCTGGGTAGGAAAGATACCCTGGAGAAAGGAATGGCAACCCACTCCAGTATTCTTGTCTGGAGAATCCCTGGCGGGCTATAGTCCATCGTGTCAAAGAGTCAGACACTACTGAAGCGATTTAGCACACATTCAGGGGATTCACTTCCAAGATGACTCACTCACACGGCTGTTGGGCAGGAGGCCTCAGTTCCTTCGAAACTAGGCCTCTTCATAAGGCGGCTTGAATGTTCATGACAGGGCAGCTGGCCTCCCTCAGATCTCAGAGAGAGGAAAGAACAAGGGAGAAGTTGAAACACTATTGTCCTAATCTAAGAAGTCACACAAAGTCCTG
>SJYQ01039128.1:0-17379 GCA_006410935.1 Redunca redunca
GGCATCTGTTCCCATCACTTCATGGGAAATAGATGGGGAAACAATGGAAATAGTGTCAGACTTTATTTTTTTGGGCTCCAAAATCACTGCAGATGGTGATTGCAGCCATGAAATTGAAAGAAGCTTACTTCTTGGAAGAAAAGTTATGACCAACCTAGATAGTATATTGAAAAGCAGAGACATTACTTTGCCAACAAAGGTCCGTCTAGTCAAGGCTATGGTTTTTCCAGTAGTCATGTATGGATGGGAGCGTTGGACTGTGAAGAAGGCTGAGTGCTGAAGAACTGATGCTTTTGAACTGTGGTGTTGGAGAAGACTCTTGCGAGTCCCTTGGACTGCAAGGAGATCCAACCAGTCCATTCTGAAGGAGATCAGCCCTGGGATTTCTTTGGAAGGAATGATGTTGAAGTTGAAATGCCAGTACTTTGGCCACCTCATGTGAAGAGTTGATTCATTGGAAAAGACTCTGATGCTTGGAGGGATTGGGGGCAGGAGGAGAAGGGGACGACAGAGGATGAGATGGCTGGCTGGCATCACGGACCCGATGGACGTGAGTCTGAGTGAACTCCGGGAGTTGGTGATGGACAGGGAGGCCTGACGTGCTGCGATTCATGGGGTCTGAGCGACTGAGTGACTGAACTGAACTGAACTGAGTCAATTTATGACCTCCACTTTTTAATTTTTAAAAATTTAAAAAAGGAAGTGTAGTTGATTTACAATGTTGTCTTAGTCACTGCTATACAGCATAGGGATTCAGTTGTACATGCAACTGAATACATTCATATACAAACTCTTTTCCATTATGGTTTATCATAGAATACTGAATACAGTAGGACCTTGTTGTTGACTCATTCTATATATAAAAGCTTATATCTGCTAACCCCAACCTCCCACTCCAACTCTCTTCCATCAACCCCCTCCCCCTTGGCAACCACTAGGAAACACCCATCTACCTATCACATCACTTTCTTTTAATTGTCTGAACAGCACTGTTCTTTTTCCTGTTCATTAATCTGTTTACTGCCAGTCTTTCACTGTCCCCTCCCCTACTCCCACATTAAAATGCCAGCTTTGTAAGAGCAGGGACCAGTCTTTCTAAATATACCACTCTTCCTATGTGTTGGACACTGGCCAGGGACATACCATTTATCATCTCTTTTAGTCCTCATGGCCACAAGAAGTTTCTGTTATCAGCTCCACTTAACATAAGAACAAACTGAGGTTCAGATTAAGTCTGTGTCTGACTCCTAGAGACCCCATGGACTATAGCCTACCAGGCTCCTCCGTCCATGGGATTTTCCAGGCAAGAATACTGGAGTGGGTTGCCATTTCCTTCTCCAGGAGATCGTCCCAACCCAGGGATGGAACCCGGGTCTCCTGCACTGTAGGCAGATGCTTTACCGTCTGAGCCACCAGGGAAGTTCTAAGTCTAGCGAGTGGCCAGCAAGTCAGCAGTGGGAATGTGAACACTGGTGTGTGTGTGTGCACGCTCAGTAATGTTTGACTCTTAGCAACCCCATGGACTGTAGACCACCCATCTCCTCTGTTCGTGGGATTTTCCAGGTGAAAACACTGGAGTGGGTTGCCGTTTCCTACCCCAGGGGATCTTCCCGACCCAGGGATCGAACCCGCGTCTCCTGCAATGGCAGGCAGGTTCTTTACCACTGTGCCACCTGGGAAGCCCAAAGCTCTTAACTACCTTTCTCCAAATGAACCAACATTTCAGTGTACACACTTTAAAAAAAACATATTTATTTATTTGGCTGTGCCAGGTCTTAGTTGCGGCATGAGAGTTCTTTAGTTGCGGCATTCAGAATTTTTACTTGGGTCCCGCAAACTGTTAAGCTGTAGCCTGTGGGATCTAGCTCCCTGAGCAGGGACAGAACCCAGGCCCCCTGCCCTGGGAGCACAGAGTCTTAGCCACTGGACCCCCAGGGAAGTCCTATCACCATGCACACTGTCTGACCAAGCAATTCCAGTTTTGGAAATTTATTACATGGAGATAATCAGACAAGAACAGATAATCAGACAGGAACAGATAATCAGACAGGAACAGATAATCAGACAGGAACAGATAATCAGACAATTAGATATGTCTCGATTTATCACAGATTGCTTATGTAGCAGTCTATTGGAAATATGTTTAGGCAAGTCACCAGTTAGCCATAAGCCTCAACTTTGCTTTTTGGTAAACAGGGGCCCCATCTCAGAAACACTGGGAGACTTTTAGGAGACAATGCACTGTGCCTGGCTCACAGTCACTGTTTCGTTATTATATGCATTTAAACCTCTGAAAGGATACAGAATATACCAAACTGGATTACAGATTTCATTAAGTGGTATACTTCTGTGTTCTAATTTTTATAAAATGCATATTAGTGTTATACTCTTCAAAAATAAATATATTACTTTTAAAAAAAAGAAGATGAGGAAAATAAAGTTGGAGGAACTTAAACAGAAGGAAAAACTGTTTTTAGGAGAGGGAAACTAGTTTAGCAGATCTCAAATAAAAATGTTCCTGCCCTTTTGTTCTATGTAAGAACAAGATATTCAATGTGCTTACAGGCTCTATCTCATTGCAGAGCCTACATTCACAGTGAAGCGAAAGCGGTTCTTAATAAGCATACAGGTCTACAGGAATTTTTAGATGGCTTCATGAAATTTGAAAAAATATTGAAATGTATTTACAAAAAGAAGAAAGTCTTTATAACCATATCTGCCTTCTGAACAGAAAGGGTCCTGTCAAGTGGAAGGCCCTCTTGGCTGCTAATCCTCTTTTGGGGTTCAGCCATGCAAAAAATGACAGAAATAAAAGCTGAAGGTTTTTATTGCCAAGTAGCTCTGCACAGTAATGAAAGGGGAACTGGACTTCTAAGGGAAATCTGTGAGGAACAGCAGAAGGAGATGGAGCTAGGAGCCCGGGATATGTCGGAGGTCTGGGTTTTCTGCCACCGTGGCCCCTTTCTGGGATTTTCCAAACATCAGCAAAGATGATGACGCAAAAGCTCTTTGAGGGTGTATTCTTTGTTCTTGGTGGAAACCAGGAAGGGACTGAGTTCCTATTATGAGCTGACAGGTTGAGAAACAGAAAAAGGTGGCAGAGATGACCAGGAGAATATAAGCCACTCCTTCCCCCCAAAGGAATCTTTACAATCTTGGGGAACTTTGAACTTGTACAGTGCAGGAAGCCAGGGTCACGCTAACCTGATCTAGACCTTAAAGTGCTAACTCCTCCTGGTTACGGTATGGTTCATTTATCAAGTGGGATCAAGGTACAAATCAATACGATTGTGTGTGCAGGAAAATGAGTAGGCTAAAGGACTCCATCCCATTGAAAAGCTTTCCAGTTTGTGCGGTGATTTCTATTTATTTTTGGTCACATATTTCTTTGAGAAGGCAATGAAAGCTAAGATGCTGCTCTTCAGAAAATGCCTGTCTTCAAATGGATCAGATTTCAAGGGGTTTGTGGGAACCCCTGAAGGCCCTCTCTGCATCCGTGACAGGTCCAGAGATCAAGCTCAAGAATTCTTGCTATAGGGAAACCACAACAGTGTTGAAAGACACTGCTTGTTGTTGACCATGGGGACCACAAGCCATCATGTAGTTTGCAGAAGGCCTAAGAACACTGCCAGCATTCATTTGTTTATAAACATTTGTTGGAGACCTAACACACCAGGTCCTGATGGTATAAACGCAATGTGATCCCTGTATTCATGGAATTCCGGTCAACTGAGGGGAGGAAATGAGAAGAAAGATGGCTACAAAAGGATGGGGTGAGCCACCTACATTTGAGACTAACCTCACCCCTCAACTTCCCTTTTGGCTCCAGGATTTGTTAATTACAAGTGAAACAATAGGTGTGAACAGATTTACATGAATATGGAGGACAAGCAGAGGAAAGCAGCACCCGACCAGGACACCGACACCGGGGCCACTAAAACAGCCAGCTGGCTCTTCCTAGGACTTGGGATTCCCCTGTGTCTGCATACAAATATCCCATCCCCCGACAAAAAACTGAGCTTTTTTCCTTAAAGAATAACCATGGAATTTTTTCCAATGTTACTTTTTTAAAAAGGAGTTAACAATAGAGCTCTTTTCCTTAATAAAGAGTAACCATGGATTTTTTTTCTATTTCTTTCAGAATTTTCCACAGTTTATTGTGATCCACACAGTCAAAGGCTTTGGCATAGTCAATAAAGCAGAAATGTTTTTCTGGAACTCTCTTGCTTTTTCCATGATCCAGCGGATGTTGGCAATTTGATCTCTGGTTCCTCTGCCTTTTCTAAACCCAGCTTGAACGTCAGGGAGTTCACGGTTCACGTATTGCTGAAGCCTGGCTTGGAGAATTTTGAGCATTACTTTGCTAGCGTGTGAGATGAGTGCAATTGTGCGGTAGTTTGAGCATTCTTTGGCATTGCCTTTCTCTGGAATTGGNCATGGAACAACAGACTGGTTCCAAATAGGAAAAGGAGTACGTCAAGGCTGTATATTGTCACCCTGCTTATTTAACTTATATGCAGGGTACACCATGAGAAACGCTGGGCTGGAAGAAGCACAAGCTGGAATCAAGATTGCCAGGAGAAATATCAATAATCTCTGATATGCAGATGACACCACCCTTATGGCAGAAAGTGAAGAGGAGCTAACAAGCCTCTTGATGAAAGTGAAGGAGGAGAGCGAAAAAGTTGGCTTAAAGCTCAACATTCAGAAAACAAAGATCATGGCATCTGGTCTCATCACTTCATGGGAAATAGATGGGGAAACAGTGGANGCTCCAAAATCACTGTAGATGGTGACTGCAGCCATGATATTAAAAGACGCTTACTCCTTGGAAGAAAAGTTATGACCAACCTAGATAGCATATTCAAAAACAGAGACATTACTTTGCCGACTAAGGTCCGTCTAGTCAAGGCTATGGTTTTTCCTGTGGTCATGTATGGATGTGAGAGTTGGACTGTGAAGAAGGCTGAGCGCCGAAGAATTGATGCATTTGTACTGTGGTGTTGGAGAAGACTCTTGCGAGTCCCTTGGACTGCAAGTAGATCCAACCAGTCCATTCTGAAGATCAACCCTGGGATTTCTTTGGAAGGAATGATGCTGAAGCTGAAACTCCAGTACTTTGGCCACCTGATGCGAAGATCTGATTCATTGGAAAAGACTCTGATGCTGGGAGGGGTTGGGGGCAGGAGGAGAAGGGGACGACCCAGGATGAGATGGCTGGGTGGCATCACGGACACGATGGACATGAGTCTGAGTGAACTCCGGGAGATGGTGATGGACAGGGAGGCCTGGCGTGCTACGATTCATGGCGTCGCAGAGTCAGACACGACTGAGCGACTGAACTGATGGATTTTTTTCAATGTTACTTTAGGAAAAAAAGCAGATAACAAACTCAAAGATTCTTCTGAAAAAGTCATCTTGGCTAAAAGAAGCCTATATCCACATGGTCCGTTTACTTTGTTAGATCAGCAATTATTTCCCAGGCTCTGAAATAACGGTACTTGATATTTGCATTACATGGGACTTTCACATGGACTGTGTCCCTTTTTCTACAAAACATCCTGTCATAGATAATTATACTCCTATTTTATAGAAGAAGAAATGGAGGCAAAGAAGGGCAGAGAGACTTGCCGTGGGTCATTATTTTTTTTCAACTTAAAAATTATTTTTATTTATTTATGCCTGCACTGCTTCTTCGTCGCTGGGCTTTCGTCGCTGGGCTTTCTCTAGTTGCAGCCAGGGGGCTCCGCTCTAGTGGTGGTGCATGGGCTCATCGCGGTGGCTTCCCCTGTTGCAGAGCACCAGCTCTAGGCTGGTGGGCGCGGTAGTTGTGGTGCACGGGCTTAGCATCCCGGTGGCATGTGGAATCTTTCCAGACCAGGGATTGGACCTATGTCTCCTGCATTGGCAGGCAGATTCTTAACCACTGGACTACCAGGGAAGTCCACCTAGGATCATATACAGCTTTTAAGTCCTGCAGCCAAAATCAAAATACAGACCTACCTACCTTTTCCCCACACTTAGGGAAGATGACAGTAATGACAGAAACAGGCACGTCAGGAAAGGCAGCAGCCTTGCGGGACAGGGAAGAGGGAAGATTTGTTACCGTGACATCTTTTAAGTATAGGTGTTGAAATCATATGGACTTAAAGGAAAATCCTGGCTCCCTCCTCCACTTCCTAGCTGTGTGACCTCAGGCAAATCACTTCACCTCTCTGAATTCTGTCATCTCATTTGTAAAAGGAAGAACATAAGAGTGCCTATCGCATTTGAATGTAGGGAGGCGGAGGGGAGAACAGCAGGTAGAGTAATGTGGAGGCATGATAATTTCATTTTGCACAGAGGGAAATTAAAGGATACAGAGTGAGTGGGTTAGGAGACTGGCCACTTAAATCAATACGGTGAACCAAATATCCTGAAACCTTCCTCCCAGACACCTCTGCATCTGTCTATCCTATTTGGGTGTTTATTTTTATGTACATGTGTTACTTTTACATTTTTGTTAAACTGGCAAAGGAACCATAATAAGTAGTAATGTTATAAATAATGTAAATATACATTTTAGAAGGAAAAAAATTGAATCTTATGATGACAAGAAAAAGTATTCTGGTTTAAATGTGCCATATCAAAGATTTCTTTTTAATGATAATACTCAGTATTGTGGGGCTCTGGGAACATGTAGGTAGGAATGGAAACTGGTACAATAGTCCTAAAAGGCAATTTGGCAACATATGTAGAAATCCTTAAAATTAAACATGCACAGGTTGGGGGGGGCGGGTTGTGGACATGGAAACTGTACTTTCGGCTCAATTTTGCTTGAACCTAAAACTGGTCTTGGACTGCAAGGAGGTCCAACCAGTCCATCCTAAAGGAGATCAGCCTGGGGTGTTCTTTGGAAGGACTGATGCTGAGGCTGAAACTCCAGTACTTTGGCCACCTCATGTGAAGAGTTGACTCACTGGAAAAAACCCTAATGCTGGGAGGGATTGGGGGCAGGAGGAAAAGGGGATGACAGAGAATGAGATGGCTGGATGGCATTACCGACTCGATGGACGTGAGTTTGAGTGAACTCCGGGAGTTGGTGATGGACAGGGAGGCTTGGCGTGCTGTGATTCATGGGGTCACAAAGAGTCAGACACGACTGAGCGACTGAACTGAACTGAAAACTGGTCTAAAAAATAAAGTTTACTAATTTAAAAATATGTACATGCCCTTGGACCCAGCCATTTCATTTCTAAGAATTTGCTTAGAGAAGACATTATGGATGTGTGCAAAGATGTGACTCGAGGTTGCTCACTCCAGCATGGCTGGGAACAGTGAAAAACTGAAAGCAATCCTAGAAGTCCATATTAGGGAGCAGCTAAGTAAACTCTGGTCCATTTATAGAATGGAACATTAAGCAGGCATAAGTGATGCTATAGAAGCATTTCTAATCACATGAAATGTCTCATTTAACGTTTAAGTGTTAGTTGCTCAGTCATGTCTGACTCTTTGCGACCCCATGAACTGTGGCCCGCCAGGCGCCTCCATGGAAGAGAACTCGTCAGTGGAGTTCTCCAGGCCAGAATACTGGAGTGGGTTGTGGTTTCCCTCTCCAGGGGATCTTCCCAGCTCAGGGATCGAACCCAGGTCTACCTGCATTGGAGACAGATTCTTTACATTCCGAGTCACCAGGGAAGCCCAATTTAATGTTTATGTATGTATATAAAGGGGCTCATGTTTGTTAAACAGAAAATAGTATTTTGCATTAAAAATGAACGAAACTATTAGTAATACCGCAGGTACTTTTTATTTTCTTCTTTCAGTTTATTGGTATTTAAATTTTTTTCTGGCAAAGCATTCTTTTTGTAACAAAAATACAGTATTATTCCTATAAAAGGAAAACATATAGAAAGTCATTTTTAAGTTCCTTTGGTCAATATATACCAACTGCTACAAATAGGCATGCACTCTAACTTGTGAGAGAGACATTGGTAGTTATTTATAGCAGTGAAAAAAATGGAAACAGTCAAAATATCAAACACACTGGCCATTAAAATAATGGAGAGAGACATGAGCCACGCTCCACCAGGGCCCTGTTCCCAACCTCTATCCCCCTGACCTGGCCCAGAAGGTGAGCCGCCAGCCTGGGCCTGGCACAGAGGATCATTCCTACATGTGGGAGATGTACAAGAAAACCAGTTGGACCAAGACCTGTAGAAAGAGCAAGGAGAGGAGCACTGAAGCTGCACAGGAAGGTGGGGGGAGTCTTCAAGCTCTGCCCGGGTCCCTCAGCCGTGACCCAGGCCACTTGAATGACTGGAATGACCGACAAGCATAAGCAGAGAGAAAGGAAAAGGAGACAGGCTGGAGGGAAGCAGGTCCTCAGAAAGGAAAACAAAATAAGTGAAGAAAAAGGAGGATTTGGGGAAAGTGAGACAGAGATGACAGTGTGAGGCAGGGCCTGTAAGATGGAAGTGCCCTGAGCAGCCTCGGAGCTCCTTAGACAGAGCCCCCCCCCCTCGAAAGCTTTGATGAGACAATCAATCACAGAGGAAGGACCCTGGAGCCTTCTTCTCATTTCCCATGATGGACTGTATTGCTCCCGGCAGCTCCGTGATACTTATACATCCAGTGGATTCCAGTACAATGAAAGATTCGATCAAGGACAAGGCTGATAGCCCACTGAACTAAAGATAGCTTCAAACTAGTGTGCACCACCGTCATGATTTCTGAGAGAGACTGTTTATTAGAGGGCTGCAAAGAGGCTAACGTGTCCACAGATGAAAATTCTTCACCAGGAAACAATTCCAGGCCTGAAGCAGTGCAGTCTTTAAAGAGAGCAGACTGGCAAAAGATCAAAGGGATCCTCCCTCCACCATGGGAGGACAAAGGCTGTTGGCTGAGAGATAAGAAGACTCTGCAAATACTTAGGTTGAAGTTTTTTAAAGTTCCAATAAGGAAAACAAAAAGAAAGATGATATACTTGAAGATAAATTTAAAGGCAACAAATTAGAAAGAGAACAAAAGCAGACAGGATGCTTCTCTGAGAGAAACTAGTGCAAGCTGACCAAAAGCCCATAAACAGTTAGTCTGAATTTGAGAAAAGAAAACTTAGAGAGGACAAATACACTGAGACTTCTCTATCCCATGGAGCCCATGACAGGAGAACCAGGCTCCTGCTTTCTGCTTCCCTGGTGGCTCAGATGGTAAAGAATCTGCCTGCAAGGCTGGAGACCTGGGTTTGATCCCTCAGTTGGGAAAATTCCTGGAGAAGGGAATAGCAATCTAGTCCAGTATTCTTGCTTGCAGAATTCCATGGACAGAGGAGCCTGGAGGGCTACAGTCCATGGGGTCACCAAGAGTCAGACACAACTGAGTAACTAACATTTTCATTTTTCAAGATCAGAAGACTTCAAAGTGGATGAAATATATTACATGTGGTCAAAGAGGAGAAGAACAAAGTTTGTGGTTCCTACAATTCTTATGGACTAACTACGAACTCCATTTTTACAAATTCAGCAAGAATGATTCTGATTTAATGGCCTTAAGCTACAGGAAAGACTGATTTTCCAAGGACTCTTCAAAATCCATTAGTTTCTGGCCATTTACCAAGATTATCCATATGTTATCACAGAGCGTTTCTCAGACTTCTAACAATGGAACCGTCTATGAGCTGAAGACACTGTTTTATCTGAAGCTGAGGGCTAAAAGCTAAAGTGCCTTTGCACTTTAACAGTGCAAAGGCAAAACCAAAATAAAACATTTTAATTATAGAAATAGAACCCATAGTTTTGTTGTTTTTCTTGTCTTAGTTGCTAAGTTGGGTCAACTCTGGAATAGGCTGCCGTCTCCTCCCGGGGATTTTCTGACCCAGAGATCGAACCCACGTCTCTTGCACTGGTAGGTGGATGCTTCACCACTGAGCCACCTGGGAAGCCCATAGTTTCTTTGGACTCTAGCAGTCAAAACAGGCTTGCAGCGCTGAATGTACTGATCAGCGCTGACACTCCAGGTGAAGTTTTTGACTGAAGGGGGCTAATGTCTCAAGGGAACCCTGATGAGGACATCATATTACTTAGGGAGCTCCGAGAGGCCCAGAAAGAATGTTGGAGCTCTGTCTCAGTCTCTAAGAACCCTCTTGCACAGAGTGTGTCTCCCTGAACAAGTAACCAATAGCCTTAAAAAACTTGCACAGCAAGTAACTTCTGTTGCAACTACTCAATTCATCACAGTGCAAAAGTAGCCAAAGATCATGTGTAAACCAATGAGCATGGCTGTATTACAATAACAGCTTATTTACCAAAACAAATAGCAGGTTAGATTTGACCTGCAGGCCAGAGTTTGCCCACTTGTCATTAGAGGATGGGATGCTGGTAGTCAATGGCATGTAATGCTGAAAGGGTTGTAAAAGTCATCACCTATGGCCATCCCAAGTAAAGTACATACTGAAGGCAAAGCTGTTTCAAACTCAGGTGTTGGTGCTGTAGGCCAAAAACGGGCATGAGGAATATAAAGGTCATGAAAGTACATTTAACTGCACTGAAGACCTTAAATAAAATTATGAACCCAGGTTGGAGAGCTGTTATGGGCAGAGTTTCTGACGTCCAGCATCTAATACCACTTGTGCTGAATAACTGAGTCAAGGCAGCAGTGGTGTATTCTCTAAAACAGTCCTCCTTAGTGTGACTGGGCTGCTGCTGCTGCTAAGTTGCTTCAGTCGTGTCTGATTCTGTGCAACCCCATAGACGGCAGCCCACCAGGCTCCCCCACCCCTGGGATTCTCCAGGCAAGAACACTGGAGTGGGTTGCCATTTCCTTCTCCAATAGTGTGACTGGGCATTTCTATGGAAACAGTGCCCCAAACTGCTTTATTTCCATCTGTGTAACATTAAAGTCCAGACTTATCAACTTCCTGGAGACTGTAAACTACTTCTGCTTAAACCAGCTAGAGTGGATTTTGTGGCTTAGAAACTCAATTTTCTATTTATAGCTGGTGTATAAAAAATACAACTGATTTTGTATATTGATTTAGTATTGAGCAAACTTGCAAAACTTTCAACTTTAATACAGTAATGTTTATATAGAATTCTTCTGTGGTTTCTATTAAAAAATCATGTCATCGATAAACAGTAAGTTATTAATTCTTCCTAATACTTACACATTTCATCTTTCTTTTCTCATTGCAATTGCTAGAACTTCCAACAACTGTTGAATAGACATGATGAGAATGGGCAAGTCTGGTTTTTGAACTCAAAGTGAAAATTTACCATTCAGTATGATATCTGCTGGAGAAGGCAATGGCACCCCACTCCAGTACTCTTGCCTGGAAAATCCCAGGGACGGAGGAGCCTGGTAGGCTGCAGTCCATGGGGTTGCTACAAGTCAGACACGACTGAGCGACTTCACCTTCACTTTTCACTTTTATGCACTGGAGAAGGAAACAGCAACCCACTCCAGTGTTCTTATCTGGAGAATCCCAGGGACGGGGGAGCCTGGTGGGCTGCTGTCTATGGGGTCACACAGAGTTGGAGACAACTGAAGTGACTTAGCAGCAGCAGCAGCATGATATCTGCTATACCTGTTTTATAGTTATTTCTTCACCAGATTAAGAAAGCTCCCATTTATTCCCAGGTGGCTAAAAGTTATTGTTGTTGCTGTTTTAATCAGGAATTGATGCTGAATTTTATCATAAAATCATCGTTTTCCCCTTTTAATGTGTCAGCAAATTATACTGAGTACTTCATGTGAAATGAATCTTGCATTTCTGAACTAAACCCAACTTGGTCTTATCCCTTTCATATACTGGGCTTCCCTGGTGGCTCAGCTGGTAAAGAATCTCCCTGCAATGCGGGAGACCTGGGTTTGATCCCTGGGTTTGGAAGATCCCCCAGAGAAGGGAATGGCTACCCACTCCAGTATTCTGACCTGGAGAATTCTATGGACTGAATATCCATGGGGTCGCAAAGAGTCGGACACAACTGAGCGACTTTAACTTCACATATAGAGTAAACTGTATTTTTCCAAAGATGGCCTCAACAATATAATCCCATCCCACATGCTTTTACAATGTGACCTTGACACCCCTCCCTCTGGGTGGTAGGTTCTATGATCCTTTCCCTGGAATCAGGATGGGACCTTTGCAATTTTTTCAACCAAGACAGCACTATGCGTGTGGCAGTTACGTGAATTTCAAGACTAGATTATAAAAATGCTAAGCACTTCCAATTTGCTCTCTTAGGACCCTGCACTTGAAACCGAGCTGCCATGCAGTAAGAAACCCTGAACTACCCGATTCCGACAGACCACAAGGAGAGGCCACACGCAGGCACTCCAGTTGAGACGAGCTAAATTTCTACACAACATCCAGCTGAGGGTCTTTATGACAGACAGCATCAACTGCAGGACCTGCAAATGAAAATGCCTCCAGATGATTCCCAGATTTTCGACTTCCAAACATGCGGCCCAGACAACACGGGGCAGAGATAAGCCATCACCATTTCGCCCTGTCCAGATTCCTGACTCACAGAATCCCGGCTGCTGCTGCTGCTGCTGCTAAGTCACTCCAGTCGGCTCCGACTCTGTGCGACCCCATAGACGGCAGCCCACCAGGCTCCGCCATCCCTGGGATTCTCCAGGCAAGAACACTGGAGTGGGTTGCCGTTTCCTTCTCCAATGCATGAAAGTGAAAAGTGAAACTGAAGTCGCTCAGTCGTGTCCAACTCACAGAGACCCCATGGACTGCAGCCTTCCAGGCTCCTTCGTCCATGGGATTTTCCAGGCAAGAGTGCTGGAGTGGGGTGCCATTGCCTTCTCCTCACAGAATCCCTATCGTAACAAAATGGCAGTTTTAAGCCACAGCATTTTGGTTAGTTTCTTATACCACTGTAGTAAGTGAAATACTGGATTTTGCTTTGCTAACATTTAGCTTAGCAAATATCCATGAGTAAAATGGCCTGTGATTTTTCTTTTCTCATAATGTCATTATCAGGCTTCTTAGTTTTACTAACCCCTTTTTCTACTCTCAGGAAAACTTTGTGTAATATTAATTCTTTCTCTCTTAAATGTTTGATATAACTTCCCAGTGAAGGCATAGAGGACTGCAATTTTCCTTGTGGAAAGGTTTTTAATTGGTGATTTAATTTTTATTAACTGTTATATTACTAATAAATTTATCTATTCACCTAAATTTCTAAAATTTTTGGCATAAAGTTGCTCATTATATCTTACCTTGTTCATAACTATGTGATCCCCCTTTTCACTCCTGACTGGTTATCTGTACCCTTTTTTCCTTTTCTTGATCAACGTTGCTGAAGTATGTAATTTTCATCAGTCTTTTCCAAGAACCAAGGTTTGTTTTCATTGGTATTCTCTATCATACGTTTGCTTTATACTTCATTCCTCCTCTTCTCCTTATTCTTTCTTTCCCCTTATTTTCTTGATTTTGTTTTGCCTTTTCTGACTTAAGATAAACATTTGCTCAGTTTTTAGCTTTTCTTCTTCCCTAATATATGCATTTAAGGGTATATACTTTTGAATCTGTGAATTCACCTTAATAGTTCTGGGAAATGCTTAGCAATGATCTCTTCAAGTATTACTACTGTACCATTTTTGTTCTTCTCCTTCTCGGATTCCAATTACAGTTGACCTTTGAATGACAAGGGTTTCACCTGTGCAGGTCCACTTACGTGTGAGTATTTTTCAGTAGTACATACTGCAGTATTACACAGTCCATGGTCGGCTGATTCCACAGACGTGGAGTTGCCACAGCTACAGAGGGATGACTATAAGTTATGCACAGATTAAACCCCTGTGTTACTCAAGTGTCAACTGTAACTGTATACTGGACCTTCTCACTGTATCCTTTTAAATTATCTTACCATCTTTTCTGTATTGTTTATATTTTTGTCTCATGATGGTTCATCCTGGATCACTGTCTTCTAATCTATCTCATAGTTCATTGACTCTCTCTTCACCTGCATAATCTGCTTTTAAATCCAGTGTTCTTGTTTTCAGGTATTACAGTCTTCAGTTCTAGAATTTGTCTATTTGGTTCTTTTTTTTCAAATCTCTTGTTATTTTTAACAGTGTCCAGTTACTGACATTTTCACTCTTGACTTCTGTTTCTTTTTAGACAGTGAATGTGGCTGTTCTGGAGTCTGTGTGTGATACTCCAATATCTCATGGTTTTGAGAATATTTTTGTTGTTTTCGTGTTCTAGTTCTTTTCGTGGGTGTCCTATTTCCTTGTGAATCAATTTTTTCCTTATGTGCTGCTCATTATATAAAAAAATTATTGAGAGGACGATTATTCTGATGCTCAGGATGATAACATCTTCCCCTAGAGAGGATTTTCTCACTTGCTTCTATCAGTTGCCCCATGATGCTATTAGCTTAGGACAATCAAGATAAAGCTTCCCTGGACCTGGAAGCTTAGTGGTAAGGCTATGTTCAAGATCCCCTTCATGTTTTAGGGGTTCCATTCAAACTGGAGGTGTGATTTATTTGAGTCTCTATCCTTGACAGTCAACAAACTATAAACTCTGCCTTCATGGGTGAGTCTACCAAAAGCACTGCTTAACTTCACCGATGCTTTCTTAGGATAAGCAAATGTTTTCAGGGCAAACATGATTTTGCTAGCAAGGCTTACCTGTCTTGATTTTTTCATTCTTCCAGATGTTGGTATAGGAATCCTTCAATATCTTGCAAACTTATTGAAGCTTTTGAGAAAATGTTTTTACATCTTGTCCAGCTTTCTAAACTGTCATCAGCATGGTTGATTCCAATGACCTAGAGTGCCACGACCGGAAGTAGAATTCCCACCATATGTCTGGGAATAACTTGTGAATTTTGTACTATAAGATGGTATTGTCTACTCAAATAAATAAACATATTTTTGAAAAGATAAGAAGTAGAGTGATGAAAGGATACAACACTGAGAAAACATAAACATGGAAAGGAGAAAAGAAAGGGATGTTGATTTACCTTTTAGCATTTTATAGAATAGCTACAGGAATATCTTGGATATTGACAAACATGTTAATTTTTAATGGAAAAATAAAAGGAGCTTATCAAAACCTCTCGATACACATATTCCTTGGTAAATCTTGAAATTATATACTCTAGCCATTTGGACTTGCTTTTCCACCTGCTTTGATGCTTTGTGACATTCATAGAATATCTGGTTATAAGGAACTCTGTATCTTGTAAGTCAAAAGAAAGCCAGTTCAGTCTGCAGATTACAGTGGAAACTAGTGAAAACCTCCAGGGATGAAAATGGAAATAGCCATCAAAATTTTAACCATAAGACTTCCTTAGTAGTCCAGTGGTTAAGAATCCTCTCTGCAAGGCAGGGAGCGTGGGTTTGATCCCTGCTCATGGAACTAAGATCCCACACACCTCAGGGCAACTAAATCCCCAAGCTGAAACTACTGAAGCCCATGGGCCCTGGGGTCCAAGCCCCACAACAAGAGAAGCCACCTCAATGAGAAGCCAGCACACCACAGTAAGCCCACAGGCCCCAACACCCAGCACAGCCAAAAGTAAATAAATAAAATTTTTTTAAATGGACTTAAAAAAAAAAACTATAATACTGAATTCAAGAGCACATTAAAAGACCATACACTGAAAGCAAATTTAATTTGGATGCAAGAATGGTTTAACATAGGCAAATCAATAAATGCGACATACTACATTAACAGAAATGAAGGATAAAAATCATATGATCATCTCAGTAGATTCAGAAAAATCACCATCCTTTCATGATAAAAATGCTCAACAAATAATGTATACAAGAAATGTAACTCAACATAATAAAGGCCACATATGACAAGCCCACAGCTAACATCATACTCAACAGTGAAAACCTGAAAGCTTTTCCTTTAAAAGATCAGGAACAAAACAAGGATGCCTCGCTGCTGCCATGTCTATTTAACATAGTTCTGGAAACCCTAGCCAGAGCGGAGTAACGCGTTCAGGGATTTCTGGCACTATGTCAAAAACCCAGATATTGAAAGTCAGAACATTTAAATGATAAAAGCTTCAGTAAATCCCTAAAACCCCAAACTGTAACAATATTTTTAATACCCGACTTCTAGAAAAGGAAAATGTCACGTGTATGGTAGGTAACAAACAAAAAAAAAATCAATAAGGTGACTGTTTTCCTGTATTTCATCAATGAAGTTGGGAGGAACACTGCTTGGAAAGCCAGGCATGCTTTCAAGAGGCTTTCTTCAAAATGTAGGTGGCCTGGGACTCCTTCCAGGGAGACCTTGGAAAACCACAATCTTCTGTGCTCTGTGTAGATGCTCCAGATCCTACAAGCACGTAGGGGTTTGTCCTCTGCTAAAAACATCTTAGGAAAACGTAGATCCTGAACCATTCTCCACCTACCGGCAGACCACTACCCATTCCAGTCCTGTCCGGCTAGTGCCCCTCCCCAGCCTCAGGGCCTTCTAAGCTAGCAAGCAGTGAACATCAAGTCTGGGTCCTGCTCAAAACCCATCCCTTGGGACTTCTCTGGTGGTTAAGACTTCTCGCTTCCATTGTAGGGGGCATGGCTTCGATCCTTACTTGGGGAATTAAGACTCTGCATGCCTCATGGCCAAAAAAAAAGGATGCCATCTTCCCTTTGTTGCTTTCCTCTGGCTTCCCAGGTGGTACGGTTGATAAAGAATCTGCCTGTCAATGCAGCAGATGCAAGAGATGCAGGTTCAATCTCTGGGTCGCAAAGATGCCCAATGGTAGGAAATGGCATTTGATCGCTGGGTTGGGAAGATTCCCTGGAGTAGGAAATGGCAATCTGCTCCAGTATTCTTGACTGGAAAACCCTATGGACAGAGAAGCCTGGCTGGCCATAGTCTACGGGGTCACAAGAGTTGGACATGACTGAGTATGCACACTGGCTTTCTCATCTCATATTCCATTTCCCCCTCTTACAACCATCACTGTCTGTCTTCCTCCTCTTGCCCATTTTCCATCATTCCAGCATACCCCAGTATTTCAAATCATCCTGAGCAAGCTTACCTGTGAAGTTATGTCAGACTCAATTCAGACTCAGTTCAGTCACTCAGTCGTGTCCGACTCTTTGCAACCCCATGAATCGCAACACGCCAGGCCTCCCTGTCCATCACCAAATCCTGGAGTTCACCCAAACTCATGTCCATCGAGTCGGTGATGCCATCCAGCCATCTCATCCTCTGTTGTCCCCTTTCCTCCTGCCCCCAATCCCTCCCAGTATCAGGGTCTTTTCCAGTGAGTCAACTCTTCACATCAGGTGGCCAAAGTATTGGAGTTTCAGCTTCAGCATCAGTCCTTCCAATGGACACCCAGGACTGGTCTCCTTTAGGATGGACTGGTTGGATCTCCTTGCAGTCCAAGGGACCCTCAAGAGTCTTCTCCA
>SJYQ01039162.1:0-10569 GCA_006410935.1 Redunca redunca
AGAGGTTTTTCTAGAACTCTGTTGCTTTTTTGATGATCCAATGGATGTTGGCAATTTGATCTCTGGTTCCTCTGCCTTTTCTAAATCCAGCTTGAACATCTGGAAGTGCACAGTTCACAGACTGCTGAAGCCTGGGTTGGAGAATTTTGAGCATTACTTTGCTGGCATGTGAGATGAGTGCAATTGTGCGGTAGTTTGAGCATTTTTTGGCATTGTCTTTCTTTGGAATTTGGATGAAAAACTGACCTTTTCCAGTCCTGTGGCCATGATGAGTTTTCCAAATTTGCTGACATATTGAGTTCAGCACTTTCACAGCATCATCTTTCAGCATTTGAAATACCTCAACTGGAATTCCATCACCTCCACTAGCTTTGTTCATAGTGGTGCTTCCTAAGGCCCACTTGACTTCACATTCAAGGATGTCTGGCTCTAGGTGGTTATCTGGGTCATGAAGATCTTTTTTGCGTAGTTCTTCTGTGTATTCTTGCCACCTCTTGTTAACATCTTCTGCTTCTGTTAGGTCCATACCATTTCCTGTCTTTATCGTGCCCATCTTTGCATGAAATGTTCCCTTGGTACCTCTAATTTTTTTGAAGCTATCTCTAGTCTTTCCCATTCTATTGTTTTCCTCTATTTCTTTTCATTGATCACTGAGGAAGGCTTTCTTATCTCTCCTTGCTATTCTTTGGATCTGTGCATTCAAATGGGTATATCTTTCCTTTTCTCCTTTGCCTTTCACTTCTCTTCTTTTCACAGCTATTTTTAAGGCCTCCTCAGACAACCATTTTGCCTTTTTGGATTTCTTTTTTCTTGGGGATGATGTTGATCACTGCCTCTTGTACAATGTCACAAACCTCTGTCCATAGTTCTTCAGGCACCTTGTCTATCAGATCTAATCCCTTGAATCTATTTCTCACTTCCACTGTATAATGTAAGGGGTTTGATTTAGGTCATACCCGAATGGTCTTGTGGTTTCCCCTACTTTCTTCAATTTAAGTCTGAATTTGACAATAAGAAGTTCATGATCTGAGCCACAGTCAGCTCCCAGTCTTGTTTTTGCTGACTGTATAGAGCTTCTCCGTCTTTGGCTGCAAACAATATAATCAATCTGATTTCTGTATTGACCATCTGGTGATGTCTATGTGTAGAGTCTTAACTCTTGGGTTGTTCAAAGAGGGTGTTTGCTATGACCAGTGCATTATCTTGGCAAAACCCAGTTAGCCTTTGCCCTGCTTCATTCTGTACTCCAAGGCCAAATTTGCCTGTTATTCTAGGTATTTCTTGACTCCCTACTTTTGCATTCCAGTCCCCTATAATGAAAAGAACATCTTTTTTGGGTGTTAGCTCTAGAAGGTCTTGTAGGTCTTCATAGAACCGTTCAACTTAAGCTTCTTCAGCGTTACTGGTTGGGGCATAGACTTGGATTGCTGTGATATTGAATGGTTTGCCTTGGAAATGAACAGTGATCATTCTGTCGTTTTTTAGATTGCATCCAAGTACTGCGTTTCAGACTCTTGTTGACTGTGATGGCTACTCCATTTCTTCTAAGGGATTCTTGCCCACAGTAGTATATATAATGGTCATCTGAGTTAAATTCACCCATTCCAGTCCATTTTAGTTCACTGATTCCTAAAATGTCAATGTTCACTCTTGCCATCTCCTGTTTGACCACTTGCAATTTGCCTTGATTCATGTACCTGACATTCCAGGTTCCTATGCAATATTGCTCTTTACAGCATCGGACTTTACTTCCATTACCAGTCACATCCACAACTGGTTGTTGTTTTTGCTTTGGCTCTATCTCTTCATTCTTTCTAGAGTTATTTCTCCACTGATCTCCAGTAGCATATCCCATGGACGGAGGAACCTGGTGGGCTACAGTCCACGGGGTTGCAAAGAGTCGGACACAACTGAGCGACTTCACTTTACTTTCATCAACCTGGGGAGTTCCTCTTTCAGTGTCCTATCTTTTTGCCTTTTCATTTTGTTCATGGGTTTCTCAAGGCAAGAATGCTGAAGTGGTTTGCCATTCCCTTTGCCAGTGGACTGTGTTTTGTCAGAACTCTCCACCATGACCCATCCATCTTGGGTGACCCTACAGGGTATGGCTCATAGTTTCACTGAGTTAGACAAGGCTGTGATTCATGTGATCAGATTGGTTAATTTTCTGTGATTGTGGTTTTCAGTCTATCTCCCCTCTGGTGGAGAAGAATAAGAGGATTATGGAACCTTCCTGATGGGATAGACAGACTGAGGGGGATACTGAGTCTTGTTCTGATGGGCGGGGCCACGCTTCAGTTCAGTTCAGTTCAGTCGCTCAGTCGTGTCTGACTCTTTGCGATCCCACGAATCGCAGCACGCCAGGCCTCCCTGTCCAGCACCATCTCCCGGAGTTCACTCAGACTCACGTCCATCGAGTCCGTGATGCCATCCAGCCATCTCATCCTCGGTCGTCCCCTTCTCCTCCTGCCTCCAATCTCTCCCAGCATCAGAGTCTTTTCCAATGAGTCAACTCTTCGCATGAGGTAGCCAAAGTACTGGAGCTTCAGCTTTAGCATCATTCCTTCCAAAGAAATCCCAGGGCTGATCTCCTTCAGAATGGACTGGTTGGATCTCCTTGCAGTCCAAGGGACTCTCAAGAGTCTTCTCCAACACCACAGTTCAAACGCATCAGTTCCTCGGTGCTCAGCCTTCTTCACAGTCCAACTCTCACATGCATACATGACCACAGGAAAAACCATAGCCTTGACTAGACGGACCTTTGTTGGCAAAGTAATGCCTCTGCTTTTGAATATGCTATCTAGGTTGGTCATAACTTTCCTTCCAAGGAGTAAGCGTCTTTTAATTTCATGGCTGCAGTCATCATCTGCAGTGATTTTTGGAGCCCCCCAAAATAAAGTCTGACACTGTTTCTACTGTTTCCCCATCTATTTCCCATGAAGTGATGGGACCAGATGCCATGATCTTTGTTTTCATGCTTAGTAAATCTTTAATCCAATTTTTTGTTGATGGGCCAGGCTGTATTTCCTCCCTGTTGTTTGAAAGTGAAAGTGAAGACGCTCAGTCTTGTCTGACTCTTTGCAACCCGTGGACTGTAGCCCACCAAGCTTCTCCATCCATGGGATTCTCCAGGCAAGAATACTGGAGTGGGTTGCCATTTCCTTCTCCAGGGGATCTTCCCGACCCAGGGATCAAACCCAGGTCTTTGACCTAAGGCGAAACTATGGTGGAGGTAATGAAGATAACAGCGACCTCCTTCAGAAGGTCCCATGCACGCACTGCTGGATTCAGTGCCCCCAGCCCTGCAGCAGGCCACCACTGACCCACGCCTCCACCGGAGACTCCTGGACACACACAGCCAAGTCTGGATCAGCTTCTTGTAGGGTTACTGCCCCTTTCTCCTGGGTCCTGGTGCACATGAGGTTTTATTTGTGTCCTCCAAGGGTTGATTTCCCAGGCCTGTGTTAGTTCTGGTGGCTCTATGGTGGGGTTAATGGCCACCTTCTCCAGGAGGGCTTATGCCATACCCAGGTCTACTGCACCCAGAGCCCCTGCCCCTGCAGCCGTCCACTGCTGACCCGTACCTCCACGGGAGACACTCAAACACAGTTCTGTCCCAGAGCCAAGGTTTGAGAGACAACTAATACCTTCCCCCTTTTCTTTCTTCACCGTCTCCAGAAACCAAAACTCTTCCCCAGGTAGTGGCCTGGGGGTTCCTGCAGACCCGTTTCCTGGTTACTTCCCAGTGAAGACAAAGGCTGAACTGAAGACTAGGAGCTCTGGAAGCAGACAGACCGGCCAAAGCCCAGCTTTACTTCACTGCTGTGTGACTCTGAGCAGCATTATCATCTCACCCAGGAGAGCAGCATTTCCAAATGGCAGGCCACCAGCAGGTCCAGAGCCTCACTTCCCATAGTGTTCATCCTCGGACGGACACATTCCCTGCCATAAATGTTTCAGTATCTATTTCTAACTGGTAAGGACTCTTTAAAAAAAAAAATCCCCCCATTTCCATTATTATACCTTAAAAAGAAAACCAATAGTTTTAAAATATTTCTCTGACTTCTAATCAGAGTTTAAATTTCCAGTCACTTCATAAAAGTATAACTTTTATTTATTCATTTACTTATTTGGCCACTTGGCATGCAAGATCTTTGTTCCCCATCAAGGCATCAAACCTGTGCCCCCTACAGTGGAAGCACAGAGTGAATCCCAACAACTGAGCCACCAGGGAATTCCCAAATTACAACGTTTAAAAGGTTTATTTGATTTCGGATCTATCTCAGGTCCACACGGATACTGATTGATCTGTCCATAAGTGCCCCAGCCCCCCAACCTCTGCCGCATATACTTTTTCACCGAAATAAATTTGTTGAATACAACAGGGATTTTGGCCTGGAGAGTTTCCCACAGCCTGGATTTTGCCAATTACAGCTCTGTGGTGGCATCATATATCGTATTTCTCTTGCCTCACCTTTGAATTTCTTATAAATTGTTTGTTGGAACTATAGGCGTATTCAGATTCAGATTCAGTGTTTTTGCAAGATAACTTCCTAAGTACTGTAGCAGCAGGAGGCTCTTCATGTCTGGCAGGGTCTTTTTGTTAAGAAAAGGGATGTTGACACACTCAATGCCTAGATCCTTTAATGTAAAAGGGCTTATGAAATGGTGATAGTCTAATTTCCCTGTTCCTTATACAGCACTGAAATACCTTTCATTTACTATGTAATTACCCAGTGGTACAGTTCAGAAAAATGGGATAAATACTTGATTCCTTCTCTTTATGTACTGGTTTTCAAAACACAAAGTTGACTTTCGAGCATCCTCTAATCAAGAACAATAACCTTCTTTTTAGTAACATTGTTAACCTGTCACTCAGTTCAGTTCAGTTCAGTCGCTCAGTCGTGTCCAACTCTTTGCGACCCCATGAATCGCAGCATGCCAGGCCTCCCTGTCCATCACCATCTCCCGGAGTTCACTCAAACTCATGTCCATTGAGTTGGTGATACCATCCAGCTATCTCATCTGTCATCCCCTTCTCCTCCTGCCCCCAATCCCTCCCAGCATTAAAGTCTTCTTCAGTGTGTCAACTCTTTGCATGGCCAAAGTACTGGAGTTTCGGCTTTAGCATCATTCCTTCCAAAGAAATCCCAGAGCTGATCTCCTCTAGAATGGACTGGTTGGATCTCCTTGCAGTCCAAGGGACTCTCAAGAGTCTTCTCCAACACCACAGTTCAAAAGCATCAATTCTTCGGTGCTTAGCCTTCTTCACAGTCCAACTCTCACATCCATACATGACCACTGGAAAAACCATAGCCTTGACTAGATGGACCTGGACCTTTGTTGGCAAAGTAATGTCTCTGCTTTTGAATATGCTATCTAGGTTGGTCATAACTTTTCTTCCAAGGAGTAAGCGTCTTTTAATTTCATGGCTGCAGTCACCATCTGTAGTGATTTTGGAGCCCAAAAACCAAAGTCTGACACTGTTTCCACTGTTTCCCCATCTATTTCCCATAAAGTGATGGGCCCTGATGCCACGATCTTCGTTTTCTGAATGCTGAGCTTTAAGCCAACTTTTTCACTCTCCACTTTCACTTTCATCAAGAGGCTTTTTAGTTCCTCTTCACTTTCTGCCATAAGGGTGGTGTCATCTGCATATCTGAGGTTATTGATATTNATTCCAGCTTGTGCCTCTTCCAGTCCAGTGTTTCTCATGATGTACTCTGCATATAAGTTAAATAAGCAGGGTGACAATATACAGCCTTGACGTATTCCTTTTCCTATTTGGAACCAGTCTGTTGTTCCATGTCCAGTTCTAACTGCTGCTTCCTGACCTGCATATAGGTTTCTCAAGAGGCAGGTCAGGTGGTCTGGTATTCCCATTTCTTTCAGAATTTTCCACAGTTTATTGTGACCCACAGAATCAAAGGCTTTGGCATAGTCAATAATAGCCTGTCACTAAATATATTTTAATCCATTGCAGTTTTTATCTTTATTGATGCTGAAATCATCCCATCTTTTGCCAGAGGGAGGCTTCTCAGGTTGGCTCTTGGGTCCTTTGGGGATGACCCAAGTCCAGTGTTCTTGCCTGGAGAATCCCAGGGACGGGGGAGCCTGGAGGGCTGCCATCTATGGGGTTGCACGGAGTCGGACATGACTGAAGCGACTTAGCAGCAGCAGCAGCAGCAGCAAGTCATCTTTGAAAAAAACCTCCTTACTCCCTGGAGAATTCCATGAACAGAGGAGCCTGATGGACTACAGTCCCTGGGGTCGCAAAGAGTGGGACATGACTAAGCAACTAACACTTTCACTTTACTCCCTGGTATGATAAGACCTTCCAAGCTCATCTTACATTTCCCAGAGCCAACAATTTCTCCCAGGACTACTGGTTCCTTTTAGTAGGTAATGGTATTTTAAGATGTATTCATCATGCTTGAATTTTATGATGTTTTGACATCTTGGGGAGCCTTGGTGACTGGGAGAAGACTGCCTCTCCCAGGGCTAGCTAATTCCAAAAATAAGACAATTGCCCTGTAAGTGTACCTTTCACATGCAAACCAAGCAACCCTAAGTCCAAAGCCCCAACCACCTCCTTTATCTAACTGTCACACACCTGGCCAGGATTTCCCCTCCCCAAAGTCTACCCAGGGCCAGAACAGGCAACTAGAGACCATGTTAGAACCCAGAGACCACCAACATTGTTCAGACTATTCGATCCTAAACCGTTTATTCTCTGCCTTGCTTTTCCCACAGAAAACACATCAAAGGCTCTGAACCACGCACTCTCCTCACTCCTTATGCCTTCCGGCGAAACCTGGTGTTTCCCAACGTGGCCCGGCATGGTGTGGCATGCCCTGCTCTTGGAAAATGTGAGTAATAAATTCTTTTAATGGCATCACCTCTCTGTGTCATCACTCAGTCACCTCCATAAATTTATATCCTATGGGTATGTTTTAACACAAGGCCACAATCTGGAGGCTAGGAATGCTCGTTACTGGTACAGGGTCGGTCATTATTTCTAGGTCTTTTCCATGGACAGGGCTAAGACACACATTCCAAAATCATCCCAATAGTTCCTGTTCAAAATCAGGACCTTAGGAATTTTACTTGACCCCTTCTGTCTTATACCCGTATCCTCTTTCTCCCACACTGAGAAATCTGTCTCCCATTTACGCTGGGAGTGACAGAATTCCAGTTTCACATATTGTATTGATTTATTATACTACAACAAATGTACAGCAATCTCAGAATAACACTTCTGCTAGCAAAACTTTAAAATAGGTGACTTTAAAATTTTGGATTCTTTGGGATTGCAAAGAATCAGACATGACTGAGCAGCCACCAAAACACACACACACACACACACTTCATAATTACACATATTATTCACATGGCTCCAAAGTCAAATCCAGATAGGAAGTTATGTTCAGAGTCCGACTTCGCTGTCTTCCTCCTCCCAGAGGACCCTGTTCCCTCTGTCCCATAGGTGCGTTCATGCTCAGTCACTCAGTCATGTCTGACTCCTTGAGACCTCATGGAGCCCACCAGGTTCCTTTGTCCATGGGATTTTCCAGGCAAGAATACTGGACTGGGTTACATGCCCTCCTCCATGGGATCTTCCCAACCCAGGGATCAAACCCGTACCTCCTGCATCAGCAGACGGATTCTTTACTGCAAAGCCACTGGGAAGCCCCATCCCCATAGGTAACCATTTTTAAATTTTATTGGTAATTTTTCCATCACTTGGCTTTTAAATATAAGTGTGTGTGTGTGTGTGTGTGTGTGTGTGTGTGTGTAATCTATACATTTATTTAGTATTTTATACATTTTTTATGGTTGTACACCTTTCTCTACCTTGCTTTTTTCTCACTTCGCCATACATGCTGGAGACCATACCGTGGTAGCATTTAGACATATTCTTTATTTCTTTCAGGTGGATAGCTGCCAACTGTAATTGAGTATTTGGTTTACCATGTGCCAGGCACTGTGCTGAATGGCTTACACAGATTATCTCATTTAATCCTCAGAACAACCCAGTGAGGCTGGCACTATTACAATTGCCATTTTACAAATGAGAAATTAAAGGTTAAGAGATTGTCACCCAGCCAAAAATAATTTTTTAGGATAGAAACCAGAAATGGGTAAACTTTAGGTCGACATTATCCATGTATTTCTTTCTCTCCTGTGCTGAGTCGCTCAGTCATGTTTGACTCTTTGCGACCCCATGGACTGTAGCCCACCAGGCTCCCCTGTCCATGGGGATTCTCCAGGCAAGAATACTGGGGTGGATTGCCATACTCTCCTCCAGGGGACCTTTCCAATCCAGAGATCGAACCCAGGTCTCCTGCATTACGGGCAGCTTCTTTACTGTCTGAGCCACCAGGGAAGCCCGTCTTTCTCTCTAGTTAGATATAAAGATAGAGAAGTTAGACATAAAGATAGAGAGGCCATTTATAAGTGAATTTGTAGACATCAGTGCCCCAAAATACTCAGAGGTCCTGAATGACTTGTAAACAAGAATTCATGGAGAAGTTTCCGTGGATTCAGAGGGCCTATCAGGCAGGCACAAAATGTAGATAGACATAGATCCATAAAGTAACTTGAAAGCCATTTTTAAATCTTTTCTGGCATGTGAAAAAAAGTGACCAATCTATTGTGTAGATTAATTATGTATATAAATGAGGTAACTTGGAATCAATGAGAAATCAAAGTAGACAAAAGTCATTGTGGAATTGTCAGATCTTCAGACACAAAATGCGAGGTGTGTCTACGGACACGCTCCACCTTGTTCTCCACTGAATTGTTGTTGTTCTTTGTTTTCTCATAGGAGAGTCTCTTTCTGCCATCAGCTGTAGCTAGCCCCCACCCCAGGCCAGATGGGCCAACTGCAGAGAAAGGGGGCAGCGAATGGCTGGTGGGGCTGAGAAGATACCGCCAAATGGTATATGTCCCAGGCCTTGTGGTGCTTTGTCCCCTAGTTATTTGTATGGTTATTCCCACCTTAAAAGATTGTTGGGAAATTTAGGCAGGCCCTCATACACTCGCTTCTGTATACCTTCCCCCATCTCTGCGTAGCTAGTGGATCAGGGCAGGCACTTGACCCAAAGGAAGCCAATTACTCTTGTTGGAATTTGCAGTTAGGACCTGAGATGTCTTGAGGCCTCTGCTGGATACTCCAGATTCCCACCTCCATCAGCACAACTCTGTTCAGGCCAGCCGCTGAGGATTTCCTCTACTTTCTTCTTTCACCTTCTACCCATCCATTAGTAAGTCACTCCTGCTGATTTTACCTTTAAACTAGATCTCAGATTCACTTGGTTCCTCCACCCCACTGTTGGCACCTATCTCTCTGCCATCTCTCACCTGGACAGTTGCAGCAGGTTCCAGATTCATGTCCCCTTTTTCTTGCGTGATCTTCAGATGTGAATTGGAGTAAGACTCACTTCTGCTTAAAGTCTTCAGTGACTCCTCTCTGCGCCCAGAACAGAATCTAAACCCTTATCCAGGAACCCTCGCCACCTCTCCTGCCTCATCCCTGCAACTGTGCCCCTTGCCCACCTCACTCCAGCCACGGGCCTTTTATAGGTTCCCCATGCACCTGGCGCTTACCCACTCACAGCCTGTGCCCATCTGGATGCCTGGAGCTCATGTTCTGCCTGTACTTGTTGGCTCCTCATCTCTCTAGCCTCACCTAATGTCACCTCCTCTGAGGAGCTTTCCCTGACCACACAATCTGAAGTAGGCCATCAGCATTTTTCTTCTCTCAACACCTCATTTGTTTCCTTTCTGGCACTTAGCATAATGTTTAATTATTTTTTATTTGTGTATTTAATTGTCTCCCTGGCTCAGTGGTAAAGAATCTGCCTGCTGATGCAGGAGACTTGGGTTTGATCCCTGGGTCAGGAAGATACCCTGGAAAAGAAAGTGTTAACCCACTCCACTGTTCTTGCCTGGGAAATCCCATGGACCAGGGAGCCAGGCGGGCTACAGTCCACAGGGTCTCAAAAAGTTAGACATGACTTAACAACAGGCACTTTTGAAAGGGATAATGGGATTTAAAACTAAAGTTGCTGTTTGGATTTAACTCATAAATACATCTTTTTTCAACTTACAGTTAGATTAATAATGCTGATAACAGTTTCAGTTCAGTTCAGTTGCTCAGTCGTGTCTGACTCTTTGCGACCCCATGAATCACAGCACGCCAGGCCTTCCTGTCCATCACCAACTCCTGGAGTTTGCCCAAACCCACGTCCATCTAGTCGGTGATGCCATCCAGCCATCTCATCCTCTGTCATCCCCTTCTCCTCCTGCCCTCAATCCCTCCCAGCATTAGAGTCTTTTCCAATGAGTCAACTCTTCGCATGAGGTAGCCGAAGTACTGGAGTTTCAGCTTTAGCGTCATTCCTTCCAAAGAACACCCAGGACTGATCTCTTTCAGAATGGACTGGTTGGATCTCCTTGCAGGCCATGGGACTCTCAAGAGTCTTCTCCAACACCACGGTTCAAAAGCATCAATTCTTCGGCGCTCAGCTTTCTTCACAGTCCAACTCTCACATCCATACACGACTA
>SJYQ01039167.1:0-14112 GCA_006410935.1 Redunca redunca
AGTTTGAGCATTCTTTGGCATTGCATTTCTTTGGAATTGGAATGAAAACTGACCTTTGTTGGCATTATGTAAATATTGTTCACAGTTGAGCCACATAAGATCATGTAATGAATTACATCTGTTTTTTGTCCAACTTTTTGTTGTGTCACAGCATTTAATTTATATATTTTATTGGCTTAAATCTACTTAATTTTAAATATGCCAGATCTGTAAACAGCCTTTCAATGCTGTTTCCCCAAACATTAAAACATAGGAATAGATTCAAAAATTTTTTTGCAAGGACTCCTTTCCATGGTCACTTGTGGTCTGATCCAGGCTGGACTTATAAGGTAGTGTAGTAGCTTTCATGATCACTTCCTTGTCTTCTCATTTCTCCTGTACTAAGCCCCTATTTCTTGATTGTCTACTCTCCTCTTTTCTTAGGTCACTCCCTCACTTTGTGGAGCTTTTCTGTGGTTGGGAGAATTCTCTGTCCCCAAACATTCCTGACTCTTTGGCCCCTTTGCCCACTGTGTTACAGTTTTATTCAATGAAATACTCATCTAGGTACTGTTTGGCAGGAATTTTCCAGATGTAATTATGGATTCAAATTAATTGACCTGAAGATAGAGTGTGGTGGAAGCAGCTATCACTCAACCAGCTAATCAGTGTCTTGGGCCTGAAATATTCTCCAGTTGGAAGCCAGGTGCCAAAGCTGTCACTTGGCCCCAGACTCTTCTTTTTAGGAGACACTGTCACCCTGGGTATGAATGAACTTCCTTGTATTGCTTAAGCATATATTTCGTAGGGCACTCGGCCAGCCCCACCAGGATATCTGGCCCCTGTGAGTAGGAAGGGAGCAAGGTCTTGGGGTACATGGAGTCCATTACTTGCAGTCACTCTCACAAGGGACCCAGAAGGCCAGGGGAGACCAGCATACACTCCCAACGCTGCCCTTGCTGCTCTTCTTTTGCGTGTGAGGAAAGCCTTTTCCAACCAAGGCCTTATGTGTTGAGTCCTCTTTGGTGACTCCAAATCTGTAGAAAACACAGTGGGCTGATGTCTACGTGGACTTCAATTTCCAGTGGTGTGTATTGTTTAATTTTTGCTGTCATCCATCTGGGTGAGTCAGACCTAGTCACAAGAGCCCTTTAATTCAGAAGTTTCTTCAGCTGGTTTTAGAGAAGGGCACGAGAGATAAGAGTCATAAGAAGGATTTGTGACAATGCTGTTGGCTTGAAGAGGAAGGGGATCATATGCTAAGGAATGTGAATAGCCCCAAGGAACAGCCTCTGGCCAACAGTGAGCAAGAAAAGGGGGGTATCAGACCTATACAGCCACAAGAAACTGATTTTTGCCAATAACCTCAATGAGCTTGAAAACAGTGCCCCCCCCCCAAAGCTTTCAGATAATAGATCAGTCAATCTGGAACCATGAGACCCTAATCAAGAGAACCCAGCTAACCCCAGCCCACTCCAGCTCAGACTTCTCACCTCCAGAAATTTGAGCCAATGAACAGAAGTTTTCAGTTTCTAAGTTTGTGGTCATTTATTCTGCAACCATATGAAGCTACCAGAATGTCTTTCATCAGTTCCAGAAAAAAAAAAAAAAAAANCATGTTTAATATTTTAACTTTTATTTGTCAACATGTTATATCTTAATATTAGACTACATCTAATATTTATGTTTTATAATGGATTTCTCAGATGTGAGATGAATTCTGTTTGTAATCACCTAAGATATTGTGATGATGTTTTCACAGTGCTGATTCAACCAAAGATGCATCCAATGTACTAAGTATTAAAACTGCAAAAATGCTAGCAGTAGCCTGCAGACTCTATGCTATGATTTTTACATAATATAATTAATTTCAATCAATATTTAAAACTACCTGTTATATTCAAGATGCCATACACTGTACCATGGGGACAAAGAGAAGAACAAAAATGTTTGTGGACTCTAGTGACTGAAATCTTGCTCTCTTCTCTTTGTTTGAATAATTAAGCAGTGTTTATTCAGGAGAAAGGACATGTGCTATACACATATACCCTTCTTACAAATAGTTGAACACCAAAAAATCAACTTACTGCTTTAACTTTGTGGTGTTAGAGCATCAGTGCAGTATTTTTTTTTTACATTACTGAATGACTTTGAGAAAATCTCGCAGTTGCCATGTTGTGGCTTCTATTTTGTAGAAAGAAATGAAAAGTGCATTAGTCCCCAGAATAAGTCAATCTCAGATAACTTTAATAAATCTATTGAAAATAAACATTTTTGTACAGGTTAAAGTTGGAGATGATATGTGACAAACAAATGTATGAGCCTGCTCAGTCAGCCATTACTCTAAGTGGAAAAGTTATAGACCCACTTTTTCATATTCTCCCCAGTTGCAGTTCTGCTCCCTGAATGGTAATGCATGTTTTCAAGTATGAGTGAACAGAAGGCTAAAGCTTAGGCTTATTCTGCCCTAACTAAAATCCATCTGTTTAGCACTCAGGCAGGATGCAATTCTGCTTTTTTTGAGTAGAGCAAGATCTATATTTGAGGCTGTTTTTTCTCCAATAATAGAAAGGCGTAGGGAAATATCCTAGTAAGACTTACGTATGTTATAAAGATGGGATTCCCAGCAAACTCCAAGTACATATTGTTTCTCAAATGTGGTCAGCACAGAACTGCCACATGGGATGTTGCTGATCTTCCCATGAACACTAGTATATAAGCATGTATATTGAGATCCTGGAAGCACTCACAGAAAAGCATAGTTGATTTAAAATGTTGTTAATATCAGCTGTATAGGTAAGTGATTCAGTTATACACACACACACACACACACACACACACACACACACACTTCTTTTTCATATACTTTTCCATTACAGTTTATCATAGGAGACTGAATATATTTACCTGTGCTATGCAGTAGAGCCTTATTGTTTATCCATTCTGTATATACCAGTTTGCATTTGTTAACCTCAAACTCCCAATCCATCCCTTCTCCAGCCCCTTGCCCTTGGCAGGCACCAGTCTGTTCTGTCTGTGAGTCTGTTTCTGTTTCATAGATATCTTCGTCTATTATATATAATACTTTGCATCTGCTGGCACCTGACTATTGATTTAATGTAAAAAGTATTGAGATTAGCAAAGATGGGCACAATGAAGGACGGAAATGCTATGGACCTAACAGAAGCAGAAGATATTAAGATGAGGTGGCAAGAATACACAGAAGAACTATACGAAAAAGATCTTCACAAATCAGATAATCACAATGGTATGATCACTCACCTAAAGCCAAACATCATGGAATGTGAAGTCAGGTGGCCTTAGGAAACATCACTACGAACAAAGCTAGTGAAGATGATGGAATTCCAATTGAGCTATTTCAAATTCTAAAACATAATGCTGTGAAAGTGCTGCACTCAATATGCCAGCAAATTTGGAAAACTCAGCAGTGGCCACAGGACTGGAAAAGGTCAGTTTTCATTCCTATTCCAAAGAAAGGCAATGCTAAAGAATCTTCAAACTACTGCACAATTGCACTCATCTCACACACTAGTAAAGTAATGCTCAAAATTCTTGAAGCCAGACTTCAGCAGTAAGTGAACCATGAACTTCCAGATGTTCAAGCTGGATTTAGAAAAGGCAAAGGAACCAAAGATCAAATTGCCAACATCTGTTGGATCATCACAAAACCAAGAGAGTTTCAAAAAAATATCTACTGCTTTATTTACTACACCAGAACCTTTGACTGTGTGGATCACAACAAACTGTGGAAAATTCATCAAGAGATGGGAATACCAGATCACCTGACCTGCATCCTGAGAAATCTGTATGCAGGTCAAGAAGCAATAGTTAGAACTGGACATGGAACAACAGACTGGGTCCAAATCTGGAAAGTAGTATGTCAATGTTGTATATTGTCACCCTGCTTATTTAACTTATATGCAGAATACATCCTGAGAAATGTTTGGCTGGATGAAGCATAAGCTGGAATCAAGATTTCTGGGAGAAATATCAATAACCTCAGATACGCAGATGACACCTCCCTTAGAGCAGAAAGCTAAGAAGAACTAAAGAGGCTCTTGATGAAAGGAGAGGGGAAAAGTTGGCTTAAAACTCAACATCCAGATAACTTACATCATGGCATCTAGTGCCATCACTTCACGGCAAATAGATGGGGAAACAATGGAAACAGTGACAGATTTTATTTTGGGGGGCTCCAAAATCACTGCAGATGGTGACTGCTGTCATGAAATTAAAAGACGCTTGCTCCTTGGAAGAAAAGTTATAACAGACGTAGACAGCATATTAAAAAACAGAGACATTTCTTTGCCAACAAAGGTCCATCTAATCAAAGCTATGGTTTTTCCAGTAGTCATATATGGATGTGAGAGTTGGACTATAAAGAAAACTGAGTGCTGAAGAACTGATGCTTTTGAACTGTCATGTTGGAGAAGACTCTTGAGAGTCCCATGGACTGCAAAGAGATCCAACCAATCTATTCTAAATGAAATTAGTCTCGGATATTCATTGGAAGGACTGATACTGAAGCTGAAACTCCAATACTTTGGCTAACTGATGTGAAGAACTGACTCATTTGGAAAGATCCTGATGCTGGGAAAGATTGAAGACAGGAGAAGGGGATGACACAGGATGAGATGTTTGGATAGCATTACTGACTGGATGGACATGAGTTTGAGTAATCTCTGGGAGTTGGTGACGGATAGGGAAGCCTGGTGTGCTGCCGTCCGTGGGGTTGCAAAGAGTCAAACATGACTGAGCGACTGAACTGATGGGGAATTTATAGTAGATGTTTATTTAAAGTTCTGCAGTTTATCTTTTTGGATTATTGTGAAAGTGTGAAACATAGCTTTGAACATGCTACTTTTGGAAGTATGATTTTGATATAGATGTTATTTCTGAATAGACTGCTGTGTTTTATTATATTTGATATTTGCTAAAGGGTGTTTTGATCAGCTATGATCACCACATCAGGATTTCCCAACACCCTGCACCAAAAGGCAAATTTATTCTGCCTATACCTACTTCTGCATAAAGTCTAGTCAATTGTGAGACCAAGCCCACTTGTGGAAAACTTCTATAGCTCCTGCTGTTTGCTCTGTATGCCAGAAGCACTTTGCTTAAGTTTCTAATAGAGCAATTGTTTCTTTCTTGCTTTTTTTCATGGTGTACATTTTCCTCAACTCTCTGAGACTGCAAATTCCTTGAAAGCAGAGATTATGTACTAGCCACATCCAGATCCCTCATGAATGAGTCACGCAGTGGAGACTCCATAAATAACCTGTTGAATTTAATCTTAAAAAGTAATCCATTCTTCCTATCAGCAAGGAATTAACAATTTGTATATCTTGATCGAGGACCATTTGTTTTCTGAAAATGACCCAGGGTAGAAAAATGGAGGAGGCCAAGCCTATTCCTTCAGTTCATTTCAGTTCAGTCACTCAGCCATATCTGACTCTTTGCGACCCCATGGGCTGCAGCACTCTAGTCTTCCTTGATCATCACCAACTCCCAGAGCTTTCTCAAACTCATGTCCATCGAGTCAGTGATGCCATCCAACCATCTCATCCTCTCTTGTCCCCTCCTCCCACCTTCAGTCTTTACCAGCATCAGGGTCTTTTCTAATGTCATTTATTCACATCAGGTGGTTCAGCTTCAGCATCAGTCCTTCCAATGGATATTCAGGACTAATTTCCTTTAGGATGGACTGGTTCTATCTCATTGTAGTCCAAGGGACTCTCAAGAGTCTTCTCCAACACCACAGTTCAGAAGCATCAGTTCTTCAGTGCTCAGCTTGCTTTATGATCCAACTCTCACATCCATACAAGACTACTAGAAAACAATATGTTCATTTTAGTGTGCTTCCCTGATAGCTCAGTTGATAAAAAATCCACCTGCCATGGAGGAGACCCTGGTTTAATTCCTGGATTGGGAAGATCCACTTGAGAAGGGATAAGCCACCTACTCCAGTTTTCTTGGGCTTCCCTTGTGGATCAGCTGGTAAAGAGTCCACCTGCAATGTGGAAAACCTGGGTTCAATTCCTGGATTGGGAAGATCTCCTGAAGAAGGGAAATGCTACCCACTCCAGTACTCTGGCCTGGAGAATTCCATGAACTGTATAATCCATGAGGTTGTAAATGACTGAGCAACTTTCACATTCACTTTATAGTGTGCTAAATATAGACACAGCCAAGAGATTCATGGGAATAACAAGCAAGCTCTTGAACACTTAGGGCCAATAATAATAAGCAGAAAAATAGAAGATAGGCCAGAAGTTTCAAAACACCTATATTTTATATTCTTTGAATTATGGTCTTTAACTGGTATCAAGTATTACTAACCAGAATGATATTCATATTCAGGAATATAATATATAAAATACTTTGCAAAATCCTTAAATTCCATACGAATGAGATCTATCATTATGTCTTTGGTGCATTCTCCTCCTTTGGAGAAGGTGATGGCACCACACTCCAGTACTCTTGCCTGGAAAATCCCATGGAGGGAGCAGCCTGGTAGGCTGCAGTCCATGGGATCGTGAAGAGTCAGACACGACTGAAGCCACGGATGTAGCACTAACATAACATTCATAGGAAGAGGGTCCTAAAGAAGCAATTAAAAATCCCTTTAGGGGGAAGATTGTATAAAGACCCATTTGAAATGATGGCAAACAGAACAACTGACTTGGTAATTTAGGATTTTGTTTTCCTGTAACAACATTTTCAGTGAAGTACTTATTAGCATTTCTCACTACCTAAGGAGAAGTTGGCTTCCCTGGTGTCTCAGACGGTAAAGCGTCTACCCGCAATGTGGGGAACCTGGGTTCGATTCGTGGGTCGGGAAGATCCCCTGGAGAAGGAAATGGCAATCCACTCCAGCACTCTTGCCTGGAAAATCCCATGGACGGAGGAGCCTGATAGGCTACAGTCCGTGGGGTCGCAAAGAGTCGCACACGACTGAGCGACTTCACTTCACAAAGAGAAGTACCCATAGTTTTAAGAAAATGTCGTCAAAGTCGAAGTTATAATTGAACTGATGAACTATTCAACTGTGTTGAAATTGAACTCTAATTTGCACCATAACCTTAAGCAGATCTCTTTTGAAAACAAGCAGAAAAATCACTGCACCCCTTTTTGTATAGTGCAGTTATAATTAAACATGAAATGAAGACCACTTGAGTTATAAGGGGTATATATATTTACAAATAAATCTGTCCTGATGCACTATTGTTTCTGCATATTTACAATGCTTAATACATTACTTTAGTCCACTGAACAAAAATAAATATAAAGTAGCTTATTATTAGAAATATGTTTCAGAACACTCCTTATAACTTAGAAAACTTAGTCGTTTGTCAACTAAGCTAAAAGAAAGTGGTAAAAAAGTGTTTAATTTGAAGGGAAGAGCAGCCCATCTGTGAAGATAGGAGACCTGGAAGAAACTGATCTTTATACCAGAGTTGTGCTCAGATGCTGCACTTGTGAGCCAAAGCCTGTTAAAATCATTTCATTATGAAGTGGAATAGTGACTGAAAAGCTACACAAGAGGAGAAAATGGAGCTCTAAACAGCCATGGGCCATGCTCTACCAGAGGACAGAGGATCAAACCATTTACCAGTCAGCTACTTTTCTTGTATACCCAACTTTATATCAAATTCTAGAGACACCACTTATACTTTCTTGCATTTAACACATGGAGATGTATCTTGGAAGAAGACAGGCATATTGTCTTTTGTCAGGCAAGGAGAATTATACAACAAAGAGGACCTTGCATTTCAGACAGTCCAGGAAAGTCTTGACTTTAAAACTCACTCCATTATCAGATGGTATGTCCCAGTTGTTATTCAGCATATATAATAGATATAACTGAGAGTTTCTCCTTTTTATCTTTTAACTGATAATAAATGCAGAGTGCTCAAATCAGAGCCCAATTATGGTATTTAATCATTTCATATGACTGATAATATCAAGGTCATTGCTTCCATTTAATTGATTTTATTCTAGCTTTATTTTTGCTCCTCCTGTTTTGCATTATGGGCAGATTTGAAAGCCACAAATCATTTTTTTGAAAGGCAATAGGGCATCATCATAAATAAATAATTTCCAGAATCCTTTAGAAAATTCTCTCAACTCTTCCCTTCTTCCCTTAGCTTCTTTAATAGGGACTGTGTACTTTAAGAGAATTCATGTTTTGTATTTTAATTTTTGTTTTAGAACTGGCTCTCTCAGACTTCAATTCATGATTCCTGGGAGAGCTGTGGAAAAAAGAGAACCTGTAAGTTCACAATGTTATTGTTCTTCTATTTGATGTTTTTCTATAAACAAAGAAGTGTTTTCAAAGTTACTCATTTCCACTAAGGTGGGGATAAACTTCGAGTTAGAAAGACAATGAAGGGATTTAAAGGTCACTGGGTAGGAAACTTTTGTACAAATATCTTTTATTGTTAAGCCAACATCCTTTTTAAAAATGTAACTGCACCAATGAGATAGATTATATTTCTAGCCCACATATCTCCTCTGAACTTTGAGGCCATGTTTTAATGGCCTATTTAAAATATCCATATGGATGTGTCCAGAACTGCTTATGCCTACCATTCTAGTCCATTATCTTCATGTCCCCACCTGTTGTAATGTGGCAGCCTCCTAACTACTCAAGCCTCTAATTGCTTTCCATACAGCAGGAGGACTGATTTCTTCAAATTGCAAATCTAACCATATCCCATTGTCATCCACATCCTTCTCCATATCTTCACATCATTATTTGGCTAAAAGAAAAAAAAAAAAAAAAAGGAAAGCTTTATCATGATGTCTTAAATAGCTGACTCTGTGGCTTCCACTTACCTGTGTGGCTCCATTTTCAACTATTCTCTCCCATGATTTCTGCTGTAGCCATGCTGGCCTCCTCTCACACCCTTTTGACTCGAATAGTCTTCGCTTCATCTTCATATCAGTTTTTTAGGTATCAGCTCAGTCATTACACTTCAAAAAAAGTGCACCTTCCCTGAGTTCCAAGATGAGGTCAGATCCACTCATGATGTCAAAGCCTTCTTTTTGTGATTATTTTATCAATAGCTGTCTCTCCCTACTAGATTTTAAGCCACTATGTTGATAACTGTGTCTGTTTTTGCTCACTGTTGTGTTTCCATTGCCAAACCCAGTGCCTGGTACATAGGAGGTGTTCGGCATAACATTTGTTGGCCAAATGAATGAGGACTAATAGAAAGATGTAAACCATTCATTTTGTAATGGAATTTAATGCAATCCTCCTGCTTTCTTTCTACAACCTAGCTCTCAGAAATTTGACAGTTAAGATGAAGGGGAAGAACACGCTTTAGAAGTATGGGCTTAACAAGGAAATGTGGGCAAAACATTGTGGTAGGAAAGAATGGGCTTTGGATAATTCCAGGAAAATCTGCTGGGTGCTAGCTAACTTGGAGATAGAAAGATCCAAAAGCACACATCTTTTTACAGTCCTTTGGAGATTCAGCTGCTCTATTTAGGCTTGCATGCTAACTATGTCCTTTAACAACCATATGGAATGTTTAAACTGTTGAGTAATTTGCAGTGGTTTTTTGTGCAAGTTATTGGTCCCAGACGTCAGTGGGTAAGTAAAGAACTATTTGCTTCTGTCTTAAAATGTAATTTTGAAAATGAGATTTCTAGAAACTGAAAGTGCTTTACTAATGCAAATGGAACCTGGCTGAAGCTCTAAGACAGCAGAATTCTCAATCTCCTTGAAGGGGTATTGTCATTTTCTGCAGAGAATTTAAATGCCTGGGATTAAATATGCAATGTCATTGGTGGTTAAAGTAATCTTCAACAGAAGTCATCAAGGGAATTAACAATTAAAGATGAAACTGACTAAAGCCAGATCCGTAACTCTCTGAGTGCTCCTCCTGAGGGTGGTGAAGGTGAAAATGAATTGTGATGGCCAAATAAGAGGCTACCTACATAGGCTATATTAAGAAAATATGAGGAGAATACTTTTAACTAATAGGATACTTCTAAAATTCATTTCTTTAGTGGTGGTTTTACATTATTTTACAGTATTCTGTTTTAATCTGTAATTAGTCCTCAGGTGGCCATTATCATTAATTAAGAGAAACGGCATTATAGTGTCACCCAGTGGGAATTGTGACAAATTTTATTATCTTAGAATTGAAAGCAAATATTCACACTCATATTAATTTAATTTCATCATGGTTCTCCTTGAGTTAGTAGCATTTATTATTTCACTGATGAGAAAAAAGGAGTTTACNTGTTAATTTGATACTGAAGCTTGCATCATTTTCAGGCTTTTCTCTAACTCTTATTTGTGTAAATATCTACACAGAAAATAATGGAGAGTATCTTTGAGAATTATTGAGTATCAGTTTTGAGACATGGTTAGTAAAAGAAGTGAGCATTATAGGCTATTTGATGTGCATGAGACAACACAACAACAGCAAAAAATAATAGAATCATTTTCAAAATAGGTAGTAATCACTACATTTTAGAATCCATTTAAGAATAATTTCAGCCGATCTCATGTTGACTCAATTTAGCTTTTATTCTTGCTAGAGTAGTCAATGCTTGCTGCTAGGTGACTACTTTTCATGCTTTTCATAGCAGAGGAAAACAATAGGCCCTGAACACTTTTGGCCACGATAACAGACTCAGGCTACATTGACCACAGTGGAGTCAGAAACAGGCATAATCATAACCATTTTCTTTTAACATGTACTTTATAGAGACAATGCCTTTTGCCAAGAATCACTTTATTACATACATTACAAATACATTGCAGGCCCATTTGCAGTTACATGTCTTCTCATCATAAGTTACATTAAGTTTCTTCTCTCTATACTCCATTTCCTTCTGTATATAATATCTCACCTCCTTAAAGAAGACTATCAGTTTATTATTGCACCCTCGGTATTGTAATATATTGATATACACTAAGATTAACAAATGTAAAGTTTGCTGTATGTTTTCACCCCCAGATGAGTTGTACATAATGATAATTAAGTTTAGCACCCCCTCCCACAGACACTAGTTATTTTGCCAGAACCTTCCTTTATACAGGGCTCCAGGCAGATGCTACCAATAAATAAGTGTGACTTGGTTAATGAGATGAAACCCCTTTGCTCTGTGATCCTCTACATCAGTGCTTTTAAACCTCCTTTACTCCGTAGTGCATGCAGTAAAAAACCACGTGTGTGACACTGTGCCATGAACAGATAAGGTTACTCAGGACTAGAGACATTGAGTCCACAGGTTAGTGGCCGCCTCTCATGCTCATGGGATCAAATAAGTTTGAACCTACTTGGGAAGCTCTGATCAAGGTATTTGCATAGTTTATCAAAAGGTAGGGACAACAATGGCATGGACTAGATCTGACATCAAGCATGGTTTTCTTTCTAATATACATGCTGTGGTTTTTAGTAGCTATCTATTTGTCTTGAATAGTTCAAAACAAGTTTACAGCATTACCAAAAACCTTTCTGAAAGACATATATCAGATAAAAAGAGATTTTGGAGCCGACTCATCTGATATATTTATGGCAAAGCACTTCTCAAACAAAGGCTTTGTTTTTGAGACACCTGCAGATTTTCTGTTATCATATATCCTTGTCTAATCTCATGCTAATGATCCCATTATTTGCATATATTTGACTGTAAGTTGAAATTAACTATGGAGAGCCATCATCTTAAATCTGGCAGTCATATAAAATGATAATGGTTTATAGTGATATCCACCTTGGCTTTGGAACAATATCCCTTTCAACTGCTGTGTCAAGGTGATATGTATGTATATTCAGTGGTTTATTAACTCTGATGTGTTGACCCTCTACCCTTGTAAACAATTATTTTAAGTTAATCTTTGAAATTAATGATTTGAATCTGATACCCAAATTGGTTCAATTTTATGTAATATAGGTAATATTTTTCAAATGTGCTGAGGTGCTTTTTTTTTCTTTTTCATTCTTCCTTCTGTTCAGCCTGCACCTCCAGTAGAGTCACCCATTGCCAGAAAGAACTAGACGTGGTGGTAATGGATTAAGATTATTACTGTAAGAAAGAAAAGAGCCAGTTTTCAGGTTAAGTTCAGTTCAGTCTCTCAGTCGTGTCCAACTCTTTGCAACCCTATGGACTGCAGCACACCAGGCTTCCCTATCCATAACAAACGCATGGAGTTTATTCAAACTCATGTGCATCAAGTCAGTGATTCCATCCAACCATCTCATCCTCTGTCATCCCCTTCTCCTCCCACCTTTAATCTTTCCCAGTATCAGAGTCTTTTCAAATGAGTCAGTCCTTCGCATTAGGTAGCCAAAGTATTGGAGTTTCAGCTTCAGCATCAGTCCTTCCAGTGAATATTCAGAACTGATTTCCTTTAGGATGGACTGGTTGGATCTCCTTGCATTCCAAGAAACTCTCAAGAGTCTTCTCCAACACCACAGTTCAAAAGCATCAATTCTTTGGCGCCCAGCCTTCTTTATGGTCCAACTTTCACATCCATGTATGACTACTGGAAAAACCATAGCTTTGACTAGACAAAACTCTGGCGGCAAAGCAATGTCTCTTCTTTTCAATATGCTGTCTAGGTTGGTCATACCTTTTCTTCCAAGCAACAAGTGTCTCTTAATTTCATGGTTGCAGTCACCATCTGCAGTGATTTTGGAGACCAAAATAAATAAAGTCTGTCACTGTTTCCATTGTTTCCCCACCTATTTGCCATGAAGTGATGGGACCACATGCCATGATCTTAGTTTTCTGAATGTTGAGCTTGAAGCCAACTTTTTCACTCTTTTCTTTCACTTTCATCGGGAGGTTCTTTAGTTCTTCTTCACTTTCTGCTATAAGGGTGGAGTCATCTGCATAACTGAGGTTATTGATATTTCTCCCAGCACTCTTGATTCTAGCTTGTGCTTCATCCAGCCCAATGTTTCTCATGATATACTCTGCATATAAGTTAAGTAAGCAGGGTGACAATATACAGCCTTGACATACTCCTTTCCCTATTTGGAACCTGTTGTTCCATGTCCAATTCTAACTGTTGCTTCCTGACTTGCATACAGATTCTCAGGAAGCAGGTCAGGTGATCTGGTATTCCCATCTCTTTAAGAATTTTTTCATAGTTTGATGTGATCTACACAGTCCAAGATTTTGGTGTAGTTGATAAAGCTGATGTTTTCCTGGAACTCTCTTGCTTATTTGATGATCCGACGGATGTTGGCAATTTGATCTCTGGTTCCTCTGCCTTTTCTAAATCCAGCTTGAACATTTGGAAGTTCTCAGTTCACATACTGTTGAAGCCTTGCTTGGAGAATCTTGAGCATTACTTTGCTACTGTGTGAGATGAGTGCAATTGTGTGGTAGGTTGAACATTCCTGGCATTGCCTTTCTTTGGGATTTAATGAAAATTGACATTTTCCAGTCCTGTGGCTACTGCTGAGTTTTCATTAGNCAGTCCTGTGGCTACTGCTGAGTTTTCATTAGGGTTCCCAAAATAGGGTACAGTGATCTTGCAGGGGTATCTTATTATAGCTTCTTTCTCTGTATGGACATACTGCAGAGGAAAAAGAGTGTGGCATAATTCCCAGGATGGGGCACCTCAGAGAATACCCTGCAGAAATGTATAGCATCATCAAAATGTCCCCAAAATTGTGACATCTGAGCTGCAAGGTGCCCCACAAGTGTAAGGTTGGACACACCTGAAGATGATGTCCCAGATCTAGGTTTAAGTGCCACCAACCCCACACATCCCAGAGTGAGGAAGAAGCCAAGATTTCTCAGGGTCCTTAATAGCTGAGTTAACTGGTGAACTGAAGTTAGCCTGGGGTTGATTAAAATAAGCCATCAAATGCAGAGGTCTTGTGGTCGTAGGCTATGGACCACCAGTCCAGGTGTCTGCATGCCGGAAAAGATACTGCAGGGAGGTAGCAGATGCATTTAGGCATGCCAGTCACAGGACAGGACCAGAGGTGCCACACTTAACTGGAGACCAGCAAAGGTTCAGAGTATAGCCTACTGTCTGTGGGAACATTCCCTACTGCTGATATGTAAACTGGATACAAATGTTGAAATAAAGAGAATATGATGGGCCTGCTGAGAGCAGGCAAAAGCTTCTTG
>SJYQ01039177.1:0-17597 GCA_006410935.1 Redunca redunca
AGGCCCACCCTTTTCAGCACATTGCCGCACAGATACGTGAACACACATTTCCCTAGGGTCAGCCTCCATTCATCTAAAACCACTTTCCCCTTTCACTGCAGTAGAACAGAGTCCTTCATTGAGCCCAACCCTTGGGGCTCTTCTGTCATGTCCCCTGGCAGTACCAGAGGAGAAACTGTGTCCCTTAGCCCTGGAGTTCTGGCAGTACTCTGGGGGTGGGGGAGGGACTAGACAAGGCTTTTCTCTGTCCCAGATGCCTCCAGCTACCCTGTAAGGCCTAAACAACAGCAACTGAGAGCATCAGTGTAGGGCTAAAGGGGTAGGCCAACTGTGCTGGAGGAGAAGGGAGAAAATCACCTATCACTGAGTCACATACTGAGTGTTTACTGTGGGCACACTCTGTCAGGTGCTTATGTGGATTGTCTTCCTTCTTAGCAGCCCTGTGACCCCTCTTTTACAGAGGAGGAAGCACGTTGTCCCAGCATCTATACCACACAGCTGGGGTGCAAGCCCTTGACTTTCTGTCCCTCATCTTCAATCACTGTATTTCTTCTTCCTTCTCATCAGGAACTGAAAACTTAGGGACTTAGTCAAGGAGACAGAGTGCCAGGGAGTTCCTTTCCCTGTGATCCAGTGCCATATGGAGGTGGGAGAACTCATTAAACAGTGAAGGCTCCCTGAAGTCAGGGAGACTTGTCCCACCTTGAAAAGAGCTTTCAGTCTTTTCATGGAGATGACCTAAGAGAATGCTTCATGGTCATGGGGAGCTAGTTCAGGAGATTGAAGATGGAGGGGATGAGGTTTCCTGGCCTTGTGTGCCAGGTCCTGAAAGGGATCTGGAAAGCCAGGAACAAGAGGAAGAAGAAGATAATGGCATTGGAGAGATATAGTAGAGGGTTATGGGATTATGCATTAGTACTGTTATTGTGCAGTTAGTTCTGTTTTGGCCAGTACTGTGGATAAGCATGAACTGATGACTCTGAATAAATGGATAAACCCTTGAGCACTTTAACAGCTTAGGGTAGAAAGGCCAGGCAAGAGAAGGTGCATTGATATGGCCAGGAGTTTGGACTTGTATGTGTTTTGTTTTCTTAGAGCTACAAATGTAAGAATTAAAAGTTCATATGAATTCCCAAGCCACGATTTCCAGACACATCATTAAGAGAAATAAATGTATATAAAAAAGGTATTTCTCAGGTTTTTATGCCATCTTCCCAGTGGCCAGGTGTCCAGCCTGTAGTGTGGGCAGGGGTGACCAGAAGTGCTTAGAGTATTAAACCTTAAGGATATTGAGTTGAGACACCATTGGAGGCAGAGGGACCCAGACCAGGGCTCACTTGAAATCCAGATGCCTGAAATTCTGAGGCTCTCCTGTATGTGCCCATTCCTAGCCTCTCTATTTCCTGGTCTGGAAGTTAGCTTATGCTTTGAGAATCTTTGTGGGTATTTGAGAAGAAGCTTGTATAAGGTATAACCACCATGGTGTTAGGAATGACAGCTGATGTTTACTGAGGACTTACTTCACGTCCTGCTTTGTGCTGTGGTCTAAATTCGTAGCAACCATGCCAGGTAGGAATGATTCTAAGTCTGTTTAAGCTAGAGAAAGTAGAGCTCTCTGCAGTGATCACATTTATATCGGTAAGTAGGAGAGGAGGGACATGGGCCACATCACTACCTGTTCTTTTTCATCACTCACCCCTCTGGGGTCCTAGCTCCATTCAGCTCCTTTGTGCCTTTCTGAGACCTTACCATTAGCCCAATAACTCACCTCTCAGAACTCCCTTGTCTATTGTTGGAAGATCATCAGTGTGGATGCAGGTATGAGCTCAGTTGCCCAAGAGTGAGAACAGAGTTTATCCTGATCATTGTCTTTTTTTCTCAAGTGTTGGTATTCTTTGTCCTTTTTGCTTTCCCCATCAGCATTACCTGCCATCCTCCGCTCCACTGAGCTAGTCGTGGAAGTGATAACAAGGTTTTCAAGGAGGGACAGTCAGTCCTATAACAGTTCCTCCCCAAGGCCTCCTTTGTGGGGCTAGCTTGGGGCCTTATTCTCTGGGAGCTCACTTCTGAGAACAAGGAAGCCTCACTCATCTTCACAGGACAGATGGGCCCTCAGACTATGGGTTGGTACAGAAAGGAGACATCACCAGATCCCCAAGGCGTGGAGTAGCCAGGGAAGACGTCCTGAAGAAGGACAGGTTTAGGCAATCCATAAAAGACTCATAATTTGGATAGGAGGGAAACTAAAACCTTGATTCTCAGCCTGAGTGTGGAAGTTTGGATTAATATGGCATTTAGAGAGCTCCAGGGAAGATGGGGTATCCTAAACCAAGTCTTTATATGGAAGAATGCCCTAGAAATGAAGGTGATGTTGGGCTAAGAGCTACTTGAGTCTATTGGTGCTGGTTGCCATTATAAGCTTCAGGTCAGGATGATATCCTGGTGTGCTTTAGGAAGATAAATCTATCTGGTATATGGAATGAACTGGAAGGGTAGAATCTAGAGGCTGATTGCAGTTTAAAAAGCAGCCATCAGCATTTATTAGATATGTTCTATATGCCAGGCCACATTCCATTTTTTATTAACTCATTGAATCTCAGAGCAACGTTGTGAGGAATTTTTCAGGTGAGGAAATCAGTGCTCTGTGAAGTTCAAGTGACTTTTCTGAGGTCAAGCTAGTAAGTTGGGGGAGTCCAGACCATCTGATTCCCAATCCCAAGCTTTTTTTTTTGGCTGCACTACACAGCATGTGCCTGGAGAATCTCAGGGACGGGGGAGCCTTGTGGGCTGCTGTCTATGGGGTCACACAGAGTCAGACACGACTGAAGTGACTTAGCAGCAGCAGCAACACACAGCATGTGAGATTTTAGTTCCCTGACCAGGGACTGAACCCTGCCCTCTGCACTGGACTGCCAGGGAAGTCCTGAGCCCAAGCTTTTAACCAATATATTCTGTGGTCCTCCAAGTCAGGATGAAGGCTGTTTTGACAGGGGAAAGAGGGTAGAGGCCATGAAGGTAAGGAGTAGGGATACAGCAAGAAGAGCAGGCCTGGGGACAGCAGGAGGGACTCAGGTTCCGGAGTGGCATGTTTGGGTGATTAGGAGCCATAGCAGGTTTCTGAGAGTAGGAGTGATGAAACCGGAAAAAAGAAAATTACCGTGGAAGCAGGCAGAGTATGTTAGATATCACCTATATGAGGGACAAGATTGGAGACATGAAAGAAGGGAAGTGAGATTGGAGCTGAGGGAATGGACTGTAGACACCTTTCCTGGTTTTATTGGGGGGAATGGACTGTAGACACCTTTCCTGGTTTTATTGGGGGGGGGGTCCCCCACCCTGGCTGCCCTGACATTCCCTCTTGTCCCCTCTGCAGCCATTGTCAGCCAGTGGCAGCAGGAGTCCAAAGAGAAGGTGGTGTCCCTCCTGCTGTCCCACCTACCCCTGCTTCAGCCGGGCAACACGGAGGCCAAGTCGGAGTACATGAGGCTGCTGCAGAAAGTGCTGGCCTACTCGATCGAGAGCAATGCCTTCATCGAGGAGAGCCGCCAGCTGCTTTCCTATGCCCTCATCCACCCGGCCACCACGCTGGAGGACCGCAATGCACTGGCCCTCTGGCTCAGCCACTTGGAAGAGCGGCTAGCTAGCGGCTTTCGCACCCGACCTGAGCCCACCTACCACTCTCGCCAGGGCTCGGATGAGTGGGGTGGCCCTGCAGAGCTGGGCCCTGGGGATGCAGGGCCAGCCTGGCAGGACAAGCCACCCCGAGAAAATGGACACGTGCCCTTCCACCCACCCAGCTCAGTGCCGCCAGCCATCAACAGTATTGGGAGCAACGCAAATGCAGGTGAGGAGGTGGGAGTTCCTGGGAGGCCATGCCTACTTGAAAAGGGTCAGACTGGGCTCTCTCTTCACTCACTCTGTCCCTGGGCAAGTCACATAACCAACCTCTCTGGGCCTGTGAGTCAGTGTAGAGGTTGTGAACTGGCATTCCCAGAGCCATTTCTAACAAGCCAACATGCTTTATTGAGCCCAAACTCAACAAAACTTTGGTTTATTTTGTTACATTTTAAAATAAATCAGCAATGTAAGGAATTTTCCCCTAAAAATCCAGATTTCAGCTTTTCTTAAAAACTCAAACGATTAGGCAAATCAAGGTCTGGTGGCAGTCATAAGATGGAGTTAAATATTGGTTACCACCTCTAGACCCTACACATGTCCCAATAGGCCTCTGCTGCAACCATCTGACTTTGGGCACGTGTGATAACTGCCTGACCTCTGAAAGCATTGAGTTAATGACCATAATTTGAAGTTCTTTCTAGCTCAGACATTCTGGATTTTTGTATCTGGCTTCAGCTTACCAGACTCATTTCTGAGAAGTGTATGTTTGTAAGCCTGTTCATATAAGATGTAACTCATACTGCAAGGCATTAGTAATAGTAGGTAACATTATTTAGCATTGACTGTGCTAGGTGCTCTATTTTTAAAAGCATTTTGCAGGCATGGTCTCCTTTAATCTTCATCACAACAGTATCATTAGCTCCATTCTGCAAATGAAGGCACTGAGACGCAAAGAGATGAAGTCTTGTATTCAAGGCCACAAAGCAAGTAGTGAAAATGGCCAAGGTTTAGACCAGGCAGCCTGATACCAGTGCTTGCCTCTGACGCTATGCTATCCTCCAACTAAGTGGTCTCAAAATGACTCTCCTAGTTAGTACCTCCATAGGCTGGGGTGAGCAGGAGGGGCTGGTATTCCAGTCAGGTTTTTATCTTTTGTTTTTTTAGTTTTTATTAGAGTATAGTTGCTTTCTTGGAGAAGGAAATGGCAACCCACTCCAGTGTTCTTGCCTGGAGAACCCCAGGGACGGCAGAGCCTGGTGGGCTGCCGTCTATGGGGTCACACAGAGTCGGACATGACTGAATCAACTTAGTATAGTTGCTTTCTGGTTTTTAAAGTGTTAGTTGAAATGAACAGGATAAAAGAGATTGACATTTCCAAGGATTGATGAAGTGATGGTCATGTGACCTGACTTAAGGCAAGGAGTTGCCAAGATTTAACCTCAAGATGCTGGCTGCCTTTTGCAAGCCCTGGTTAAAGCAGGCCAGGTGAGGGCGACAATAAAAACGTTGCCTGTGCCAGGGGCAGGGTGAACCTTGGGTCTTTGGTACCGAGCTGTACGGCGCCTAGTACGTATCAGTTACCCCTGAGCCTCTTTCTTCCCCAGTTGAATATGGATATCCTGGTCACCTGCTTCCCTCCCAAGTGTTGGCAAGAGTCGGGGAAGATAGAGCGATAGAGGGGCATTTCCGGGAGCTCTAGCAACAACCCAAGGTGTCTTGGACCTTTTTTTCCAGTCTCAGAGCGTGACAGTTTCTGTGTGCAACTTGGGAGGGTAAACTGATAATTCTAGCTAAAATATATTCAACATTTAGTCTTTGCCAGGAGCTGTTCTGAGAACTTTATACTTAAAAATTCATTGGCTGAGTCACAGAAAAGTCACTTGTCCAAGGTGGTATAGCCAGAATTTAAATCCCAGTAGTCTGGCTATACAGCTCATATTCTTTATTACTGTGCTACACTGCCCCCACCTAAAAGTGACCCTCCCGAAGATGCTCATCAAGGGGAGGGGTCATCCATGCAGGGTGCCCATACTTGCAGCAACTTTAAAAGACCACGCTGGAACAATGTTGGATAGGGGATTTGAACCAGAAGAGAAATTGGACATTCCAAGTAGAGGGCATAGCATGGATTGAAGGTATAGGGATGTCAAATTGGAGGGAATGGTATGTAGACGGGTCTGGCAAGGATGGAGAGGTGCAGGGATTTAAATGAGTAATAGCCATAGCAAATACTTATGTTTACCATGGGCCTGCCCCTGTACCAAAAACTTGACATGAAAGTGGAAACAGAGGAGGAAATGAAGTGACTTGCCCAGGATCGTGAAGTTAATAGGTGGCTGAGCCAGAATTTGAACTCAGGTCTGTCTTGACTCTCAGATCTCAGTATGTTAGGGTCACATTTGGGGGCAAGGGCAGGGGGGCTTGAAGGATAAGATGAAGCTTTTCAATTTAAGGCAATTGCAGGAAACAGGAAGTCATTAAAATATTTTTGAGTGGGGAGCAAGGATTGGCCTGTAAGGGCAGGCAGGGTGGGTTTGGGGTTCTGCCAAGGACAGACCAGGGTTTCTTGGAGAGTGCGAGGCCCTGGATATCTGGCCAGCGTTCCTATTTTTATAGTTCTCATGCTGTGGCCAGCCTCCACCCTAGTGCGGGGCCAAGCAGGGCTTCTCAGGAACTGCACAATCGTTCCAATCAGGATAATTTCCTGTCCTCTCAGCCTCGCCTGCCCCCTTCTTGGCTGAGAGGGGAGAAAGGAGGAAGCCAGGGGGACCAGGACAAGCCAAAAGAAAAAAAAAAAAGCCCCACATTAAGGGTTCTCCAGCCCCCTGTGTCCAGAGGGTGACATCTATTACAAGTCCAGAGGCTTTGGAGGAGCCCCATGCAGAGGATCCCAGAGGTCACAGATAGTGGGTGGAGGGTAGCCTTCATGAATAGGGTCAGTGCACTGCCCTCTTCCTCAGGTGACTTCCTGGTTAGGAGCGTAGATAACTGTCACAGATGAGGGAAGGTGCTTTGGGGGCCTGTACCAGGCTGGGTGTCCTGAATCTGGGTGTCAGTGAGGCACTCACAGGAAACCCAGCCATACCATCAGAAATGAGGCTAGAGTTCTTCTGTCTCTGCCTCCTAACTCTTTGTGGGAACTGGGGTGAAGGACTTCTGTTCCCTAGACCTTGATGGTCTCACCTACCCAGCATGAGGCTTTTTGGCTTTGTTTTCTTTTCCTTTTTGACTTGGGGTACTTCTAGATTTCCTGTGTCAAGCTCAGAGGCCCCCTTAAGCACTCTTAGGATGATAGGTGCCTTCCTTTTGGAGTCATTGAATTTTCAGGCATTCCTGTGTCTTGGCCTGTCTTGGGGATGCAGAAATGGTTGGGCAGGCTTGCCGCCATCCTACACAAACCCAGATTCCAGTGGGAGGCAGCCTAGGGAAGGGACAGGAGGGCTGGACTTGAGATAGCAGCACGGGCTCAGGGCACACAGAGGAGACAGTTGCAGAAGAGGGGACACTTGAGCCAGGAATGAAGGCCAAAGTGGCTGGCAGTTAAGGGTAGGTGACTGGTGAGCTAGGGGAAGGGAGTAGCATGCATAAAGGTCTGGAAGCTCGTGGGAACCTGCCTTGTCCTTAGAATGGTTAAAAATCAAATTGGATCCCTTTTCCTATCCCAGGAATGGGATGGATGGAGGATATGAAACATCTGGTGAATGAGGGCCTGAATCACCCTTGTTTGGGCTCAGAACAAGAAAACATCCTTTGGGAGGCATTGAAGCCCAATAATAGATGTTGAGGAAGCAGTTTATGTACCTCATTCACTTACTTTACACATAATTGTGCAGAACTTCCTCTAGTAGAAACCCCCCTGTACTGAGTTTAATTAATAATGTTTAAGACAGGATGGGGCCCTGTTGTCACAGGTCTTGAAGCAGGGGGTACAGTTATAAACAAGAGAACAGATAATTAGATAAGGTCATTTAAAGTTGTGATCAGTGCTTTAAGAAAGACAGGACATAGTAATATGATAGGAGGTTGGTGAGGAGGAGCTACTTCTGACTGAGGGTTCAGGGAAAGCCTCTGAAGAAGTGATGCTTTTTTGAGAGGAGACCTGGAGGAGCCAGCTGCCAAGATCAGGAGAACAAGGAGGAGGAGCAAGCTCAGAAGTCCTGAAGCTGGAACGAGCTCCACTGTCANGTCCTGCAAGGCCTTATAGGTGTTGGGAGGAGGGTTTGAATTTTATTCTTGTAAAGGGAAGCTACAGGTAGGATTTAATCAGGGACTAAGTGGGTCAGATTTGCATTTGAAGGAAGATCAGTGTGGCTGTTGTGAGTTGAATAGACTGTAGCGGGTAAAGATGAAGGCAAGAAATTTTGTGAGGAGGCTGTGATGGCAGTTCCAGCTTAGGACTCCAGTGACTTAGCCCAGGGTGCTAGCAGAGAAAGTGGAGCAGTTCAGAGAAGTGGCTGACAGCTTGCCGATGGGTTGGGTAGGTAGGGGAATGAGGGAACTAGCAGTAGCTGGTAGGTAGTTCCCCTCAGACCCTAGGGTCCTTTCCCCTTGTTGGCTTCTGAGGCTCAGCTGCCATCCATGGCACTGACCAGGGCAACATGGTCTCCTGTGGTCAGATTCCCAGTCCTGACCTCTTGTCTCTCTCCCACTCTGGCCAGGTCTCCCCTGCCAAATCCACCCCAGCCCGCTGAAGCGCTCCATGTCGCTCATCCCCACGAGCCCCCAGGCCCCTGGTGAGTGGCCGAGTCCAGAGGAGCTTGGGGCCCGGGCTGTTTTCACCACGCCCGACCACGCACCCCTCTCACCCCAGAGCAGCGTGGCCTCCTCTGGCAGTGAGCAGACGGAGGAGCAGGGCTCCAGCCGGAACACTTTCCAGGAGGACGGCAGTGGCATGAAAGGTACAGTGGGGGAGACTAGCACCAGGCCCTCCTCAAGAGGCTTGTGCAGAGCTCAGAAGGACAGAAGGGGGCTTGGAGCGGCCACCCCCCCACCCAGTTCTTCCTCTTCCCACGCCCGCCGCCCCCGAGAAGGGGACACAGGCCTGAGGGGCGTGGACAGTCCCTGGTCTAAGGGCTCAAGACTGAGCAGAGAGACCCCCACAAGTCCCAGCCTGATTAGGGAAAAGCCCCTGCACTCAGGCAGCCCAGTCTGACTAAGAAAGCTAGGACCTAGAGGTAACTGATGGAACAGAGGTTCCAGGAATACTTTTAAGGACATCAGAGGTTATCCTAGGACACGTCCAACCCAGCAACTCAGAAGGATAGGGTGTTTTGACCAGGGAAGGCCACCTGGAAGGGTTTGGCTGAAAAAGCATATGGATCCTGGGCTTCTCCCTACCTCCTTCCAATGTCCTACAGCTTTTAAGGCTGCCTGTGATTGATGCCTGGTCCTTCCCCACAACTGTCACCAGGGCCAGATTCCTGACCTTATGCCCTCCCTTCTTTTCCACAGACGTGCCCTCGTGGCTCAAGAGCCTCCGCTTGCACAAGTATGCAGCCCTCTTCTCACAGATGAGCTATGAAGAGATGATGACACTGACTGAACAGCACCTGGAGTCTCAGGTGAAGCTGGGGGGACCATCAGGGCAAGGTTGAGAGCAGTACCATTTTGACAAGACCCTTGCAGTCCAAGCCTCCTCCCTTTGGGCCTTGTTGGGGCACCTTGAGTACCTTAACCTCCCATTTCCAGCTTCCTGTCCCCTTCTGCCCCCTCCACAGAATGTCACCAAAGGTGCCCGTCACAAGATAGCCCTGAGCATCCAGAAGCTGCGCGAGAGGCAGAGCGTCCTCAAATCCTTGGAGAAGGTAAGGACCTGGTATCCCCATCTCCAAGGTCAGCTGACTGCCCAGTGGTGCTAATGGCTGAGGGCTCTGGGTCCACCTTGCTGCCCATGTGGCCCCCCACCTCGGGATCTCCCCAATCCTAGGGATCTAGGCTCTGGGAACCAAGTGCAAGTCAGATCACAGGGCTCACTTGCTTGTGGCTAAGCTGAGACATTCTCCTCCCTATCTGTCCTGGTCTGTGTCTCCGGAATCTTTATCTGTTGACTCAACCCCTTCTCTTACATTTCACTTTTCCATTTCTAACAGCTCTTTCTGATAGAGTAGAGTGTCTCCCTGTGCACACGATCTCTCTTGCCAGTTGGTTGTTTCTTATCTGCACACTATCCTTACATATCTGCCTTGATTTGCATCCCTTTTCCTCTTTCCCTGCCACTTGCCTTCTGGTTTTTGCTCCCTTCAGTGTCTTAGTCCAAATCTGTGGGTTTGAATCAGGTTCCATCCTCAGTGGGACCCTGAGACCCCAGCATTAGCCCACCTTCTCCAGATCTCCATGGCACGCACCTTGAAGTGGGGAAGAGGGAATATGTATGTACAAATGTGTGTGTATGTGTGTGTGCACACTCCGGCAGCACCTTTACCTGCCTTCTCTGTGTGGTGGAACCCAGGGTCCCGCCAGCTCTTTCCAGGGGCTGTTTGACCCCATACGCATAATCATTCTGCAGAGCTATAGGGATTGGCATGTAACCCAGGCTGTGTCTTCCCCACTCAGGATGTGCTGGAAGGCGGAAATCTGCGAAATGCTCTGCAGGAGCTGCAGCAGATCATCATCACCCCCATCAAGGCCTACAGTGTCCTCCAGGCCACCGTGGCCTCCACCGCCGCCACCACCTCTACTGCCAAGGATGGGGGCCGGGGGGAGCCACCGCTGCCAGGTGCTGAGCCTCCCCTGGCTCACCCTAGCACAGACAAGGGCAGTGAGACCAATGACCCTCCAGCTGCAGAGAGCTACCCCCCTCCACCAGCTCCGGCTCCCAGTGATGGTAGTGAGCCAGCCCCTGCTCCCGTCGCTGATGGAGACATCCCCAGCCAGTTTACACGGGTGATGGGCAAAGGTGAGACCACTCAGGGCCCAGCAGGAAGTTCTGGGCCAGGGTACCAACTGAACCCAGGCATCAGGGGTCAAATCCAGTTTAAATGATGGGAACAGAACTTTTCAAAGCACCCTGGGGACTAGAGCACTAAAGAAAGGGACTAAGACTAAGGATGACAAGGCCCCTTCCCTCTGGCATGTCCAGGCTGATGATGAGAGAAAGCCCTTACCCTCAAAGCATCTCCAACCTGAGCAGAAGACGGGTCATTATGTCAGTGGAAACTGCATACAGCAAAGAGTAAACAGATAAGGCGAATCCACTGGTTCTTTCAGAAGGGACTGAAGTCCATGGGGTATCCTGATGCTCTTAATGGGCTCACCTTTTCCTAAGGCAGCACAGCGTAGGCAAGTTTACACCTGGGTCTGAATTCTTTTAGCTGTGTTACCTGAGGCAAGTGACTCAACCTCTCTGAGCCTCAGACTCATCAGGCTAAAAATCCCTCCATTGATGAGACTATCACAAGACTTAAAAGGAGAAATCATTGACTTCATATCTGCCATATGCCAGGCAATACGGTGGGCCCTTTATATATCCTCATAATAAGCCAGGCGCAATGCTGGGCATATAGCTAGTACTCATCCGGCATGAGTTTCCTGACCCACCTTCTCATGGGCCAGGGGAGCTGGAACATGGCAGAGGGCATTCTGGGGGCTAACCTCCCGCCTTTTTCCATGTCCCCAAGTGTGCACCCAGCTGCTGGTATCCCGACCAGATGAGGAGAACATCACCAGTTACCTCCAGCTCATCGAAAAGTGCCTGTCTCATGAGGTGAGGCCTTCCCTAGGGCTCTCAGGAATGGAAAGGCTGCTCCCATCCTCTCAGACCAACACTCCTTATGTGTCCAACAGGCCCCGCCTAACTGACTCCTGCCCACCTCTCCAGCCCCCATCCTTCCAGTGTTGGGTTCCGTGGATGCCCTGAACTCCCATTCTCAGAGCCTTAGTACATAATTCTTCTCTGGGGAGTAACTCCCCTTCCCGCCTGCTGATCCCTCAGCTCTCAGTAAAACAGGATGCCTTCACCAGCCCCTCATAACAGGTTTCTTGTGCTTCCTGTGCTGCTTCCTCACAGCATTTATCACAGTTACAACTTCTCATGTATCTTCTCCCCAGCTAAATTGTAAGTTGTGTGAGCATAGGTCACCTCTGTGTACCAGCGTTGCCCAGCACAGGACAGGCAGTTGATAAATACTTGAGCGAATGGATAGAAGGCAGATCTGAAAGAAGCACACACACCTCTTTCACCCCCACTAATTCTAGGCTTTCACGGAGACACAGAAGAAACGACTGCTGTCCTGGAAACAGCAAGTGCTGAAGCTCCTCCGGACCTTCCCGCGCAAAGCTGCACTAGAGATGCAGAACTACAGGCAGCAGAAAGGGTAGGTGGGCAGCCAGGGCACAGGGGCCTTCCTTTCGTGGGCCCTTGTTGTTTGACAGATAGTGCTTAGAGGGGTGATTGCATCCTGGGCTGGGAGTCCAATTGTCCTCATTCAGTAACTTAGTGGCCTTACATAAGTCACCCAGTGAGGACTTTCCCATTAGAAAATCAGGTGGTGCCTGATTTTCCATTAGAATAGAGCTAGCAGAATCAGTACCCATCTCGATAGCTGGCCCCTTGCCTGTCCCTTGTTCTCCTCATCTGTGTGCAGAGGGCTCTGAAGTCGCTTCTCACCCCAAATAAACAACAGAAATATCACACTTGAGAATTGAAGTTAGAACTGCTTTGAGTGGGCTTGAGGAAACCTTTGGACTCTCTCCATCTCCATCCTAGGAGTCCCCTTGGGGCAGAAGGAGACAGAATTACAGTGCAAGGACTTGGACAGGGAATCCCTGCTCATGCAGGTCTATGTTCTGTCCTACCACAGGGGTTGTGGGGGGTGAGAGGAAGAGTTAAACAGATGGGCCCATACACCTAAACTGATACCCTGCCTTCTGCTCTCTCACAGCTGGGCGTTTGGCTCGAACTCACTCCCCATAGCTGGTTCTGTGGGGATGGGGGTGGCCCGGCGGACCCAGCGGCAGTTCCCAATGCCTCCCCGGGCCCTTCCGCCTGGCAGGATGGGCCTTCTGAGCCCTTCGGGCATTGGGGGCATCTCCCCTCGACATGCCCTCACCAGCCCCAGCCTTGGGGGCCAGGGCCGACAGGTGAGCCAGCTGGAAGCAAAGAGCCTGGCACTTCTGGGATTGGGGTGGTGGTGCCTGTGATGTGTGCGTCCATATGTTTGCGTCCAGGTGGGCCCAGCTTAGTGGGGAGGGGACTCCTACCAACTCCGCCACTCCTGGGTCTGGGCCTTTGCCCTACCCACCCACTGCTTTCTCTCTTCTCATGCCCCATGCAGAACCTGTGGTTCGCCAACCCTGGAGGCAGCAACAGTATGCCCAGCCAGAGCCGCAGCTCTGTGCAGCGCACCCACTCGCTCCCAGTCCACTCGTCACCCCAGGCCATTCTCATGTTCCCTCCAGGTAAGGTGCCCACCCTTAGGACTCTGCCTCAACACTACCTTTAGCTGGCCTTTCTTTTCTCTTCTGGGTCTTAGACACACTATCCCTTGCATATGTTTTTTCTCTTTCTCTCCCCCTCTCCCCATCTTCTCTCACTCCTTACCCCCACCTACCCCCCATCTTTATCTCTCTCCCTCTGTGTCATAATCTTAGTGCTCATACTGGTGTCTGTCTGCATCTTTTTCGAGGACTGTTAAGTACTCAGTTTGAAAGGAGTGGAGGGGATGAGACAGAGCGGCCAGGTTTCTGTAGAAGGGAGTCCTGCCTATCAGTCCACTAGTGTTCTTTCAGAAGCCAGATGACCAAGCAGGAACCTGTAGACTTCGGCTCTTTGAACAGGTTCTACCCTAAGGGCTGTCTTCCCTCTGCTTACAGATCAGTCTAGAGATGGGAAATCAGAAGGAGGGCAAAGCAGGCAAAAGGGAGGTTAGAGATGCACTAGTCAATGGGGTCGCACAGAGTTAGACACGACTGAAGTAACTTAGCAGCAGCAGCCCTGCCTTGCTCAGCAAGTCAGGGGTGACTCCCCTGTGCCAGCCCCTGTGCTGCTAGGCACTGAGGCTGCAGAAGCAGAGAAGGCTGGTCTGGAAAGGGCTGCCTCTAGAGAGAGCTTAGATTTGCTTGTGACCCCAAACTCTTTCTGTCACAAAGAATTCTTTTATGAGATTATGTGAGAGGCAGGAGACCCCATTTGTCCTGTTTATCCTAGCACAGGGCTTGGCACATGGTAAGCATCTGTAAACACTATTAAATGACTGGATGGCTGAACTGCAGGAGTGAAAAATGAGACCAGTTCTTTTCACCAGTATGCTATGTGTCAGACAGCTTTCCTGCACTGTTCAGTCAAACCCTCCCAGCTGCACATGTGAAGGCACTGATATTCCCATCTTATTAGTCATGAATCTGAGTCTCAGAGAGGTCAACTTTTTTTATTATTAAGGAGAGGCAATTAGATGGTCCAACATGGTTTGTGGATTTATAGGGGACATCATGAAAGGTGAGGCTGGAAGGTGAAAGAGCAGGGTCTTGTGAACCCCGGGTAAAAAGCTCAGAGTTCCTCTAGAAGAAGTGAGGAACCCAGAAAGGCTTTTAAGCAGTGAGTGGTGTTAGGTCTGCCCGGTACCAAGGGTGTGTATGTCTTACAGGCTCTGTGTCTCTGTTTCTTGCCTCTCCTTTCCTTCTCGTCCCCCTCAACCTCTCCTTCACGCCAGCCTCTGTCTTCGTGACTCTACCCTTCACCCCAGTCCAGTCCTTACTGCTTCTGTTCTCCTTTCTCCCACCCAGACTGCCCGGTCCCTGGGCCTGACCTGGAGATCAATCCCACTCTGGAGTCTCTATGTCTGAGCATGACAGAACACGCCTTGGGTGGTGAGCATTTCCTCTTTCCCTGACCCAGCTCCCACCTACCCAGCAGCGGTCTCCGCCTCTGAACTGAGCAACTCAGAGTCATCCTGAGGGGTCCCTAGGGGAGGCTGGACTCCAGGGAGGGCCTGACTGGGATGACAGGCTACCTGAGCACCTTTTCTTGGGCCTCCCGCCAGCTCCTGATCTTCCTCCCTTCCTCCCTTTCTTACCACAGATGGGACAGACAAAACCTCCACCATCTGACGGGACCCACAGCCCAGCGCACCCATAGGCTCCCCGGGCGGCGGGCGGGGGCCAACCCCCAACGGGCTTCTCCGCGACAGCGAGAGGGTGGGCTGGCTCAGCTATACATTCTAATATTTTTCTACTCTCTCACCCTTTTAACTTTTGTTTAACATTGGCACACGCCTTGCTCACTCCCAGGCCCGTCGAGGGATCTCTGCTGAGGCCCGGGGAGGTAGGGGGCAGCCAGGATAAAGGGGGCAGGGACTGGCGAGCCTGCCTGCCCCCTCCTTCCCTCCCGACCTGGCCCTGTCCCACCCCTGCCTCCTCTAGAATGCCAGCCACCTGCCCCTCCCAAGGAAAAAGTCTCCCCCAGACTCACTGACCCACTGTCTTGTGGGGCCTGCTCAGAACTATCTGACATTTGGGGAGAGATGAGTGGGGTAGATAATCTGCTCTCCTGAATGTTATTTGAGAGGAGCTGAGGAGATAAAGGCGGGTGAGGAGAGGAGCGTGTCTGTCTGCCTGTCTCTCTCTCCTTCTCTCCCTCACCTCCTTACACCTTCTTCTTCCCCATTCCCATCATTCCCCAAGGACAGGAGCCACCCTCCTCTCACTCACTTCCTTTTGCCCTGTTTATCAGAGGTTCTCTGCAATTAATTTCTTAGGTCTATTTAAGATACATATTTATATAGTTCTTAACGGTTTTTCTCTCTGATCATTCCCTCTCATTTTTAGAATCCTCAGGCCTCTCTCTGAGCCAAGAAAGTGGCAGGGGGAGCCTGAATTTTACGAGGGGAGAGGGCAGAGCCCCCTCCTCCACACCCCCTAGCCCTTCCCCACCCCACCCCTAGCTCTGGCTCCACAGATGCAGAGGTCGAAGGCTGGGAGCCAGGGCAGCCAGTGAGGTCAGGAAGTCTGTTGCCTTAACGTCTCCTACCCCCACCAACACAAATTCTTCTCCACTCCCAAGTCTAGCTGCTGAAAGACTTGGGGGTAAAGAATAAGGGAAAGGGGATGGTTTTTGGTTTCCTTCCCCACCCCTATCTCCTTTTCTTTTACCCTTCCCCCACCCCACCCCCTCATTGTCATGACCTCACTTAAGTGGAACACTATATATCATAACCCAGAGGTTTGTCCCAGCCCCAGAATCATACCGATCTCTGTTCCTACTGAGGGGTTGTGCTGGGGCCCAGTTGGAGGGAGGGGATTTGGGGGGTTCAGGCTATGGGGAAGCCAGGGTCCCCTGTTCCAACCCCATCCCAACACTCCCCCCCCCTCACTGGGACATTCTCAAGCTTTTCACACCGAAAAGGAAAAAATGTTATTTTTAGATACATTTTATGAATAACTTTTGTTATGAATATGGCTGGTAACCATTGTGTATGTTATTAAAGATAACAAAATGTTGGGAAAAAACAAAAAACCAAAAAAAAAAAAAAAAATTTAAACCACCACTCTCCCTGCACTCACCCACCCATTCCCCAGTCCTTCTTGCCTCTGCCTTCCTGGTCTGGACCTCCCTCAACACTGACCCAGGGTTGGGGAGGAAGCCAGGGGGTGGGGTGGCCCTGGGGACCTGCTCTAGGTCCCTACCTCCTCTCCCAGTGCCGGGCTGGGTGGGGTGTCAGGTTTATTTATGTACCTCTTGCACACTCATCAACCTATGCAAGTCCCCCATCCCGGCCCCTCCATGTTTCTGTGCCTTTGCTCATTCCCCTCCAATTCCCAGGGCTTCTCCAATCCTCCTCCTAGCCCAGGGAAGTGGGATGGACAGGGGCCACCTCGTTTTTTGGAATCAGCAGGGTGTCCCTCTTAAGAGACCCTCACCTCCTCCCAGCCAGTCCTGTCTTGTTCACTACCCATCAGGGTGAGCTGGGTCTGCTGGCACTGGGAGGCGGTGAGGGACACCCCCTACATAATGGGAGGCAAGACCTGCCCCCTTCCCCCCACCTGTCAGCAGAGTGTGCAGGACGCAGGCGGCCCCACTCTGATGGGCAGGATCCTGACCCACTCCTGCCCCTCCCCAGCCCCCGCCCCTCCACCATGATTTCACCCTCCCTTCGATTCCCAGCCCCACTGGCAGAATCAGCTTTGAGTAACTGTACAGTTTTTCTCGCTGTTGGAGAAGACTTATTTGATGGAGTTTCACTTGTTTAATGGTCTGGGCTTATTTTGGAAAAAAAAAAAAAAAGAACAAACAAACCAAAAGGATTCTGATCTTTGTTATGCTACATTTCCTGAAAAACCTAGTGACCCTGCCTTTGTGGCCTTTGCTTTTGTGCCTTAAGCACCTGGGGTGGTTCAGGGGGGTTCTGCATGGGGCAGGCAGAATGAGACCATGGTGCCTGGGAGGGAAAGTAAAGAGAAGCTGGCTTTATTAACAGCAAAGATTTGGAGGAGACGAAAACAAAGCCATAGGCTCACAAAGAGACCACTGGAAAAGTGCCTTCCTGCACAAAATAACTATCTGCACCAGGGCTGAAGGCTCTGGGACTCAGTCACTGTCACTGTCAGCTTCACTGGAATCAGAAGCTGCAGCTTCACTGCCATCCTCCTGAGCAGAATGCTCGCTGCCACTGGGGAAGGGACTGGCGCTCCGGCTCCGGCTGTGGCTCCGGCTCCGCTGGCCACCCCCATCACTGCCACTGTCTGAGTCATTGTCACTGCCACGAGCCCGTCCTCTGTCCTCCTCATCAGAGTCAGCATCATCCTCCGAATCAGCATCACTGCCGAAGATCTCCTCTTTGTCTCTGGCGGCCCGGGCCTCATCCTCACTGCTTTCATCCTCGCCGCTGCCACTCTTGTCACTCGCCTCATCCCTGTCACCCTCCTCCCGTTCACTCTCACTGCCAGAACGTTCATCCTCGCTGCCTTCCTTCTCACTGCTGCTGCCCTTCTCTCGTTCCTCATCTGCAAGGGAGCAAGAAGTTGAGACCCAAGTTCCCCACCCACCC
>SJYQ01039219.1:0-19015 GCA_006410935.1 Redunca redunca
GCCTCCTCTGCCATCTCTTGAGTTGCCTGGTTGTTCCAGCCCTCCCTGGGTGGGGTTCTGTTTTATTTTCAAGTCGCTGTTACACAGTGTCTCGGAACGGAGGGGCTGAAGACACCAGGCTCCTAGGGACCGCTGCTTGCTCTGAGCCCAGACGTGGAAGGTCTGCGGGCTGAGCCCTCGTGGTTGTTCTTCCGTGTGGCTCTTTGAGAGCAGTGATTCACCAGGGCTGAGGTGGGCGGGCACTCTGATCCCCACGGTTTCACTTTGTCCTTCCAGGACCCAGACGGGAGCAGTGGCTGAAGCCTGGGGCCACGAGCCAGCCCCGGGCCAGGCGGAGCAGACAGAAGTCTGCCCACTCCCACACCTTCGGGGTTCTAGTACATGGCATTGCCTCTGAAACAGTCACTTGAGAACTTGGGAAGTGTTGTCGAATTCCGGGCGGCAGACTCTCCACCTGTGGAGTTGTCTGGTCTGGAATCTGAGATCCTGAGAGGTTAGTGGTGACTCATTCAGGCACACCCAGTGGGTTAGTAGGCTGAGCTGGTTTAGTGCTTGCCCCATCAGACCAAGTCCACGAGTGTTGAGCCAAGCAGCAGCCCAGACTCAGTCCCCTTAAGACACATTGTCCGTGAACCTGCTCAGAGAGGGAGCCTTGGATAGCAAATGCAGCCTCCGGGCCATTTCTCCTGCAGGCCTGCGTTACCTGAGCTTTATTATTTATCTATTTTATATATAGTAGTGTATATATTGGAGAAGGAAATGGCAACCCACTCCAGTGTTCTTGCCTGGAGAATCCCAGGGATGGCAGAGCCTAGTGGGCTGCCGTCTATGGGGTCGCACAGAGTCGGACACGACTGAAGCGACTTAGCAGTGCATATATGGGCTTCCCTGGTGGCTCGGTGGTCAAGACTCTGCCTGCAAGGCAGGAGACCCGGGTTCCATCTCTGAGCCTGGAAAATCCCCTGGAGGAGGCCATGGCAACTCACTCCAGTATTCTTGCCTGGAGAATCTCATGGACAGAGGAGCCTGGGAGGCTGCAGTCCATGGGGTCACACAGAGTTGGACACGACTAAAGTGACTAAGCAGCAGCGACGGCAGTGTATATCTGTCAGTCACAATCTCCCGATTTATCCCTCTCTCCCCTTATCTCCTGGTAACCGTAAGTTTGTTTTCTACATCTGTCACTCCTATTTCTCTTTTGTAGATAANGCTCTGCACCAGGCGCTTCTTCTTGTGTTTCCTCTTCTCCTCTTCTGGAGAGGGATGAAGAAGATCCTTTGCGAGAGGCATGTTCTCGTGAGGAGGTCGTCACCGCCGGAAAAGGCTATTTCTCTTTTGTAGATAACTTCACTTGTACCCTTTTTAAAAATTCCACATATAAGTGGTATCATATGATACTTGTCTTTCTGTGTTTAACTGACTTCACTTATGATGATCTCTGGGTCCATCCATGTTGCTGCAAATGGCGTTCTTTTCAAGGCTGAGCAATACTCCGTTGTATTAATGTATATGTACTACATCTTCTTTATCCATTCCTCTGTTGATGGATATTTGGGTTGTTTCCATGTCTTGGCTATTGTAAATAGTGCTTCAGTGAATATTGGGGAGAATATATCTTTTTGAATTATAATTTTGTCTGCATATGTGCTCAGGAGTGGGATTGCTGGATCATATGGCAACCCTGTTTTTAGTTTATTAAGGAACCTCCATACTCTTCTGCATAGTGACTTCACCAAGTTACATTCCCACCAACAGGGTAGGAAGGTTCCTTTTTCTCTGCACCTTCTCTGGCATTCATTGTTTGTATATTTCTTGATGATAGGAATTCTGATTGGTATGAGGTGATACCTCATTTTAGTTTTGGTTTGCATTTCCCTAATAATGAGTGACACGGAGCATCCTTTCATGTGCTTTTTGTCTGTCTGTATGTCTTCTTTAGAGAAATGTTTATTTTGCTTTCACCCATATTTTGATTGGGTTTTTTTGCATTGAGCTGAATGAGCTTTTTGTATATTTTGGAGATTAACTCCTCAGTTGCCTCTTTTGCAAATATTTTCTCCCATTCTGAGGGTTGTCTTTTCATTTTCTTTATGGTTTCCTTTGTTGTGTAAGAGTATACTATAAAGCTACAGTAATCAAAACAGTATGGTACTGGCACAAAGCCAGAAATGTCAAATCAATGGAACAGGTTAGAAAGTCCAGAAATAAACCCACACGTCCATGGTCAACTAATCTACGACAAAGGAGGCAAAAACATACAATGGAGAAAAGACAATCTCCTGAATAAGTGGTACTGGGGAAACTGGGCAACTACATGTAAAACAATGGAATTAGAACAATCCCTAACATCATACACAAAAATAAATGCAAAATAGATTAAAGGCTTTAATGTTAGGCCGGATATTATAAACCTCTTAGAGAAAAACACAGGCAGAATACTCTTTGACATGAATTGCAGGAACTCCTTTTTTGATCCACCTCACTAGACCAATGAAAACAGAAACAAAAATAAACAAATGGGCACTGTTTTTCTTAGTGTCTTTTATGGCTCATCATGTGTCACCAACATCACTACTGAAATTAGGGTTTTAATTAAGCCTCCGATTAAAGACAGGTTTGCTTCTTCCCATCCGTGTTTCAGTCACGTCTTTCTGGCACACAGTCAACTTGGTGGGGAGGGGTGGGGGCTTGTTTTCTTTACCTTCCTGGATATCACCCTTACCTAACTTGTTCGCATTTGAAAAGGTTGTGACTGAGGGGTCCTGGAGGCAGGCTCCCCCACCGGAGGAAGAGAGGACGGAGGCTCAGAGGATCCCCAGAAGGAGACTGGGGTCTGGGAGGAGGTCGAGGCCCCGACCACTCTCTGACTATGGCCAGCTGGTCGCCCGAAGTCTGTCTATCCCAGAAGACTCGATCGCCGTGGACCCCCAGAAAGAGGACGCTGCGGACAGTGACCACCAGCCCAGCGTGGCCCCCACAGACCCTGCAGACCAGACTCCTGCTGGGGGCTGTCTCCAGGGGGGCCCAAGAAGACGCCCCATCTCCGTGATTGGTGGGGTCGGCTTCTATGGGAGCAGCCAGACTCAGGAGGGGGAAACCCTCCTGCCCCAAGTAAGACCAGCCATGCTGCCCCCAGAGCCTCCTGGCCTCTGTCCTCTTGCTGCAGACTTCCCAGACATGTTTTCCTTTCTTCTCTCTGCCTTGGGGATGGCATCATCTGCTCACAGCCTTTCTTCCTGACTCTGAAAACATGCATGAATTAGAACTAACCCACTGACATTTGGATGGCTCTGACTAATCTTCTGTCTTTCTGGGATCTCAGATAATATGTGAAACTGGTTTGCTGTTTGTTCTGAATCATCTGGGGAAAGTAGCCATGCATATTTAGTGAGCTTCCTCCAAGAAGAAATCTGGAAAGAAAATGCCGCTTATCCCTAAAATGGAATACAAGAAGAAAATTGATTTTTTTCTAGATGAGAAAGTAATTTTTTCTGTCATCTTATTACTCTTTACATGTCAGTTGCAGCTTTGTAACTGTTTCGACAGTAGATTAAAATCTTAATATTATTTCTTTAGTATATTTTAGCAATTCAACAAATACTTATCAATTACCCAGAAAGCCCTTTGAGGATACAAACATTTAAGTAAAGGCCCGCATTCAGAAGGAGTTTATATTTGGTGAGGTCTTATCCCAGCCACGGTCAAGTGTTCACATGAGTAAGTGCGGGTTTCATTTTTCTTTGTTTTAACTTGCTAGTTGATATCATAAATAACTTAGGAAGAAAGTGAAAATGTTAGTCACTCAGTCGTGTCCTACTCTTTGTGACCCCGTGGGCTGTAGCTCACCAGGCTCCTCTGTCCATGGGATTTTCCAGGCAGGAATACTGGAGTGGGTTGCCATTCCCTTCTCCAGGAGATCTTCCCAACTCAGGGATCAAACCCAGGTCTCCTGCATTGCAGGGAGATTCTTTACCACCTGAGCTTCCAGGGAAGCCCTAAATAACCCATACATTCTCTTGAAAGGGCAGTCACATATTGGTATTGGATTTTCTGTTTGAATTCTCCCTATAACCCCGGCACAGTGCTTATTTATAGCAAATACCTCCCAAATCTCTTGCTTAATTGAACTAATTTGAATTCAATTAAGGTGAAAGCAGATTATGTTGAAGAATACTGCAGACTTTTTGTTGTATTGAGATGCTCTACATGCGAGGAAATAATTCTGAAGGTGGCTGTCCTCACCATGGTATCACAGGAAACTATTCTGAATGGAAGCAAATCTCTTCTAATATGAAACACAGTCTGGGGGCGATCTAAGCACTTAAGACAGTTTTTCACTTCAGAGCATCCAAAAGGAGCATAGTAAGATAATTTTCTGCCCCCTAAGCTTGTTTAGGGAACTGGGTAGAGAAATACTGAGAAAGCCTATGGAAAGCATGGACCAACATGGCCTTCGGTGTCATTTTAGGGACGACTCATATGGAAGATCCAGGGGCTATAGATGGTTCTAAATTGGTGGAAAACCAACTCTCCTTTTAGACAAAGCTCATTGCCCTATTAGTTAAGGTGAACAAGAACCGTGTTCCACAGATGCTGGTCCCTGCCTGCGGGTGTGTGTGTGTGTGTTGTGTGTGTGTGTGGGGGGGTGTGGGAAGGAACTGTCACGGGCCTCAGTCACTGGCACTGCCTCAGCTTCCCTGGGGGTGCTGCTGGATGCCTGTGGGTGGGGGCCGTCACTTCCTCCACCGTGGTCTTTCCTGATTGTCCCCGCGGGTGTGTCCTGACAGGTGGCTGACAACCTGATACCCTGGGGTTCTGCACTGGGTTTCCATGTTGGAGGAAGGCTGCCCTTGAGCCTGTGCAGCCGTGATCTGGGACTTCGAGGCTCCCAGCCCTACTTCCTGCCCCTCCTCACTGCCCCTCCTTTCCTCTGCAGCCCGCCACCCGGCCGCCCGTGCCCGCACACCAGGTCCCACCCTACAGGGCGGTGTCAGCCCGGCTGCGGCCCTGCGCCTTCTCCCAGAGCACCCCCATCGGACTGGACCGCGTGGGACGCCGGCGGCACCTGAGAGCGTCCAACGGTGAGTCTCACAGTCCCCCCCGGGCAGGTCCGTCTCCCGGAGGTGGGTTTGGAATCGTTGCTCAATCTGGGAACCCAGTCTGTTGCGCCTGTCTGGCCTGCCCTGGGCCCAGGGTGGGGAGGGCCCACTGGGTGTCAGAGCCATCCTTGCAGGGGTAGGCCTCGCACCCCTGTCCAGAGAAGGTGCCCTATGGGCTCTGTGTCATCTCAGTGACCTTGACCTTGAGAAGTCTGGGTCCCGGGTTCCTGCTGTGGTGATCTGACCATGAATGGGCTCCTGGGGATTTGTCTTAACCCTCTGAAAGCTCTTCCTGAGAGTTTGAGATTCACCTGTTTATTTAATAGATGGTATACACATGGAAGACTTTATTTAATAGAGCCATGCATATGCCAGCCTGGGACTTACCCAGTGAACACTTGCTGACCTGACTTTAGCTTCCTGAGCACGGACACTGATGTCTGAGCCAGCCCGCTGGTTGGACAGTGGCCTGGCTGGCTCATGGGCAGGGTCAGGACGGGCAGTTTTGTGGGGCAGACGCCCTCCCGTGTGCTCTGAGGATTAATTCATCTGATCTCAACTCTGTGCTGGGTGGATGCTCTTGTAATCCTCGCTTTACAGATCAGAAACCCCAAGTGTAAATAGATAAACCACCCAGGAAGTGGCAGAGAAGGGACTTGAATCTACAATCAGGTAGAATTTTCACTGCAGGCCCATGTTTTTAACCACTGAGCTGTGCTGACTGTTTAGAGACAGTGGACGGCTAGCCACCGGAGAGCTTCAGTGCTGACTTTTTCTGTCTTGTCTTTGAGGACGAGCCTCGCACGTGAGCGTGAGTGAGGGACGGAGGCCTCGCCAGCTGGTGGGTACGCCCTCCATGTGACGGTGGTGACCAGGGCCACAAGAAGGGGCGGGATTTAAAGAGTCGTTTCTGGAGACTTGGAGAAGAGTATTGCTCGGTGTCACTTAGATTTCAGGGAGTGGGAGGAGGAGGGACCAGGGCGTGTGGAGAAGTGGCCCTGAAATGGTTATCCTGGGAGTGTGTCCTGGGAGGTCTCTGCCTGGGGCTGAGCGATTGGCCTGAACATATGGCTGAGGAATTGTCCCCTCCTCTCCCGCCATCGGGTGGCCTGATTTCTGCCCCAGGAGGAACCCAGTCTGAACTCTCATCAGACAGGGCGACAAGAAAGAGGAATTGGAGGGCGGCTGGGGGCCAAGGAAGTTTTCGAGTATCTCTTGATTTATGTCCTCTCGGCCGAGCAGGTAGGGCCCTAGGATCGCGCCCCCACCCTCATCCCAGGGCCCCTGCCTCTTCTCGGGCCAGGCTTCCATCCACACTGGTTCTGAGTGCCTGTTCCTGTTCGGTTCTTGCTGCTGTTTCCCTGCGAACTTCCCTGTGGTTACTGGAATAAAGCCCCAGCCTCGTAAGGAGTTCGCAGGCTCTGCCGCCTGCCTGCCTGCCATCTGTGCCTCTCCTGTCTCCTGCCCGCTCTCCTACCCACCACCCGGCTCACACCCTCACTCTGCCCAGAACCTCCTTCCTTCCCCTTACACACAGCAGCGTTTGTCCCGCCCAGAACTCAAACCCACTGACCTGGGGACCCTGGTGACAAATGCATCGTCAGTCATCCTTCTGCTCAGCAGCCCCTTCTGTCCCACCCAGTCGTCGGCGTCTGGTGATGTATGTCAGGAAAGTTGTCACAAGGAGAGAAAAGGCTCTGAGTGCACCATGTCCTTCCCAGCGTTACTTGTGATGGAGAGAAGTTGAAGCAAGTGTCCACTTTTGGTGGAATAGTGAGCCCGGCATCTATGGGTGACCGCTTCAAAACAGCTTATAGCATCGTCAGGAAAAAGTCTGTAACAGTGGGCAAAGTGACCACTGTAATGTGAGAAAAGTGAGGGAAAAAAGGAAATAAAGTCACACGTATACTGTTTTATTTACTAGGGCTGCTGTCGCAGAGTACCACAAACTGGGTCCCTTCAGCAGCAGAACAGAATTGTCTCCATTCTGGAGGCTGGAAGCAGGGCGGTTTCCTTCCGAGGCCTGAGGTGGGGACCCTCTGCCGTTTCTTGGTTCCTGGTGGCCTCGGGTCCCCTGAGCTCGGCATCTGGCTGTATCTCCCTGGTCTCTGCCTTCATCTTCACATGGTGCCCTAAAGAATTAAGGCACTGTCTTAATGACCACGTGTCAGCTTGATTATTTATGAAGGGCTTGTTTCCAAATAAGGACACATTCTCGCTGGTACTGGGGGTTAGAATTTCAGCATGTTTTGGGGGGTACACATTCAGCCCGTAACAAACCATGATTGCAGCCCTATGCAGCATGTTTACATGCAGCCAAAGGTTTAACACGAGTGTGCAAAAGTGAAAATACTGTAGTTAGGTGGGTAAGAATGTGGACGGTTTCTCCTCCAACCCTGTACTTACATGAACGGTTTATTTCTGTGCTTTCTGGAACCATGTTTTGTTTTGTTTTGAGTTTAGTGTTCTTTTGTTGAGAAGTAGCCAAAACTCACCTTGCCTAGCTGAAGCAAAAATAGACTGTCTTGGGAGGGTGTCAGTGTCCCCAAAATTGATGGGGTAGCTGGAAATGCACCTAGGAAACACCTGGCAGTCAGGGTGGCCCGTGGGAGCTGGGGAGCCATGTGGAAGGAGCCGAGGAAGACACCGTCCATCTGTCCTTGAGTCACTCTCTCAGGAGTCAGAGTCCCAGGAAGGGGGTTCAACCCCCCAGCTCAGGTGATGGGTCCACCAACTCGGGGCACAGGGACCGGGAGTAGGATGGGTCCTCCAGGGGTGAGGTGGTGAGTGTGTGGATTCCCCGACCGTGGTGGAGGAAGGTCGTTCCTCCAGGGAAATCATTCATTCATTCATTCATTCATTCAGTGTCTGCCAAGGGCCTGCCATGTGCTGGGAGCACAGCAAAGCCCCTTTCATCTCACAGGTCCTTGTGTGGGGACGACTTAACAAGGAGCTGTAACACCACGGGGGCACCGTGAAGAAAGGTGAAGCAGGTGGAGGGTGTTCTTTGTGGGGAGGAGGTGGCGCATGCAGCTTGCAGGATCTTAGTTCCCTGACCAGGGACCGAACCCAGGCCCTCAGCAGTGAAAGTGCAAAGTCCTAACCACTGGACCGCCAGGAATTCCCAGGCATTCATGGCATACCAATTCCATGTCTGATGAGAACCCGCTCAGTCTTTCCCTGGAAGCAGCCCAGAGGCTCATCAGTCACTGCTGGTGTCTCCATGTCCAGGGCCTCTGATCAGGTGCCTCCCTCCTGCAGGCCCACCGCTGTTTGTGCCCAAAAGTAAATTTAAGCAACACACACGTCTCACAGTGGAAAGAAGTGGGAGGAGAGGAAACAGAAAACACAAAGACATCACATGTGCACATGCCCGATGCCAGGAAAAGGCGCACCTCCCCTCTGCGGCTGGCTGTGGGGCACACGTGCTGTTTCTTCTGCAAGTCTGGTCCCCGCGCACTCCAGACGCCCTGCTCCTCACAGCACCTGGTGCTTATCTCTGCCCTCTGAGGTGCCCCAAGCCTGTTCTCCAAGATTCTGAGCTTGCTTCCAATCATCACGGTCTCCTTTATTCCCCTCTTAGTTGAAAACCTGTCAGTCTGCAAAAAAAGAAAGAAAAATATGTGGACCGTCCGCTCTGAGCCAGGCACCACTGTAAAGCAGAGAGTCAAGCATCGCAAAGCGTGTATGTTCCCACATTAAACAGAAGCAGTGAGTGCATACGCAGGGCTCCCTTGGGCACTAGTGAGCCTACTGGAGAAGGGGAAGGTGGGAGTGGGGAAGGGTGACCTGGTGTCTCTGAGGAGGTGACCTTGGAGCCGAGACTTGGAAGATGAGCAGGGAGCAAAGATCTGAGGGAGCAGAGGTTCCAGTCAAAGGAGCATTGAATGCCCAGGTCAGGCAGGAGCTCAGTGTGTCCGAGGTTCAGCAAGAAGGCTGGGTGCCTGGAGCTCGGGAGTCCGGGGCAGGGGAGGCCGAGGCAGCCCGGAAGCTAGAGAGAGTGCATAGAAAGGGGGTCGAAGGTTTCAAGGAGTCAGGGTTGTTCCAAGTGAAGCGGAAGCCATTGCCAGCTGGGCTTCAGAGAGCAAGGCCGTTGGGGAGTGAGGCCAGAGGAAGGAGGCTGATTGGAGGTTGCCGCATTTGTCCAATTGGGAAATGCTGGTGGCAGGGACCGCAGAGAACACCACGTTCTCCCCGGGTGCTCATTCCTCATGCACGAGGAGGCTCACCAGCCCAGCCCGGGCTCAGAGCCAGTGGCACCAAGGCTGGGGTGCTGCTAGGAGCCCCTCCTGAGAGGGGAGGAGATTCAGCTTTGACAGAGCAGAGTTACTGGGTGGAAAGAAAACACTTTGTAAGTGTATTATTAAGTGATCGTGAACCCCCGTGTTGACCCCTTCGTTTCTGCACTGCTGTGGACAGCACCCCCTCCGGGGAGATTCCAGCAGGACTCTGATAGGCAAGACAAACAAACCCAAATCTAGAATAAGTGTCTCTTCCAGGAAACACAAACCACCTATTGTGAAAAGGGTCCACTGTAATCAGCTCCCCACAAGTAGCCATCTGGGTCCTTCAAGGCACCGTATCATTAACTTTGTTGAGGGGACACCCGTGGTTTAGCCCAGGCTTGGCATCTGTTTCTGCCACCAGGGCCGTTTTATTTTTTGAACCTGCTGAGTCAGCATCAAGATGACCAGGAGCAAAGATGGGCTTTTGCGGGGTGTACATAATGTCACACAGTTGTTAAACAGCCTCGTTTGCAATGGATTTCCATGGGACGGGTGGTTTCCTGTGCCGGGGTGTGTTCTGATATGTCCAGTCACATCCTCCCCAGAGCAGTCTGGTAACCCACAGTGTCCTTCCCAAGCTCCTCCAGGGGCTTCTCAGCCAAGCCATTCACTCCGGGCCACATTCGTAACCCCTACTGAGGCCATCTCCTCTCAGTCAGAAATTTCCGACAGAGCGTCGCTTAGAAGCTGGGGGACCTCCCTTTCCTGGGCTCCATCACCAAGGGATTCACAGGAAGGAAGGGTTGTGGAAATGGGACCCCTCCCCCGCCCCCACCCAAACCATGGTCATCTGGCTTCTGCCTCAGGAGGAGGCTCCGAGTCAGAACCAGTTTAGACCTGGGCGTGGGGCGAGATCCCCGGACCCCTGTGGTGGTGGCTCACATGTGCCTTCTGCCCACTGACTTGGGGATTTCCTGCCCCATGAATCAAGCAGCGCCCTCATGGAGTCCCTCGTCAGTTTTGTCCCTAGGGACCCTGTGATACATTTAGCACAGCCAGAGGTCCGGTGGGAGGGACCATCCCAGTGACCAAGCTGGCCCTGCTGCCCAGGAGAGAAATGATGTCTGCTCTTCCGTGTGGACCTCACACCACCACAGGAGTCCTGGATCCCTTGGCCCCCGGCCCACTAACAGACACTGCCTTGTACATCATGTGGTTTGGGAAGCCTGGGGGATGGTAAGAATCTGACAGGCCAGCTTCAGCATTCTTCTCTCCCAGACCCCTTCTTCTCCATCTGCTAGGAGCTGGCCCCTCAGCTGCCTCAGGAGTGGGCAGCCTGGGGGCCCAGTTCCCCTCCCACTGACGTGCTGGAATGCACCCAGCTCAGGAGCTGTGTGTTGCATGCAGAATCCCTGGTAGATGCCACCCAAATGGACAGATCTGGTTTGATCTGAATTGTGTTTGGTAAATGTAGTGCGTGGACCTTGTTTAGATTCTGATACCAACCAACCAGCTGTTAAAAGGTCATTTTGAGATGAGGAGGGACACTTTCATATGGACTCAGTATTCAGAGAAGGAATTACTGTCAATTTTGTTCATTATCATGAAAATGATAGTGTAGTTATTTTTCAGTCCTTATTCATTTGGGTGCATACTAAATATTTGTTGCGTGAAATGATATATTCAAGATTTGCTTTTAAATACCCAAAAAGACCTAGTTGGAAAAGATTGATAAAATATTGATCCTTATAGGTTCATCATATAATTTTTCTACATCTGAGTTTATTTGCAATTTCCTAGAATAAAACCTTTTTAAAATAGTGAACAGTATATTTCCTCCTCCCTGGTCAGGTGCTCTCAGAAACCTTCAAATCAAGATGCGCCCAGCAAGTAACAATTTCTCAAAATGTAGATTTGAACGTAGCAATTTAATTTTTTTGCGAAGTGAAGACCTAATCCTTTTAGGTGAAAGTGAACTCGTCCTTCGTTCCCTTCCAGAACTTTCCCTTCTCCCTCCCTTTGCTTAGAGCACTGTCTCGTCTCCTCCCTGGCTCATGTGTGTCTGAGGAGAGGTGACAGGGAGCAGCCCTGGGTCATGTTTACCCACTGCTCGGGTGTGGCATTGGATGATAGAATTCCACCGTGAGTCACCATGGTGCTTTTGTCAAGTGCACGGCCAGGAGGCGGCTTTACTGGCGACGGGCGCTGTGCCCCTCCGTCATCCTTGTCTGAGCAGCCGTGCCTGCGCATGCTCCCTTTTTCTTAGGGGACTGTCTTCACTGCCACCTGCGTTTTTCCTTTATGATATTTTTCTCTTACATCCAAGGCAGCTTATTCCGCGGCAGCCTGAGTTTCCCAAACTTACTTCTGTTGCTGCCATTCTCCCTCCGGTAACTGCTCCACCTGTTCTGGGCAGAAGTCCAGTTTGATCACCCTTCAGAATTCATATTCTCGTGTCTACCATGCTTCTCTTTCTACCCACCCTGCCTGCGGAGTTCAGATGAGTTTTATCCTATGAGGCAAACCAAGTGATGCCTGAACTGTTCTGCAGGAAGGAGAACAACAGAGGAGAGAAAATGGCCAGGTTAGGTACTACGATAACTGATTATAAAAAGTGGAGAAAAGCATGAGTTGACTTGATTGGACTTTCTATGGCTTCTTAAAATATTTTGAAATTTACTCAAATTATTGCTTGATTTGATTTGATTTGATTTTCATACTTTAATTTCTTATGAATGTAATATGGTCACTTCACAAGGTATGAAAGAGGATGACATTAAATCAGGGTAGCTATCCAATGAGCCTGGCCAGAATCTTGTCTTCAGTAGAATGATGTCATCATTTAAGCTGTTAACAAGGGAGTCCTGAAGCTCAAACTCATAACCAGCCATGTACATTTTTCATGTGGAAAAGCCCAAAGAATCCAGTCTTTAAAAGCTTGATATATAGAGTGATATGCATATATATATTTATATGAAACATCGTGTTCTACAAAAGAATCACTGCAATTATGCAACAGGCCACGTATCTGTGAAGCACATCAGAGCTAGCCAGGGGTTGGTGAGAGACGAGCTATTTTGAAAAACGTACTCTGAGGTTTTAAAAATTCCCAGTTCCGCTGTCAGTAAGAAGGCAAGAAAAAAATTCTACAGACCGCAGGGCAATTGATCAGGGCCTACAACAAGAATATAAATCTAGAGATAAGAGTGGGGATTAAGAATTTACAAAGTAAGGTACTTGGTGGTGAGAAGTCCAGGATACTCCATTTTTCCTTTTGTGGAGAACACACTGAGGCCCTTCGTAGGGGGTCCAACTCCGAAGGGGTGTGGCCTGGACCGCCTCCAGGGGTCCCGCCCCCACAGCAGGGTTGCCCTTGTGCTCTGTGGGGTCCGCGGAGGAGGGCGCACAGGGGCTGGTCCAACTCAACCCGCCCTGAGACCAGGATGCTCTGCGGGGTGGGCTCGGGGCCCTAACAACCTGCCCCGCTTTCCGCAAACCCGCGAGACCTCCGGGGGAAGTCGCAGCAGGACCGGGGCTCCTCCCAAACCGCAGCCGCGCGCACCTGTAGCTGGAAGGCCTGCGGTCCCTCGCGCGGAATGCTGGTGTTGCCCTGCGGTCCTGTGCGCGGGATGCTGTGTTGCCCTGCGGTCCTGCGCGCGGGATGCTGCCTGCCGGCGGGGAGGGAGGGGTTGCGTGCGCTCCCGCAACGGTCGCCCCCTGCCCGCCAGGCTTTCCTCCGGTGAACGTTCCCCATAGTTTCAAGGCTGGTGTGTCCACTGGGAGAGGCGTGTGTCCAGAGGCCCCCACCCCTGAAGCCCAGCACTTTCAAGGAGCGGCTGGGGTGACCCCTCGGGGACATTGTTCCCTCCGCAACTTCCCGTTCTCCCAGCTGATTTTGGGCCGGGGTGCACTGATATCTCACACCCGGAGATCTCCTTGTGTAGGTGCTCGTTTTCTTTTCCCCACTTAGGAACTAGTGTCGGTTCTAGAAGCCAGCTTACCCAGCCCCCTTATGAAGTCGATGAGCTTCATATTATCCGGAAATGACGCAGGACATGCCACTAGGAGATAAAGAGTGGCTTTTCAGGATGTGAGCAGGGTGCCCGAAACCTTTTCGAGCTGAGTTTTCACTTCGCCCTTGGGTTAGGAGACACCTCATTTTATGGATGCATAGAGCACAGTTACATGCTGCCGTGCATAACATGTGTGTGTACACAGGTCCCCTGTGATAAGAGGGGCCCTGGGGTGCAGGCTGGCGGGTTCCAGGAAGCCAGACGCCAAGCTCACAGAACCCGCTGGCGGGTGTCCAGGCCCGGAAAGCCACGGCAGCGCCCAAGGAGGTGAGTGTAACCACGGGGCAGCAGATCCCATCCAGGGAGTCCCAGGCTTTCCTGGGAAAGCCACAGCAAAGCTGAGATTGAAAGCTGAGCGCGACTTAGGTGGAGTCTGTTGCTGGAGAAGATGTGTTTGTTCTAGGTTGGGAAGCAGCCGGTACAGAGGGTGGGGGCGGGAGGAGGAGAGCCTGCTTGAGAAGCCCAGGGTCAGGTCGCCCCTCAGAAGCTTTCTTAACCCAACCACATGCTTAACCCAACCAAAGGGAAGTGTCCTCGGAGCAGGTGGTGCCCGCTCCTTCCCAGGGTTCACTTGGGATGGCTGAGAGGCGGGGGGGATGACACAGTACCCACCACTGCTCTCATGGGTGGGTCGTGACCTTACCGGGAGTCAGGGGCATGGCTGCAGCCTGGCTCTGGCAGCTGTGGTCATTACTGCAGTCATGGAGCTTGTCTAGCTCCATAAGCAAATGAAATGTAAATGTGAGACTCAGAAGAGACTCACATTTAAGAAAACTGAACTCTTGATGAAGATGAACTGCTAAAAAATTATTTCAGTCAGATAAGAATTGAGAAAGTAAAATGTGGAAAAACCGGGAACTCTGAGCTCAGAATGCTTCTGGTTATCACTTAAGAGCATCCAGAACTGGCCATCACAGTTGGTACATTGTGGTCTCACATGCAGAATCCCCGTCCTGTGATGACATGTGAGGAAGACCTCTGGTCCTTGGGGATGACACTGATGAGGCAGCTGCACCTTTGTATGTAGAAGTTGAAGGGTTCGGGGCGTGATGTGGATGTGTTGGGTCTGCCATGGGTCTTTCAGGCAGCTTGACCACACTTAGTGGCTGTAGTGGGGTGAGCTGCGGGTCTGTACCAGGAATTAGACCACTGCAGGTGGGAGGGAATGGCCTGCTCAGGGCCTTCTTCAGGGCCTATCCTCGAAGAGCCAGGAACCACAGGAGGGTTTTAAGTGGTTCACTTTGCATTTGGTAACTTACTAGCTAAATTGTGGACCTGCTTGGGGACAGAGCGGACAACCAGTGGACAGAGCCCTTAACCAGGAACATGATGGTTCTCTTGGAAAAGCAAAGACCTGAAAGTCCAGCCATTGTCTGGATGTTTGGGGGGCAGACCCTCCCTGCACCTGGGTGAAGGGGAGTGTAGGAGAAATGCACATGAGTGCAGGGCTCGGGTCCGTTCCAGGCCTTAGAGCTGGAGGCACTGATGGAACAGCTGGGTGGAGATCTCATCACCCGGCCTGCACGATGCGGTCTGATGAGGACAGAGGCCCAGGCTCGAGGGGAGTTCAGGGAGGAGTGGTCCACACATGGCTGGCTGTTCTCCAGGCCAGTGAGGGAGAGGTACCAGCAGGGTGTGTGTGGAGTGAGAAGCGGGGGCAGCACCGGGGGGCCCGTGAAGGAGAAGAAGTCCACAGTGAAGATAGAAATGGAATGGCCAGACGGCTGAGTGGTGTCCAGTTGTCCAAGGATGCTGAGCCCCAGGGAGGCAGTGCTTACCGTGTCACCTGTGACAAGGGTCAAGCTGAGTTCTCTGAACCATTTGCATGGATCCAGCTGCAATTAGGAACTTGCTGGCTGTTTTTTTTTGGTTGTGCTGGGTCTTCGTTGCTGTGCAGCCTTTTCTCTGCTTATGGTGCATGGGCTTCTCATTGCTGTGGCTTTTCTTGTTGCGGCTCCCAGGCTCTAGAGCACAGGCTCAGTAGTTGTGGCGCTCAGGCTTAGTTGCTCCATGGCGTGTGGGATCTTCCAGGATCAGAGATTGAACTCATGTCTCCTGCATTGGCAGGTGGGTTCTTTACCACTGCGCCGCCAGGGAAGCCCACAGACTTGGTGGTTTTGAGAAAAACAGTTTTGGTTCAGTGGGAAGGCAGAGCCAGATGCATAGAGGGTGTCTGCAAGGTTGTGGGGAAGAGTCCACTCTTTGTGTGTGAGTGTGGAGGGGTTCTATCTGTTTGGTTTATCCGTGTTGGTTTTCTAATTTGATAGCTGAAAATTTCCTCTAAGTGTTAGGACTAATTAAAAACTATTTGTTTCGCTACCGTATTAAAAATTATCCTGGCTTTATGTTACCATATGTGAAAGTTCATTAATAGGACCATATTAATGTTTATTAAATATTTTTGAAATAGTCATGTTAAATATACACCAGAAAGTTCCATTCCTTGGTTTAGAGTTCTGATGGAATGCCCCAACATTAAGAAACTGGGGGCAATTTAATCATTAGTTGCTCAGTCATGTCCAACTCTGTGCGATCCCATGGCCTATAGCCTGACAGGTTCCTCTCTCCATGGGATTCTCCAGACAAAAATACTGGAGTGGGTAGCCATTCACTTTTCCAGGGGATCTTCCCAACCTAGGTATCGAACTGGGGTTCTCTTGCATTGCAGGCAGATTCTTTACCATCTAAACCACAAGGGAAGCTCTGATTTTTTTTTTTTTTAATCAAATAAATTTTAAGAAATTACTGGCTCAGCAGTAAAGAATCTGCCTGCAATGCAGGAAACATGGGTTTGATCCCTGGGTCTCAAAGATCCCCTGGAGAAGAAAATGGCAACCCATTCCACTATTGTTGCCTGAGAAATCCCATGGACAGAGGAGTCTGGTGGGTGACAGTCCATGGGATTGCAAAAAGTTGGACAGGACTCAGCAACTAAACAACAGCAACAAGAAATTACCGAGCCATATTTTTTGAAAAGTCTTATTGTAAAGTTAATAAATTTGTTAAGACTCTTTAGATTAATTGTTCACGTGGTCAGAACAAAAAAAAAATAGTTGTTTTTCCTTTTGCCTTAGTTTTTTGTTGTTGATAATCCTACTTATAATCTATCATTCTGGCGTTGTTCTATTCTAGTGATTGTTATGAAAGTTGATTTTCTTTTTTTTTTTTTTTTACTTTAAAAATTTTTAACTTTAGTTTACTTTACATTACTGTATTGGTTTTGCCAAACATTGACATGAATTCACCACGAGTGTACAAGCGTTCCCAAACATGAATCCCCTCCCACCTCCCACCCCATGCCGAAAGTTGATTTTCTTATGAACTAGCATTTGGGTCACCAAATAGAGCTGAGTCCCAGTCCCTCGTTGACCTTGGCAAGTCATTTCACACCCCAGTCTTAATGTTCTCGTCATTCAGTAGGAAATATTACTGTTGTCCACAGATGTGTGAGAACGATCTGGTACGCTGTAAGTGTGCAGTAAAGAGAAGCGGTCATAATTCTGGTGACAAGGTAGTGATGGGTTGTATTTGCAGCCAGAGTTCTAAGTTACTAACTCAAACCTCAGTAACCAGCAGTTTAACTGTTGACAGGTCATTTACTCTAATGTGTACAGACAGCCCTAGGAGTTATCCAAGAGTCCATGTGTGACAGTGTTCTGTTTAATTATCATCCAAATGTCAGTTAAATCCATCTAAAGGGCAGACACTCAGGTTATTAGGGGGGAAAACCGGTAACTCGACTCTTTCTTTTGACTCTCTTGACCCCAAATTTCAGACCTCGTCAGAGATTTCCCAAAGTATGTCCTAGAAATGCCTAAACTTTTTGTTAAAAGGAAAGAAGAAAAGAAAAGCAATAGCAGGTGCTGAGGGGTGTGTGATGCCTTGAGATTACTTTAGCTGCACCAGAAAACCTTCTCTGATCTCTTATACCTCTGTATGCATCTACTTTCCTAAAGTTTTCTTTCAATGAGGAATCAGAGAGAAAGTACAAAGTCATCTGGTCCTTGCTCAGCACCGTTGGAGTAGGTGATTATAGTGGAGCTCTTAGGAGGCTGGTTGAAGGACGGGGATGGTGGAGCCCTGATGGTCAGGTGTGGACGGGGCCAGGTCTGGCTCTTTACTGTCCCCATCCCATTTCAGGCTCTTGCCCGGGGTCATGGGCACTGGGTGTTTTTATTTGTGAATCAAGATGATTCTGTTCCTTTTGTCTGAAGACACTGACACTGTCCTGGCTGAAGTCTCTCGCTGCTGACTGCACTGTGAGAACATGTGGGCATCTGGATTTAGAACCAGGACAGGGTGCCACCTGTAGGAGTCGATCCTGAAGATGTAGACGTCAGGCCCTTAGACCACAGGCCTGCAAGTCTGAGACAGGTGTCAGCTCCAGCAGCCTTGGCTGCTGTCTCAGCCTTATCATTGCCCAGAATCAAGAGTTTTTTTTTTTTTTTTTAAAAAGAGAGTGTTCTTCCTGTCTCAGAAAAACATCATGAAGTGGGTTTTTTTTTAACGTTTTTCCATCAAACTCTTGAAATTCTCATCTTTCTAACCTTTAAAACATTCTCAGTTCTAACACATGTATTTGTTCCAATCATTCTAAAGTACAGAGTTTAAAAAGTTTTCAAAATACCATGCGTCTAATGCCAAGTCTCAGAAACTGGATTTTAAAAAGAATAGGGAACTATATTCAATACTCTATAATAAATGGTAATGGAAAAGAATATGAAAAAGAATGTATTTATTTGTATGTGTATAACTAATCACTTTGCCATATTGCTGAGGCTAACACAATGTTGTAAGTCAACTGTACATCTATAAAATTTTTTTAAAAAAGAGAAGGAAAAGAAAGAATATTAAAAGTCAAGAGGAGGATTGCAAAAGAGATAAACGTGAAGCAGACCACCATCAAGCCAACTGCCTGGCCTGCATGCCTGTCCCTGTCTTGTGGATGAGGAATCTGAGGCTTGAAAACTTTAAGGCCGTGCTTTTTCTCGCTCAGCTAAGAGGACTTAAGTCATAAGACGGTGAAGCCGGCAATCAGAGCAGGTCAGACAGACCCCAAAGCCCACGTTGCTCCCATTCCACTCACCGTCTCCCAGGTGCTATGCTTTTCCAGCATGGAACACAAAGTTATTTTGTTTATATGCACAGAAGTTCACCCGTGTGTCAGTTTTTAAGGCCACGCCTAATAATTGCCTCTTATTAAAACAAAGACAAAAGTGAAGTTCATCCATTTTCTGTTTTGCTCGTTATGTTTGAAATGTGTCCCAGGCCTTGAAGGATGAAAACCCCACGTGGCTGTTCACAGAAGATGGGACGCTGAGACAGCACCTTGTCTTTTAAAGGAGAATTTTGGATCTGTTTCTGAGTTAGCCTAAAAGTTGTAGTCGGAGCCCAGGAGGACCAGTGTCTTTGGGGTGTGTTTGGAGCGGGGTGGCGTTCATAAGGCATTGAGAGTGCATCTTCTGTCCATTAGGGTGGGCGGGCCCTTGGCGCCTCCGGTGGAAAAGCAGCAGCTTTGAAGACCCACGGCTCATCCTCTGCCTTCAGTTCCCACTGCTCCTTGTCACCTGCGCTCCGTTCCCTGTGTGTTGGAGTGACGGGCCTGCCCTCTGTGCTC
>SJYQ01039248.1:0-22885 GCA_006410935.1 Redunca redunca
ATTTAAAGGATGTTTGCATAGAACTTAAAATCAGAGTGCTCATTCCATATCTCTTTTTTTTTGTTTCGCTGTTATTTCCCTAGCATCTTCAGGGTACCAAATTAAGTATTGATTGATGGTAATAGTGATGACATTAAGACGTGGGTATGGGTTTAAGACAGGCATGCACCGTGACTTTGTAACTGAATATGTAAGAAGGCAATTTAATTAGTGTTTTTTCTGTGTCCACCTAAAAAGCACCCGAAGAACAGCAGAGAAGTCCTTATTTATTTTTCCTTTAAATTATGATTCCAGGCTGTTCACAATGCCTGTGGTGAAATCAACTAACCAAATGTTTATGTGAGAACAGCATTACCAGCAAGCTGTATCTGTTTGTGGAATATTTCCCCAGGAGTGGTCTAACAAGGTTGATCTGTTTCTCTGTGTAGACTAATTCACATTTATTATATTACAGTAGTATTTTTGTCTTCTTGACTCTTCTGTTCTTCAGGAAATTACTCCAGGAACTAAATTATAACAGGAGTTTCACCAGAGGACTTACTGTATATGGGCTGTGGCGGCAGACCAATTACACCATAGTACTTGGTAAGAGCACTGGCTGTTCATGTTCTCGGATCTTATGAAAATAGAAAACATCATTGGTATTTAGTAGAGTCATCTATAGCAATAATTTTATTAATCTGCTTTATTAGTTCACAAAGCAGATATTTATCAAACACCTATTATGTGCCAGGCACTGTTCTAGGTGCTTGGAATATAACAGTGAACAAAAAAGACAAAAATTCTTGCCTGCATGGAGCTTGCTTTCTAGTATTCCTTTCCACATGTGTTAGTTTGCTCTGTGTGTGTACTCAGTTGGATCCTACTCTTTGCAGCCCCCCTGACTACACCCTGGCAGGTTCCTCTCTGCCTGGAATCCAGGCAAGAATACTGGAGTGGGTTGCCATTTCCCCCTGCAGGGGATCTTCCCAACCCAGGGACTAAACCCAAGTCTCTTGCGTCTCCTCATTAGCAGGCAGATTCTTTACCGCTAGCGCCATCGGGGAAGCCTAGATTAGTTTGCTGGGGTTTACATAGTAAAGTGCAGTGGACTGGATGGCTAAAACATCAGAATTGTATTTTTCTTACAGTTCCAGAAGTGAGGAGTCCAAGATCAAAGTTCAGCAGAGCTGGTTTCTTCTGAGGAGCCTGAGGGAGGTGTCTGTCCCAGGTTTCTCTTCTTGGCTTGTAGGTCAGTTTCTTTTTCGTGTGTTTTCGTGTTCTCTTCTCTCTGTATACTTCTGTGTCCAGACCCCCTCTTCCTATGAGGACACCAGTCATATTGGATTAGAGCCTAGCCTAATGACCTCATTTTAACTTAATACCTCTTTAAAGACCCTACCTCCAAATACAGTCACATTCTACGGTGCTAGGGGTAGGATTTCAACATACGACTTTTGGGGGAACCCAGTTCAGCTTCTAATACCACATATGACTATGGTGTATCAAATATTTCTCTTGTTTTCTCATATCCATATCTCTGAGGTATTCAAAATCATTTATGTTCAAATGTACCAGGTAATACAGTGTACCAGGTAACCTACTTATGAGTGATTTTTTTCTAGACATGACTTATTTTTATTAAATACTAAATAAAAAGTTCTTGGTTAGGAAGGATTACTCTGCTAGGAATGTTGCTCCATCTAGTGACTGCTATATTCAACTACTTTTGTCAAAGTTATAAAAATGAAAAACAAAGAATTATGTTGGAGAAGGGGTTCTCTTTTCAATAGGTTATTATTCACAGGGCATGGTTATTATTCACAGAGTCATGGTAAAAAAAAAAAATTTCTTTCCACCATTGTATGTGGAAGGAAAGAGAGGTCTATATAATGACACTATTTTTAGTAATCTAGTAATATTAGTATCATCATTTACTGTCACCACCAATTCCCTTTTTTTTTTTATCCCCCGAGGAAACCGAGACTGGGTTTACTCCCTTGGCCGAGATGTCACAAATTATAAGTAGTGTTTCCCTCAAGTCTGTATGACTCCAGAGTTTAAGCTCTTAATCGTTCAGAATAAACAAGAGAAACAGAAGGACTCAAACATTTCATAATACAGCCGTGATGAACGACACATCTAAGCATGCATCCCAGTGGGGACTCGTGTGTCTTCAGTCTTGACGTACGCTCACTCTTTATCTTGAAAGGCAGCTTCACTGCTCAGGGTTTGCACTTTCACTGGCATGTTGTGTCAGAATGTGTCTGTTTTAGGCAATGAATTTATAAAGGACACAGTCTACAACCAGGTCAGTATCATATAGCCTACTGTATACCTTGAATTACATGGGACATTTAAAATAACTATTGAAAAGCTTGGAATTTTTGGTAGTTTTAAAGAATAGTTTTTGTTTCTCTATTATACAAGTTGAATGGGGCAGCTAAACGGCCTGGAGACATCAAGAACAGCTTCTGCCAAAAGCTGAGTGTAGTAAGACAAATACAAGTTAGAAAAGGATGCCTTTGGAATACAGGGGATGCCTCTGTAAAAGCATGTGGGTATGTCAGAGCTTGATATTGTGGGGGGAAATGTATGTAATCAGATATGCAGGGATTGAAAGTGATAAGAGATGAGAATGGACTAAAAAGCATATGCCAAACTTAGAAGATAATTATGAAGCTATAAGTTATGAAGGATCTTAACAAGAGGGATGGAGTGAACCCCTCTTATCAAAAGATCAGGTAACAGACAGTCTGAATGGGCCTTCATCTATTAAAGAAATTGAATAAGTAATAACCTTCTGAAACAGACAGTACTGGGCCCAGATGTGGTCACTGGTGATTTCTACCAAACGTTTAAGAAAGAAATTATACCAGTTCTCTACAATCTCTTCTATAAAATAGAAACAGAAGGAATACTTCCTAACTCATTCTATGAGACCAGCATTACTCTGATACCAAAATCAGGCAAAGACATTACATAAAAGAAAACTATAGACCAATGTTGCTCATGAAGATCGGTACAAAAGTTCTCAACAAAATGTAAGGAAATGTAATCCAACAACATATAAAAAGAATTATATGCAGTTACGTATGAAATGGTCCAGCATTTGAAAATCAGTCAGTATAATCTATCACATCAACAGGATAAGAAAAGTCCTATCAACAGATGCAGAAAAAGCATTTGACAGAATCCAGTACTCATCATAAAGTGGAGTGAAGTCGCTCAGTTGTGTCCAATTCTTTTCGACACCATGGACTGTAGCCTATCAGGAAGTAAATAGAAAGGAATAGAGAAAGCTTCCTCAGCTTGATAAAGAACATGTACGGAAAAGTTACAGTGAACATCATACTTAGCACTGATACAGTGGGAGCTTTCCCACTAAGATCAGGAGCAAGGCAACTCCTTTCCAACATCATACTGAAGTCCTGAAAGTGAAAATGATAATCGCTCAGTTGTGTCCGACTCTGCAACTCCTTGGACTGTAGCCCATCAGGCTCCTCTGTCCATGGGATTCTCCAGGCAAGAACACTGGAGTGGGTTGCCATGCCCTTCTCCAGGGGATCTTCCCGACCCAGGTGTCAAACGCAGGTCTCCCTCATTGCAGGCAGATTCTTTACCACTTGAGCCACCCAGGAAGCTCCCAGCTAATGAAAAAGAGGGAGAAAATAAAATTGTCTTTGCAGAAGACATGATTGTCTGTGTAGAAAGTATATACTCTTACAACATTACATAAGGAAGCAAAAGAAACAAGGAAGTTAAAGAAAGGGCCCAGAACAAATAGTTTCACATTTAATAATGGTGTTTTCTTATGTAGTCAACAATTAATATGTGAACATAAGTTTATTGAATGATCCCAGCTTATCATTTGTGGCTAGCTGAGCATAAAATATCTTCTCACTGTTCTTGAAATCTTTTTTCTTGGACTTTAAAGCATAATGGCTTGGGACTTCCCTGGTGGTCCAGTGGCTAAGATTCCATGCTCCCAATGCAAGGGGTCTAGGTCCAATCCCTGCTCAGGGAACTGGATCCCACATGCTACAACTAGGACTTGGCACAACCAAAGAAAATAAATATTTAAAAATAATAATAGTGGTTTGAAGTTACTGGATACATCATTGGAAATTTTATGGGTGCTATTTGTATACTGCATCTTTATTTTAAAAAGACCTTTATTTAAGGAAGTTAGCAATCATCATTTCCATATCAGCCATTAAGGAATGCAAGTATAGTAATGTAGGATTTGATTATTGTGCCTATGCTACCTGTCTTTTTACAGTACAGTATTCCCATAGGTCCTGACAAGTATTCACTAGTGTTACCTTTTTCTTGCATACTGATTAGTCTCCATTTATAGAATAGACACAAGTGAGTGACATTTTAGCTACTGAAAAATACTAGCTGCTGCTAAGTCACTTCAGTCGTGTCCAACTCTGTGCGACCCCATAGACGGCAGCCCACCAGGCTCCCCTGTCCCTGGGATTCTCCAGGCAAGAACACTGGAGTGGGTTGCCATTTCCTTCTCCAATGCAGGAAAGTGAAAAGTGAAAGTGAAGTCGCTCAGTCGTGTCTGACTCTATCATGTCTTAAATGCTTACTGTATGCCAGGATGATAGTATCTCCTTTAATCCTCATAAACACCTTGCCTGGTAGTTTTCAACCCCATCCTAAATTGAGGAAGTTGAGATGGAAAATAATTTGGTCAGAGTCGTTCTGGGAGATAGCGTAGAGGAGTCGTGAAGACCATGCGTGCTGTGACCCCCCTGCCTGGGTTAGAATCCTCATTCCACCATCTCATAGCTCTCTGACCTTGGGCAGGTTATTTAACATGCTTAGACTTCATTTTCCTCATCTTCAAAATGGAAGAGTAAGTGAGATAACCCATGTAAAGTGCTCAGCACAATGCCTGGCACATAGTAAGCAACTCTGCATGTGTTAGTGGTTGCTAAAAGTAATTGTATATTATATAGACTTTATATGCTAATTTTTATTATTACAATAAGCAAACAACACCACAGATTTAAACTTAGGTCACTCTGACGCTAAAGCTCCCCCATTTCCCTCTAATCAGCACCATCTCTGTAAGTTTTTGGTCACTGTTGAAGACAGAACCGATTCTCTTTAAATTGCTTAGACTCCGTGAAAGAAGGTGTGCCAGTTTGTCATTTAGGACAGAGTAGATTATGTTGCATTAACAAGCATTGGAAAAGACCCTGATGCTGGGAAAGATTGAAGGCAGGGGGAGAAGGTGATGACAGAGGACGACATGGTTGGGTAGCATCACTGACTCAGTTTTGAGTAAGTTCTGCGAGCTGGACAAGGAAGGACAGGGGAGCCTGGCATGCTGCAGTCTGCGGGGTCTCAGAGTCAGACATGGCCGAGGAACTGAACAGCAACAGCAGCAATGGCCAGCTTTCGTATTTCCATGATTTTTCACAAAAGTCTTTATTTCTTCCTCCTGGGATGACAGAGGCTTTTTCATCATGGTCAGCCAGGGATCTCAGCTGATGGAAGCCCCACCTTGACGTGTGCTTCCACCATCACAAGGGAAGGGAAAGGGGGTGCAGTGACTCGTGCGCTGTCTCTTGAAGCTTCTGCTTGAAAGGGACACGTGCACTGCTGTTTATGTTTCATGGATGGAAGCCAGTAACTTAGCCGGGTCCAACTTCAGACAAGCAGGGAAAAGTGTGGTTCTCTGGGTTTAGGAAAGAGAGAATTAGATAGACATCAGTGAGCAGCATTAAATGACTACTGATAGATCCAACCAGTCCATTCTGAAGGAGCTCAGCCCTGGGATTTCTTTGGAAGGAAGGATGCTAAAGCTGAAGCTCCGGTACTTTGGACACCTCATGCGAAGAGTTGACTCATTGGAAAAGACTCTAATGCTGGGAGGGATTGGGGGCAGGAGGAGAAGGGATAACAGAAGATGAGATGGCTGAATGGCATCACGGACTTGATGGACGTGAGTCTGAGTGAACTCCGGGAGTTGGTGATGGACAGGGAGGCCTGGCATGCTGCGATTCATGGGGTCGCAAAGAGTCGGACACGACTGAGCGACTGAACTGAACTGAACTGAACCAATAATTTGAATTTTTTTTAGTTTCCTAAGTTGATATTTATATTTTCAATTTCTGAATCTGCCCCCACCCTTTCTTATGTATGTAGGTATGGAGGAGCTGGAAGGCTTTGAGCATATACTGAGAATGTATTTGCTCCACTCATGACGAAGGTTGGAAGCTGGGACAAGCATAACAAAGGGTTATGAGCGTTCACCGAGTGCCCAAGGCTGGGAACGGATAACGAAGGGTTATACACCCGGCCTTGAGGCGTTTGAAGGCTTCCTTCTGACCACCTGTTTCTGAGAGCAAGGACTGTTGTTTCATGATAAGACTCCCTTTAGAGTTTCGCCAAAGCTGTGTTACGGCTTGGGCGGTGGGAACTGTATTTTATGCTTGAATGCTTTAATGTTTATCTGGAATGGCTACGTGCAAGTCAGCCTTATGCTCTATTCCCTGAAAATCATAAAACTACACAATTGGATAATAAACTTTGTCAGTCCACTAGAGGCTGTCCCTGAGTGTCCTTTTCAGAGTGCGGTTCTCTGAGCCTTACATATAGGTCTTCCTTGACTTGTGATGGAGTTATGTCCCAGTGAACCTAAGCTGAAATCGTAAGTTGAAAATATTGTAAGTCAAAAATGCATTTAGTGCACCTAGCCCACAGAACATCATAGCATAGCCTAGCCTACCTTAAGCGTGCTCAGAACACTTACATTAGCCTACTGTTGGGCTAAGTCATGTCACGCAAAGCCTATTTTATAATAAAGTGTTGACTGTCTCATGCAGTTTATTGACTTCTGTATTGACAGTGAAAAACAGTACAGTTGTGTGGGTACAGAATTGTTGTAAGTGTATCTGTTGTTTCCCCCCGTGATTGTGTGGCTTCCTAGGAACTGTGGCTGCCCAGCATCAAGAGAGAATGCCATTGCTAGCCTGGGAAAAGGTCAAAATTCACAATTCAAAGTACAGTTTTTTCTGAAGGCGTATCCCTTTCCCACCATTCTAAAGTCAAAGTCCTAAGTTGAACCATTGTAAGTCAGGGATCATTTGTATAGGTTCTTCAGGAAAAAAGACTAAATATGGTTTCAGAGAACACTTATCTTTCAGAGAGATTATATCAGAATTGTCTGCAGACTTTTTCAAGATCATGTGCCCAGACCCCACCCAAGAAATGGAAATTTCTTAAGGTCAAGCTCTACGTGTGTATCTTTTGTAAAAGCTCCCCAGATGGTTCTAGTTTTCTCTCTGTTGTGACTATGCAATTGTAAACTCATTCTTGATTTCAAGGATTATGTGTCAGATAGATGGGAAGAAACAGCTGAAAGGGTCAGAAAGAGGAAGTTATCTCTGCAGAAATTACAACCTGGGTGTAGCAGAGTTCTTGGATCAAGCTGAAGCCTTGCTTACCTCAAAAGTCAGTGTATCTGACTTGTGGCATGCCTAGGTGACTTCAGGGTTCCATTTATAAAAGGGATCACCAATCCTCATGAGAAAGACCTCATTTTAAGTTTAGGAGTGGCTGTGCAGCACAGGAGCAGCCAAGAGGAGCTACCCCACGTCCAAGGTAAGGAGCAGTGGCTGCACTTCGCTGGAGCAGCCCTGAAGAGACACCCCAAGTCCAAGGTAAGAGAAACCCAAGAAAGACAGTAGGCGCTGAGAGAGGGCATCAGAGGGCAGACAGACTGAAACCACATTCACAGAAAACTAGCCAATCTAATCACACTAGGACCACAGCCTTGTCTAACTCAATGAAACTAAGCCATGCCATGTGGGGCCACCCAAGACGGACAGGTCATGGTGGAGAGGTCTGACAGAATGTGGTCCACTGGAGAAGGGAATGACAAACCACTTCAGTATTCTTGCCTTGAGAACCCCATGAGCAGTATGAAAAGGCAAAAATATAGGACGCTGAAAGATGAACTCCCCAGGTCAGTAGGTGCCCAATATGCTACTGGAGATCAGTGGAGAAATAACTCCAGAAAGAATGAAGGGATGGAGCCAAAGCAAAACAAACAAACAAAAAAAAACACCCAGTTGTAGATGTGACTGGTGATAGAAGCAAGGTCCAATGCTGTAAAGAGCAATATTGCATAGGAACCTGGAATGTTAGGTCTATAAATCAGGCAAACTGGAAGTGGTCAAACAGGAGATGGCAAGAGAGAATGTCGACTTTCTAGGAATCAACGAACTAAAATGGACTGGAATGGGTGAATTTAACTCAGATGACCATTATATCTACTATTGTGGTCAGGAATCCCTTAGAAGAAATGGAGTAGCCATCATAGTCAACAAAAGAGTCCAAAATGCAGTACTTGGATGCAATCTCAAAAACGACAGAATGATCTCTGTTCATTTCCAAGGCAAACCATTCAATATCATGGTAGTCCAAGTCTATGCCCCAACCAGTAACACTGAAGAAGCTGAAGTTGAATGGCTCTATGAAAACCAACAAGAAGACCTTCTAGAACTAACACCCAAAAAGATGTCCTTTTCATCATAGGGGACTGGAATGCAAAAGTAGGAAGTCAAGAAACACCTGGAGTAACAGGCAAATCTGGCCTTGGAGTACAGAATGAAGCAGGACAAAGGCTAATAGAATTTTGCCAAGAGAACTCACTGGTCACAGCAAACACCCTCTTCCAACAACACAAGAGAAGACTCTACACATGGACATCACCAGATGGTCAACACCGAAATCAGATCGATTATATTCTTTGCAGCCAAAGATGGAGAAACTCTATACAGTCAGCAAAAACAAGACCAGGAACGGACTGTGGCTCAGATCATGAACTCCTTATTACCAAATTCAGACTGAAATAGAAGAAAGTGGGGAAAACCACTAGACCATTCAGGTATGATCTAAATCAAATCCCTTATGATTATACAGTGGAAGTGAGAAATAGATTTAAGGGCCTAGATCTGATAGATAGAGTGCCTGATGAACTATGGATGGAGGTTCGTGACATTGTACAGGAGACAGGGATCAAGACCATCCTCAAGAAAAAGAAATGCAAAAAAGCAAAATGGCTGTCTGAGGAGGACTTACAAATACCTGTGAAAAGAGAAGTGAAAAGCAAAGGAGAAAAGGAAAGATATACCCATTGGAATGCAGAATTCCAAAGAATAGCAAGGAGAGATAAGAAAGCCTTCCTCAGAGATCAATGCAAAGAAATAGAGGAAAACAACAGAATGGGAAAGACTAGAGATCTCTTCAAGAAAATTAGAGATACCAAGGGAACATTTCATGCAAAGATGGGCTCAATAAAGGACCGAAATGGTATGGACCTAACAGAAGCAGAAGATATTAAATGGTGGCAAGAATACACAGAACTGTACAAAACAGATCTTCACGACCCAGATAATTATGGTGATGTGATCACTCACGTAGAGCCAGACCTCCTGGAAATGCAAAGTCAAGTGGGCCTTAAGAAGCATCAGTAAGAACAAAGCTAGTGGAGGTGATGGAATTCCAGTTGAGCTATTTCAAATCCTGAAAGATGATGCTGTGAAAGTGCTGCACTCAGTATGCCAGCAAATTTGGAAAACTCAGCAGTGGCCACAGGACTGGAAAAGGTCTGTTTTCATTCCAATCACAAAGGTAATCCCAAAGAATGCTCAAACTACCACACAATTGCACTCATCTCACATTGCTAGCAAAGTAATGCTCAAAATACTCCAAGCCAGGCTTCAGCAATACGTGAACCGTAAACTTTGAGATGTTGAAGCTGGTTTTAGAAAGGGCAGAGGAACCAGAGATCAAATTTTCAACATCTGATGGATCATTGAAATAGCAAGAACATTGCAGAAAAACATTTATTTCTGCTTTATTGACTATGCCAAAGCCTTTGACTGTGAGGATCACAATAAACTGTGGAAAATTTTGAAATAGATGGGAATATCAGACCACCTGACCTGCCTCTTGAGAAATCTGAATGCATATCAGGAAGCAACAGTCAGAACCGGACATGGAATAACAGACTGGTTCAAAATAGGAAAAGGAGTATGTCAAGGCTGTATGTTGTCACCCTGCTTATTTAACTTATATGCAGAGTACATCATGAGAAATGCTGGGCTGGAAGAAGCACAAGCTGGAATCAAGATTGCTTGGATAAATATCAATAACCTCAGATATGCAGATGACACCACCCTTATGGCAGAAAGTGAAGAAGAACTAAAGAGCCTTTTGATAAAAGTGAAAGAGGAGAGTGAAAAAATTGGCTTAAAGCTCAACACTCAGAAAACTAAGATCATAGCATCCGGTCCCATCACTTCATGGCAAATAGATGGAGGAACAGCAGAAACAGTGTCGGACTTTATTTTTTGGGGCTCCAAACTCACTGAAGATGGTGACTGCAGCCACGAAATTAAAAGATGCTTATCCTTGGAAGGAATGTTATGACCAACCTAGACAGCATATTCAAAAGCAGAGACATTATTTTGTCAACAAAGTTCTGTCTAGTCAAGGCTATGGTTTTTCCTGTGGTCACGTATGGATGTGAGAGTTGGACTGTGAAGAAAGCTGAGCACTGAAGAATTGATGCTTTTGGGTAAACTCTGGGATTTGGTGATGGACTGGAAGCCCGACGTGCTGCGCTTCATGGAGTTGCAAAGAGTCGTACATGACTGAGCGGCTGAACTGAACTAAACTAAGTTTAGAGGCTTCTCCCTGCCCCAACTTTTTATTGAAGAAAAATTTAATCATAGAGAAGATTAAAAGTATTTCAGTTCAGTTGAATATAGTCGCTCAGTTGTGTCTGACTTTGCGACCCCATGGATGCCAACACACCAGGCTTCCCTGTCCATCACCAACTCCCACAGCCTACTCAAACTCATGTCCATTGAGTCAGTGGGATGCCATCTAACATTTGCATCCTCTGTTCTCCCCTTTTACTCTCACCTTCAATCTTTCCCAGCATCAGGATCTTTTCAAATGAGTCAGCTCTTCGCATCAGGTGGCCCAGGTATTGGAGTTTCAGCTTCAACCTCAGTCCTTCCAATGAACACCCAGGACTGATCTCCTTTAGGATGGACTGGTTGGATCTCCTTGCGGTCCAAGGCACCCTCAAGAGTCTTCTCCAACACCACAGTTCAAAAGCATCAATTCTTCGGTTGTCAGCTTTCTTTATAGTCCAACTCTCACATCCCATACATGACCACTGGAAAAACCATAGCCTTGACTAGACAGACCTTTGTTGGCAAAGTAATATCTCTGCTTTTTAATATGATGTTTAGGTTGGTCATAGCTTTTCTTCCAAGGAGCAAGCATCTTTTAATTTCATGGCTGCAGTTACCATCAGCAGTGGTTTTGGAGCCCCCCAAAATAAAGTCTGTCACTGTTTCCATTGTTTCGCAATCTATTTGCCATGAAGTGATGGGACCAGATGCTTTGATCTTAGTTTTAGGAATGTTGAGTTTTAAGCCAACTTTTTCACTTTTATTAAGAGGCTCTTCTTCACTTTCTGCCGTAAGTGTGGTGTCATCTGCATATCTGAGGTTATTGATATTTCTCCCAGCAGTCTTGATTCCAGCTTGTGCTTCATCCAGCCTTGCATTTCACATGATGTACTCTGCATATAGTTAAATAAGCGTGGTGACAATATACAGCCTCGACACACTCCATTCCCAATTTGGAACCAGTCTGCTGTTCCCTATCCAGTTCTAACCATTTGGAAATAACTTTCTGACATACTTTTGCTTTCATTGTTACTCCTCACACGCACTGCTCAGACTGCCTTTTTTAAATGTAAAAGTTACCGTGTTTCTATAGAGTGGGGATGCAGTGATGAGTGAAAGAGTTTGGTTGTGTCAGTGAATTATTTTTCCCCTTCAGTGAAATTACTCAGTTTTGTATTCAGTTAGCAGTCATTGAATCATTCTCAGCTCTATGTCAGATATTTTATTCAGGTGATGAAATCATCAAAAGTCTTTTTTTGAGACCTTCTAGACCTTCTAAGCAGAAGGCAATGGCACCCCACTCCAGTACTCTTGCCTGGAAAATCCCGTGGGCGGAGGAGCCTGGAAGGCTGCAATCCATGGGGTCATGAAGAGTCAGACACGACTGAGCGACTTGACGTTTACTTTTCACTTTCATGCATCGGAGAAGGAAATGGCAACCCACTGCAGTGTTCTTGCCTGGAGAATCCTAGGGACGAAGGAGCCTGGTTGGCTGCCATCTATGGGGTCTCACAGAGTCGGACACAACTGAAGCGACTTAGCAGCAGCAGCAGCAGCAGACCTTCCAAAGGGGTAGAAAGTTAATTGTTCCCTCAACAGTGCTAACAGGCGCGTTGGGCATGACCGTTTTGTGACTGCAAGGAAAGTGAGCAGCACTGTGGTGGCATTTAGTGAACTTCACGTTCAGAAGGAGCCTCCTCTCAGGGTCCGTCATGGAATCCCTGATTTAGAAGCAGGTGAACCGCAGCACTAACCAGAGAGCAAGTGACATACAGAAATAGGAGCAGGAGGTGTTTCCAAAGTCTCGAGGTGATCTTAGGCAGGTTGTAAATCGGTGTTGTTTTGTCTTCGGCATCCTTTCGCTTCTCTCATCTGCCCCTCTTGTGCTTCGTGGCTCTTGGAGCTCATTACCACAATGCTCCAGTCCATCTGTGCTTGTCTTCTTCTGTCAAAGCTCTCTTCGATCCAGAATTATCTACCTTCATCTTTTGGAGAGTCTCTGATGTTAGAAAAAAATGTAACTCCATTGTATTGATTTTCCCTAATGAATACACGGGCTTCCCTGGTGGCTCAGATGGTAAGGAATCTGCCTACAATGCAAGGGCCTACGGTTCGATCCCTGGGTTGGGAAGATCCCTTGGAGAAGGGAATGGCTACCCGCTCCAGTATTTCTGCCAAGAGAACTCCATGGACAGAAGAACCAGGTGGGCTACAGTTCATGGGATCACAAACAGTCAGACACAACTGAGCGACTTTGAGAGAAAGAGAGAATGAATGTATGGATTATTAGTAGCCAACCTCTTAATGTGTTCGGATATAATTGATACTTTAAAGAGGAATGCCTATTCAAATGAACTTAAATTTGAAAGAATTTCTTTCATTATTAGAATGTAAAAAAAAATTCAGGCTGTTTTAAGAGGGCACTTTTCGGGGGTAGAGGTGAAAGCGGTTTGGTTGTCGTTTGGAGACCGGTTCTGTGGGCACTCAGAAGCCTGAGCTGTGCGGCCTCTTCAGGTTTACTTCCTGTGTGAAGAGCCTGTTACTTCTCGAGCTCTCAGTTCTCTCAGAGTTTCTTTTGACGATGGTAGTAGGGATGTTGACTTTATTGTAGGCGTTGTTTGAAAGGTCTTACTTGTATTTGGTTACTAGGTTACTAGGTATCTTTGTTATTAGATCTCTGCCTCCAGAGACTTAGTTGAGGAGGGAAAACAGATGAAGAAAAATATGTAATAAGTACTATAATAAAGTTTCTTAGAGGAACTGACATTTGACTTAATTCAGCAAATATTAACTAGGTGCCTGCTGTGTGCCCAGCACAGCCGAGGTGCTGGGGATATGGTGATAAATAGGACAGGCTTCGCCCCTGCCTCCACGGAGCTTACTGTCTAGTGGTTCCGGACGTGGGCTGCAGGCAACATGTTGTCAGGGAAATGTCTACTACATAGAGGTCAGGCAAAACGCAGACTTGCTTTCATATTCTATCAGGGTAAAGGGGCATTTCATATGAAATGGAAAAGTAGCTGATCAAGAGATCTTGTATGATTGTATGGGACATATGTCCTCACTGAGCAGGAAGTTCTGGGGAAGTTTAAAGGGGAACAGGCATGATTGAACCATGATGGGTGCCTTTAATGGCATGGGGTAATTTAAAGCAAGCAGATGGCACATTCAGATTGCAGAAGTATTGCTTCAATGGAGTACAACTGAAAGCCTTTATGGGATAGTGTTGTAAAAAAAGCATCTCTTATAGCTTGTAGTCGTAGGGCTGAGATAACTGAAAGCCATATTCAGAGACTGATTCTGTGATTTGGTAAATTATGTTAGGACATGAATTCACATGACATTCACATATATGAATGTCAGGTTAAGCTAGATTAGTGAATAGTGGGATCTTAACAAATGGAATAGCAGCATATGAAAACATCAAGGCTTAGAGAACCCCAGACTCCTAGATTTATCCAAAATAGAATTCTCAGCTGTGGCACTGTTAACATTTTGGAATGGATTATTTTGTGGGGGCTGCCCTGGGCATTGTGAGATGTTTAGTAGGATCCCTGGCCTCCACCTCCATCCCTGGCCAGTAGCACCCCATCCCTGAGACACAGCAATCAAAAATGTCTCCAGATATTGCCAAATGCCCACCTTCACCCCAGGTGAGGCAAGGGAGGAAATTGCCTCTGGTTTGAGAAACATTGGATAAATGTTACCTGTTGTGTAAACCTCGCTTGATGAAACCATGACTCAGAGAGAAAACCGAGAAGTCGTCTCATGTTCCATCTCTCACCATCATTTATCTAGTAATTCACACTTAACACTTGGTTAAAATCATATTAAACACTTTATAAAAGTAAAATAAATTGCAGTTCTGGAGTAAGTATCCATTTGTCAGGGTAAAATGCATAGCTCACTTCACACTTGTTACATCTGAACATAAATACACACGTGGGATTAGTAATATGAATTATTTAATATTACAAAGTGTTTCTCAGCTGCCGTGCACCCTGGTGTTGAATAGTATGCTAATTAGTGAACATCACACTGGATACTCCAACTAGAATTTGAAGTGAAATTAAAAAAATAGAAATGCAACACTCTGAGACTTTAATATACAAGTATCTACTTCATCCATGCTCAGAGAGGATTTGTCCAGCTGTTTAATTTTCAGTTTCTCTTACCAAAGTGCTTGTGCTGCTCCTATTCCTTCCATAGCAAAATCTGATAGCAGAAGCACAGCCCCCACGCCTACACAGGCTTCAGGGACAATCACCTTTTATTTAGAGGGGAATGGAGGACAAGAGCAAGAGATGCAGAAAAGCATCTCCCTGGAGCCCAAGTTAAGTTAGTGTCACACCGGGGACCGGTTTCAGGTCACAGAGTGCCCTGTGCCCACACTGAGCGCTGGGCCCTGACTGATGTCGATATCCATGTGTTCTTTTATGAATTTATTCTCTCTCTCATACATAGGGGGCTCTCTAACAAGTGGGGCCCAGGTGACCAGTTCGAAGGCTGGTGATGGGTGTTATCATTCAGTGTGTACTGCTTGGGTCATGCCCTTTTTCCCAGGAGGGTACCTCCTGCACAGCTATTCAGTCATTCCGTTTAGTCTTTGCAGAAACAGTTCATGCCACGAGGGAGGGGAACTAGGGCTCTCGCTCCTCTCCTGTTTATATTTTAAATCTTTCTATTTATAAATACTTTTATTTTTTAGATAACTGTATTGATTTATTCTGGCTGTGTGGGTCTTCGCTGCTCCACAGGCTTTTCTCTGGTTGCGGGGGGTGGGGGCTGCTCTCCAGCTGCGGTGGGTGGGTTCTCATTGTGGCGGTTTTTCTTGTGTGGAGCATGGACTCCAGGGAGCATGGGCCTCAGCAGTTGCGGCTCCCAGAATCTGGAGCACAGGCTCAGAAGTGTGGTGCTGAGTTACTCCTCGGCACATCCTGGACCAGGGATCGAACCTGTGTCTCCTGCGTTGGCAAGCAGGTTCTTTACCACTGAGCCACCAGGGAAGCCATTGAAATTATAAAAAAACTTGCAGAGATAGTACAGATTTCCTGTACACTCTTCCTCAGGCTTCCCTGAAAGGTAACATCTTCCATAGTCAAGCTCCATGTACCAGAACTAAGACATTACATGAGTACAATACTGTTAACAAAACCACAGACTTTATTTGGCTTTCCCCAGTTTATTTTTGCTGATGCCCTTTCTCTGTTTCAGAATGTTACAGTGCATTCAATCATCATGATCCTTTAGTCTCCAAGCTGTGATAGTTTTTTCTTGGCTTTTCCTTGTCTTTAGTGCCCTTGGCAGTTTTGAAGAGTTCAGTTCAGTTCAGTTGCTCAGTCATATTCAACTATTTGTGACCCTATGGACTGCAGCATGCCAGGCCTCCCTGTCCATCACCAAATTCCAGAGTTTACCCAAACTCATGTCCATTGAGTCGGTGATGCCATCCAACCATCTCATCCTCTGTTGTCCCCTTCTCCTCCTGCCCTCAATGTTTCCCAGCATCAGGGTCTTTTCAAATGAATCAGCTCTTTGCATCAGGTGGCCAAACTATTGGAGTTTCAGCTTCAACATCAGTCCTTCCAATGAACACCCAGGACTGATCTCCTTTAGGACGGACTGGTTGGATCTCCTTGCAGTGCAAGGGACCCTCAAGAGTCTTCTCCAACACCACAGTGCAAAAGCATCAATTCTTCAGTGCTCAGCTTTCTTCACAGTCCAACTCTCACATCTATACATGACCACTGGAAAAACCATAGCTTTGACTAGATGGTCCTTTGTTGACAAAGTAATGTCTCTGCTTTTGAATATGCTATCTAGGTTGGTCATAACTTTCCTTCCAAAGAGCAAGCGTCTTTTAATTTTATGGCCACAATCACCATCTGCAGTGATTTCGGGGCCCCCCCAAAATAAAGTCAATCACTGTTTCCACCGCTCCCCCATCTATTTACCATGAAGTGATGGGACCGGATGCCATGATCTTAGTTTTCTGAATGTTGAGCTTTAAGCCAATTTTTTCACTCTCCTCTTTCACCAAGAGGCTCTATAGTTCTTCAGTTTCTGCCAGAAGGATGGTGTCATCTGCATATCTGAGGTTATTGATATTTCTCCCAGCAATCTTGATTCCAGCTTGTGCTTCTTCCAGCCCAGTGACTCTCATGATGTACTCTGCATATACGTTAAATAAGCAGGGTGACAATATACAGCCTTGACGTACTCCTTTGCCTATTTGGAACCAGTCTGTTGTTCCATGTCCAGTTCTAACTGTTGCTTCCTGGTCTGCATACAGGTTTCTCAAGAGGCAGGTCAGATAGTCTGGTATTCCCATCTCTTGAAGAATTTTCCACAGTTGATTGTGATCCACACAGTCAAAGGCTTTGGCATAGTCAATAAAGAAGAAATAAATGTTTTTCTGGAGCTCTCTTGCTTTTTCCATAATCCAGCGGATGTTGCCAATTGGATCTCTGGTTCCTCTGCCTTTTCTAAAACCAGCTTGAACATCAGGAAGTTCATGGTTCACATATTGCTGAAGCCTGGCTTGGAGAACTTTGAGCATTACTTTGCTAGCGTGTGAGATGAGTGCAATTGTGCAGTAGTGTGAGCATTCTTTGGCATTGCCCTTCTTTGGGATTGGAATGAAAACTGACCTTTTCCAGTCCTGTGGCCACTGCTGAGTTTTCCAAATTTGCTGGCATATTGAGTGCAGCACTTTCACAGCATCATCTTTCAGGATTTGAAATAGCTCAACTGGAATTCCATCACCTCCACTAGCTTTGTTCGTACTGATGCTTCCTAAGTCCCACTGGACTTCACATTCCAGGAGGTCTGGCTCTAGGTGAGTGTTCACACCATCATGATTATCTGGGTCATGAAGCTCTTTTTTGTATAGTTTTTCTGTGTATTCTTGTCACCGCTTCTTAATATGTTCTGCTTCTGTTAGGTCCATACCGTTTCTGTCCTTTATTGAGCCCATCTTTGCATGGAATGTTCCCTTGGTATCTCCAATTTTCTTGAAGAGATCTCTAGTCTTTCCCATTCTGTTGTTTTCCTCTATTTCTTTGCATTGATCTCTGAGGAAGGCTTTCTTATCTCTTCTTGCTATTCTTTGGAACTCTGCATTCAGATGCTTATATCTTTCCTTTTCTCCTTTGCTTTTTGCATCTCTTCTTTTCGTAGCTATTTGTAAGGCCTCCCCAGACAGCCATTTTGCTTTTTTGCACTTCTTTTCCATGGGGATGGTCTTGATCCCTGTCTCCTGTACAATGTCATGAACCTCATTCCATAGTTCATCAGGCACTCTATCTATCAGATCTAGTCCCTTAAATCTATTTCTCACTTCCACTGTATAATCATAAGGGATTTGATTTAGGTCCTACCTGAATGGTCTAGCGGTTTTCCCTACTTTCTTCAGTTTGAGTCTGAATTTGGCAATAAGGCATTCATGATCTGAGCCATAGTCAGCTCCCAGTCTTGTTTTTTGCTGACTGTATAGAGCTTCTCCATCTTGGCTGCAAAGAATATAATCAATCTGATTTCGGTGTTGATCTGGGGATGTCCGTGTGTATAGAGTCTTCTCTTGTGTTGTTGGAAGAGGGTGTTTACTATGACCAGTGAGTTCTCTTGGCAAAACTCTATTAGCCTTTGCCCTGCTTCATTCTGTACTCCAAGGCCAGATTTGCCTGTTACTCCAGCTGTTTCTTGACTTCCTACTTTTGCATTCCAGTCCCCTATGATGAAAAAGACATCTTTTTTGGGTGTTAGTTCTAGAAGGTCTTGTAGGTCTTCATAGAACCATTGAACTTCAGCTTCTTCAGCATTACTGATCGGGGCATAGATTTGGGTTACCATGATACTGAATGGTTTGCTTTGGAAACAAACAGAGATCATTCTGTCGTTTTTGAGATTGCATCCAAGTACTGCATTTTGGACTCTTTTGTTGACTATGATGGCTACTCCATTTCTTCTAAGGGATTCCTGCCCACGGTAATAGATATAATGGTCATCTGAGTTAAATTCACCCATTCATGTCCATCTTATTTAGCTGATTCCTAGAATGTCAGTGTTCACTCTTGCCATCTCCTTTTTGACCACTTCCAATTTGCCTTGATTCATGGACCTGACATTCCAGCTTCCCATGCAATATTGCTCTTTACAGCGTCGAACTTTGCTTCTATCACCAGTCACATCTACAGCTGAGTGTTGTTGTTGCTTTGGCTCCATCTCTTCATTCTTTCTGGAGTTATTTCTCCACTGATCTCCAGTAGCATATTGGGCACCTACCAACCTGGGAAGTTCATCTTTCAGTGTCCTCTCTCTTTGCCTTTTCCTACTGTTCATGGGGTTCTCAATGCAAGAATACTGAAGTGGCTTGCCATTCCCTTCAGTGGATGATGACATTCTGTTGGACCTCTCCACCATGACCTGTCCGTCTTAGGTGGCCCCACACAGCTGGCTTAGTTTTATTGAGTTAGACAAGCTGTGGTCCGTGTGATCAGATTAGCTAGTTTTCTGTGACTGTGGTTTCCATCTGTCTGCTCTCTGATGCTCTCTCTCAGTGCCTACCATCTTACTTGTGTTTCTCTACCTTGGATGTGGGGTATCTCTTCATGGCCACCGCTCCTGACCTTGGACGTGGGGTATCTCCTCTCGGCCACCGCTCCTGACCTTGGACGTGGGGTATCTCCTCTCGGCCACCGCTCCTGACCTTGGACGTGGGGTATCTCCTCTCGGCTGTTCCTGCAGTGTGCAGCTGCTGCCAGAACACTAGAGTGTATTACCTGTCCTTTCTCCAGGGGATCTTCCTGACCCAGGAGTTGAACTGGGGTCTCCTGCATTGCGGGTGGATTCTTTACCACTGAGCTATCAGGGAAGCCGATTTTGAAGAGTACAGGTCAGGTTTTGTGAGTTGCTCCTCTATTTATGTTTGCCTGGTGTTTGGATTTATCATGATCACATTGGGAGTATGGATTTGGGGGAGGAATGCCACAGAGATGAGCTGCCCTTTTCGCTGTATCATATCAGGAGAACGGACTTAACCTTGGAGTGCTCACTTGGCTAAGGTGGTGTGTCTTGTTTCTCTAGTTACCCGTGTCTCTCCATACTGTGTAGTTTTTTAATATATATTTATTTGGCTGCACCAAGTCTTTGTTTGCAGCATGCAAACTCATAATTGGCATGTAGGGTCTAGTTCCCTGACCAGGGATTGAACCTGGGCCCCCTGCATTGGGAGCCTGGAGTCTTAACCACAGGACCACTGGTAAGTCCTTCTGTACCCTAGTCTTTAGAAGAAAGCTACTAAGCCCAGACCACACTCTAGGGATAGGGAATGTACTTTTTAAAAAAAAAAGTATTCTAGCAATCCTTATCTAATATCCTTTCTTACCCCCACCTCCAACTGTCCATTCAGTTCCTGAGCCTTTGGAAGATTCTGTGATACACGACAGTTTCCTTCTTGGCTTTCCCTACTATATTCTCAGTCACTTTTCTGCATTCTAGCCTTAATGTTTTATTGCTATTGTCTGCTCTTCTTTTCTCTCTGGATTTATAGGATTATGAGTTTTTAAAAAATCCCTTTAGAGTAGTTTTAGTGAAGTTTCAGAGGAAGTGAGATTGAAAATTATTGTATTCAGTCTGGCATCTTTATCTGGAAGCCTCAGGGGAAACATTTTTTAAGCATCAAAATTGACATGTAATCTGCATTAAACATTATGATCAGTCAAGAAACTCAGTTCACACCTAGAGAAGCAAGGCTTCTAGTGTTGGTTGGTATGCTTGGCCCTGATCATCAAGGGTAAATTAGGGTTACTGTTATAAAGCTAGCAAAGTCTAGATACTTCCTCTTACATGCCTAGTTAATAAGTTTAACAAAAAAATAAAGTAGGCTTAGATACCTTAGGAATCAAAATTGGGGTCAGCTGACCAGGCAGAGAACTTTGACTGATGCTAGCCAGAGGCAACCAAAGCTTGAACTTATAGGGGAAGGAAGTGTGGACCATGAGTTTTAAATCATTATAACTAGACTCAAACACATCTTTATTAATCAATATAGTAACCATTGCAAGCAACACATTTTTGCCAACAAGAAATAAGCTTGTTTATTCCTATAAGCGTAATTTGCTGTAGGATTCAGAGAGTTCAAACCAGGGTTCTGTAACAACCTAGAAGGGTGGGATGGGGAGGGAGGTAGGAGGGAGGCTTCAGAGGGAGGGGACATAGAAGTATTTATGGCTGATTTATATTGATGTTTGGCAGAAACCAACACAATACTGTAAAGCCATTATCTTTCAATTAAAAATGAATTTTAAAAAAGGTAGATTATGGATCATTATAGGTGTTAATATAGTCATGGTGATTAAATATAAACTCCCTGGGTTGGGAAGATCTCCTGGAGAAGGAAATGGCAACCCACTCCAGTACTCTTGCCTGGAAAATCACATGGATGGAGGAACGTGGTAGGCTACAGTCCATGGGGTCGCAAAGAGTCAGACCCGCTGATTGACTTCACTTTAACTTCATGATAAAAAGAAAAAGTCTCTGTTTCAGGATTTGACAAACTCTTGGAAAACATATTCTGCCTCCTGCTAGTTACAGAAGTGTTTTCCCTGCCAAAAGTCATTGATATGCTTGAAGAAGTGGTAGTCCGTTGGTGAGAGGCATGGTGAATATGGCGGATAAGGCAGAACGTTGTAACCCAATTCATCCAATTTTTGAAGCATTGGTTGTGTGACGTGTGGCTGGGCATTGTCATGGAGAAGAATTGGGCCCTTTCTGGTGACCAGTGCCACCAGCTGCAGCCACTGCAGTTTACAGGGCATCTCATCAATTTGCTGAGCTGACTTCTCAGCAAACGTTTCTCAGCAAACGGTTTCTCTGGGGCTGAGAAAGCTGTAGGGGATCACACTGGCAGAAGACCATGAAACAGTAACCATGAGCTTTTTGGTGCAAGTTTGGCCTTGGGAAGTGCTTTGGAACTTCTTCTTGGTTCAGCCACTGAGCTGGTCATCGCTGGTTGTCTTTTCACCACACATCCCATTCCAGTTGAGAAATTGTTCATTGTTGTGTAGAATAAGAGATGATACTTCAAAATGACCATTTTTTGATTTGCGGTCAGCTCATGAGGCACCCACTTACTGAGCTTTTTCACCTTTCCAGTTTGCTTCAAATGAATGCCAAATGACTGTGGAGTGGTTGACACTGAGTTCTTCAGAAACTTCTTATGTAGTTGCAAGAGGATCGGCTTTGATGCTGGCTCTCAGTTGGTCATTGCCAGCTTCCGATGGCTGGCCACCGTACTCCTCATCTTCAAGCCTCTTAGCTCCTTTGCAGAAGGTCTTGGGCCGCCACTGCACTGCATGCCCATCAGTAGTTCCTGAGCCGAATGTGTTGCTGATACTGTGAGCTGTCTCTGCTGCTTTATGACCCATTTTGAACTCGAATAAGAAAACTGCTGGAATTTGCTTTTTCTTGCCGGGAGCCAGCGTGAGGAACTCCGCCCATGGCAAAGGTCATGAGGAAGGAGGCTTGGCATACGCAAAGGCGTGATCGAGCCTCAGGAAACCCCCTGTTCCCGAGCATCTACCCCAAAACCAGAGTCTGTTTTATGCTCTCACCTACACCTCTGACTTTACGGGGGGCTCTCCCCCATAACCATTTCTCTCGGAGAAGGAGTTAATGTGCAGCTCCAAGGCAATAAAAATTCCTGGGCGTGACAAGAGTGTTTCAGCTTATGGACTCCTTTGAAGGTTATCTAGCCCACCTGTATAGGTTCGTCCGGCCACATGTGATTGTTTACAGCCTCCCAACCTGAGAGGCACGAGATGTTTTAGACTTACTAAAGGCAAATTCTTTTGGGGAGTTGGAAATTATTAGTATAGTAGGTTGGTTAGGAATTATATTGGTGAAGGGTTTTTCATTTGTTGTGTTAATAATTGCTGCTAATTCCCTGTCCTGGGTGTGACAAGGGTGTCTCAGGTCAAACCTCTCTGCTGACAGACTAGCTTGTGTGACAGGATTATCCATACTCCCGCCACTACGCACAGGATTGTTTACTACCTCTCAACCATAAACAGCACAGAGAGTTTTGGAGTATTTTTAAAGTCTTAATTAGCATAGGGCTTTTCTCATTGTTGAGTCAATGATTGCCGCCAGGCCTCCATATCCTTAGGCAC
>SJYQ01039248.1:23736-43788 GCA_006410935.1 Redunca redunca
AGATATGCAGATGACACCATCGTTATGGCAGAAAGTGAAGAAGAGCTAAAGAGCCTCTTGATGAAAGTGAAAGAGGAGAGTGAAAAAGTTGGCTTAAAGCGCAACATTCAGAAAACAAAGATCATGGCATCCGGTCCCATCACTTCATGGGAAATAGATGGGGAAACGGTAGAAACAGTGTCAGACTTTATTTTGGGGGGCTCCAAAATCACTGCAGATGGTGACTGCACCCATGAAATTAAAAGACGCTTACTCCTTGGAAGAAAAGTTATGACCAACCTAGATAGTATATTCAAAAGCAGAGACATTACCTTGCCGACTAAGGTCCATCTAGTCAAGACTATGGTTTTTCCTGTGGTCATGTATGGATGTGAGAGTTGGACTGTGAAGAAGGCTGAGTGTCGAAGAATTGATGCTTTTGAACTGTGGTGTTGGAGAAGACTCTTGAGAGTCCCTTGGACTGCAAGGAGATCCAACCAGTCCATTCTGAAGGAGATTAGCCCTGGGATTTCTTTGGAAGGAATGATGCTAAAGCTGAAACTCCAGTACTTTGGCCACCTCATGCGAAGAGTTGATTCACTGTAAAAGACTCTGATGCTGGGAGGGATTGGGGGCAGGAGGAGAAGGGGATGACCCAGGGTGAGATGGCGGGATGGCATCACGGACTCGATGGACGCAAGTCTGAGTGAGCTCCGGGAGCTGGTGATGGACAGGGAGGACTGGCGTGCTGTGGTTCATGGGGTCGCAAAGAGTCGGACACGACTGAGCGACTGAACTGAACTGAACTGAAAAATAAAGTGATCGGATCAGTTTCCGGAAAGACTGAATCCCCCTTGTCGTTTCATTCTTGCTCCCGTTTTTCTGGTTGAATTCCCATCTGGAGCATGGATGCTATTCCATGTAAACCAAGTTATTCAGCCTCTTTTCCTCCACTGATTTTCCTTCTACACTATCCGTTTCTAATCTTTCTATATATCTGTGATTAAATATGTATTTTTCCAAGGACGCCAATGGCATCCCCACCTTCGAATTCCCTGGAGCCACCGGGGCTGGACCCCAGCATTTTCTCTAATATCATTTCTATCTATAGTGTAAAATAAACAGCAAGTAATGTCTTTAGCAAAAAAAAAAAGTGAGAATTGAGCATTAAAATGATGTATAGCATAACCACATTTATTTAAGAATATATTCCAGTATCAAACGGCAAAATTCAGTGCAAAACTGCAGTTATTTTTGTACCAACCTAATATCCACTCTGGCTTCTTGACCATTTGTGTAAATGGAGACTGTTGCTCTCTACGTATTTGCTCTCTTTCTCTCTCCCTCCCTTGTCTTTCATTTTTTCCCCTCTTCCTCTTCTTCTCACCTTTTGAAAAGACTTTTAAAGAGCAGCTTTGAGTTTATAATAAAACTGGGAGGAATATACAGAGATTTCCCGCACATGGGCATACCTCGTTTCATTGTGCTTTGCTCTCAGTGCTTGCAGATACTGTGTTTTTTTTACAAAGAGAAGGCCTATGGCAGCCCTGCATCAAGCAAGTCTGTCAGTGCCATTTTTTTCCAACAGCATTTGTTCACCTCTTGTCCCCATGTCAGTTTCAGTAAATATTGCAATATTTCAAGGTTTTTAAATTATTATATTTGTTATGGTGATCTGTGATCAGTGACCCTTGATGTTAATATTATAGTTGTTTGGGGGAGCCATGAACCACACCCGTGTAAGGTAATTGATAAATGTGTGTATTTTGACTACTTCACCAATTGGCTGTTCCCCTGTCTCTCTCCCTCTCCTTGTGCCTCCCCATTCCCTGAGACACAGCAGTTTTGAAATTAGGCTAATTAATAACTTCACAGTGGTCTCAAGAGAAAGGAATAATTGCATATCTCTCACTTTAAATAAAAAACTAGACATGATTAAGCTTAGTGAGGAAGGCACATTGAAAGCCAAGATGGGCCAAAAATTAGGCCTCTTGCAGCAGTCGGCCCAGCTGTGAATGCACAGGAAGTGTTCTTGAAGGAAATTAAAAGTGCCACTCCAGTGGACACACAGGTGATAAGCTGGCGAGACAACCCTGCTGTGGATGTGGAGAAAGTTCTAGTGGTCTGAGATTAGGCCACTGGTTTAGATAGAAGATTAAATCGCCATAACATTCCAGTAAGCCAAAGCCTAATCCAGAGCAAGGCTCTAAATTTTCAATTCGATGAAAGCTATAGTAAGAAAGCTACAGAAGAAAAGTCTGAAGCTAGCAGAGGCTGGTTCATGGGATTTAAGGAAAGAAGCCATCCTTTAACATAAAAGTACAAGGTGCAGAAGTATATGTGTTCTGATACGGAACCTACGGCAAGGTTTCCCAAAAATCTTAGCTAAGATAATTAACAAAGGTGGCTACGCTAAACAACAGATTTTCAATGTCAACAAGATGGCCTTCTATTGGAAGAAGACGCCATCTGGGACATTCATAACTAGAGAGGAAGAAATAAAGGCCTGGCTTCAAAGCTTCAAAGGATGGACTCACTGTCATATTAGGAGCTAACGCAGCTGGTGACTTAAAGTTGAAGCCAGTCTCATTTTCCATTTCGGAAATCATGGGGCCCCTAGGAATTCTGCTAAATTTATTCTGCCTGTGCTCTATAAATGAAACAACAGATCCCAGATGACAGCACATCTGTTTACAACATGGTTTACTGAATATTTTATGCCCACGATTGAGACCCAGTGCTCAGAAAAAAAGGACTTCTTTAAAAACATTACTGTTCACTGATGATGCCCTTGGTCACCTGAGCGCTCTAAGGGAAATGCACAGTGAGCTTAGTGTTGTTTTCCTGCCAGCTAACACAACGTCTACTCTGCAGCCCGTGGACCAAGAGTAATTTCAAGTTTCAAGTCCTGTTATTTAAGAAATGCGTCTCGTAAGGCCACAGCTGCCTTAGATAGCTATTCCTCTGATGGATCTGGAAAAGTGCACTGAAAACCTTCTTGAAAGGATTCACCGTTCTAGCTGCCATTGAGAACATTTGTGATTCATGGGTATAGGTCAAAATATCAACACAAGCAGGAGTTTGGAAGAAGTTGATTCCAGTTCTCATGGGTGATTTTGAGGGGTTCAAGACTTACACTGAGGAAGCAACTTCAGATGTGGTGGAAACAGTAAGAGAACTAGAATTCGAAGTGCAGCCTGAAGACGTGACTGAATTGCTGTGATCTCACGCTGAAACAGTAATGGATGAGGAGGTGCATCTTACGGATGAGCAAAGAAATGGGCTTCTTGAAGCGGAATCTGCTTCTGGTAGCGATGCTGTCGTAATTGTTGAAAGACAACAAAGGATTTAGAATATTACGTAAACTTAATTGATAAAGTTGCAGTAGGGTTTGAGAGAGTTGGTTCCAATTTTGAAAGAAGTTCTGTTGTGGATAAAGTGCTAACAAACAGCATTGCACGCTGTTGGTGAAATTGTTTGTGAAAGGAAAAGTCAACTGATGCGGCAACCTTCATTGCTGTCTTTTTAAATTTTATTTTTAATTGGAGGATAATTACAAAATTGTGTTGGTTTCTACCATACATCAGCCGTAGGTGTACATGTGTCCCTTCCCTCTTGAATCTGCCTTCCACCTCTCATGCCCATCCCACCCCTCTAGGCTGTCACAGAGCATCTGGCTTGAGCTCCCCATGTCCCGCGGCAGATTCCCACTGGCTGCCTCTCCTGCGCGTGCTGATGTGCGTGTATGGGTGCTGCTCTCTCAGTTCGTCCCATCCTCTCCTTTCCCACCGTGTTCACAAGCCTGTGTCTCTTTTGCTGCTTTACAAGCAGGTTCATTAGCAGATCTTCCTAGATCTCATATATATATGTGTGTATATATGTTACACTACCTGGGCCTCCCGCATTGCAGGCAGACGCTTTACCCTCTGAGCTGCTAGGGCTCGATATGTTAATATATGATATTTGTGTCTTATTCTAAGAAGTTTTCACCCCAACCTTCAGCAACTGCCACCCTGATCAACAGCCACCAACGCCGAGGCAAGACCCTCCCCCAGACCCTCGCCCAGACCCTCCCCCAGCAAAAAGATTATGATCTGCTGAAGGCTCAGATGCTGATTAGCATTTTTTAAGCAATAATGTATTTCTTAGTCAAGGTATGTCCGTTGGTTTTTTTTTTTTAAGACATAATGCTGTTCGACACTTAATACAGTATAGGGTAAATATAAGTTTTATATGCACTGAGAAGACAAAAAAATTTCACGTGACTTGCTTCATTGTGATATTTGCTTTACTGCAGTGGTCTGAAAGTGAAACCACATCTCTGCGGTATATCCATGTTCCCTGAACCCGCATATGCGCAGTCTCCACCGTTATCGATGTCCCTCACGAGAGCAGCACAGTTGTTACAAAGGATATGCCTACACTGGCGCGTCATCATCCCCCAAAGCCCACAGTTTGCCTCGGGGTTCACTCAGGGTTCACAGTCTGTGGATTTGGACAGAGGCATCACAAAGCGAGGTTGAGATGGTTGCGTGGCATCACCGACTGGATGGACATGAGTTTGAGCGAGCTCCGGGAGTTGGTGATGGACAGGGAAGCCTGGTGTGCTGCAGTCCATGGAATCGTAAAGGGTTGGACACGACTGGGCAACTGAACTGACTGATGACTATAAAATCATTCGGAGTATTTTCACTGCCTTAAAAATCCTGCGGGCTCCACTTATTCATCCCTCCCTCCAAACCCCAGACAACCACTGGTCTTGTCACCATATGTCTGCTTTCTTCACTGAATAGTGTGCACTGGTACAGAGAGTTCCTTGGTTCTTTTTTTCCAGCTCTGTGGATGCTGCAATGCTCGCTTGACCAGCTCCCTGTAGGAAATAGGGTTTGTTTCTCCTTTGTGGCATTGAAACAACGCTGCAGTGAATGAATAACCTGCTACAGACTTCATTTTGTAGTGGGCAGGTGTATTTGTGACATGAATACCTAGCGGTGAGAGAATTGCAGAGGACTGACTTAGTATTACAGTGGACCTGGAACGGGATTAGCTGTCATCTACAGAAACGGGAGTGACCGGAAAAATTAACACTCGCTTCTGGCAAGAGTTGAAAATGACTGAGCAACTAATGCTTTTCTCTCAACGCTGGTGTTTACAGCAGAGGAATTGCATTGCGGGGAAGTGCCTGTGACGTGGCAGAAGAACTGAGAGCCTAGCTCAGAAAATGAAGCAGAGGCGCCGCAGCTGGTAGCCTAGAGACCAAAATCAGAAACCTGTGTGACTGAATCCCAGAGCTATGGGCCACCTGTTGGAGACTAGGACCTCTAAGGACCTGTGTGGTGGGGGCTGGGGCCACTAGGAGGTGCAGACTCTGCTGGAGAAGTTCCTGAGTTAGAGAGAGGGAGAGGAGTGTCCTGGCCTTGACCTTTCCTCCCTATCTTTCAGTCTTTCAGAAATCAGCTGATCATGAGTTTGGGTGTCACAATTAACAGAGGCCAGCTCCCTGTAGTCCAGAGCAGTGAGGCGGAAGCACAGTGAATGGATTCAGAACCTGTATGGCCCAGCCCTTATTTTACTCAGCATTGAAGTTCATTTATCCTTCAGCCCATGTTTGCTGCTGCTGCTGCTAAGTCGCTTCAGTCGTGTCCGACTCTGTGCGACCCCATAGATGGCAGCCCACCAGGCTCCACCGTCCCTGGGATTCTCCAGGCAAGAACACTGGAGTGGGTTGCCATTTCCTTCTCCAATGCAGGCAAGTGAAAAGTGAAAGTGAAGTCACTCAGTCGTTAGTGACCCCATGGACTGCAGCCTACCAGGCTCCTCCAGCCATGTGATTTTCCAGGCAAGAATACTGGAGTGGGGTGCCATTGCCTNCAGAGCAGTGTGGCGGAAGCACAGTGAATGGATTCAGAACCTGTATGGCCCAGCCCTTATTTTACTCAGCATTGAAGTTCATTTATCCTTCAGCCCATGTTTGCTGCTGCTGCTGCTAAGTCGCTTCAGTCGTGTCCGACTCTGTGCGACCCCATAGATGGCAGCCCACCAGGCTCCACCGTCCCTGGGATTCTCCAGGCAAGAACACTGGAGTGGGTTGCCATTTCCTTCTCCAATGCAGGCAAGTGAAAAGTGAAAGTGAAGTCACTCAGTCGTTAGTGACCCCATGGACTGCAGCCTACCAGGCTCCTCCAGCCATGTGATTTTCCAGGCAAGAATACTGGAGTGGGGTGCCATTGCCTTCTCCTCAGCCCATGTTTAGTACCTTCAAATTTCTGCCTATCATGCAGTGGCACTCTCCTCTTTTCTCCAAACAGGAAGAGGGACTCAAAGTCCCATTAGTCACCATTTCCTTTTTGACTTCAGGATCTACTGATGAGCCTCACCCCTCTCCAGCAGGTCCAGATGTGACTTTTTGTGGCCTGGTGACCTATGAACTAAATTGTAAATTAAGTCCCACCAACATTCCATACAAAACTGTGGAAGATGGGGAAGGGGGCAAAGTAGAAACCATTGGTTTATAGGTACAGGACAAAAATACGCTTTAGAACTATCATCCTGATTGTGATAAAGAGTCACAAGGTCATGGTTGATATTTATCACTTCCCTCTTTAACTTTTATTCCATATTTCCTTTCTTTTGAAGCTAGCCCTTCAGGTGGTTAGGGTTATCTACTTGGCTGGGTAACTGTATCAGTCAGGATATATTCACCACCTGGGATTTCAAGAGAGAGAATTTAATATAAGGAGTTGGTTAAGTAACTCTGGCCACCTGATGCAAAGACCTGACTCATCGGAAAAGACCCTGATGCTGGGAAAGATTGAAAGCGGGAGGAGAAGGGGACAACAGAGGATGAGATGCTTGGATGGCATCACCAACTCCAGGGACGTGAGTCTGAACAAGCTCTGGAAGTTGGTGATGGGCAGGGAGGCCTGGCGTGCTGTGGTCCATGGGGTTGCAAAGAGTCGGATGTGACTGAACTGAACTGAACTGAACTGAAGTAGTTTTGGAGAACTGAAAAGGCCAAAAAGGGGATACTGAGCTAACCCACAGCTAGGAACTGTGTGATGAAGCTGTCCTTCCTGGGACTGAAGGAACAAAAGAAGCTTGAAGGAGAGCACCCAGAGACCTCTGAGACTGCGCCTGAGGCTGACCGTTGATGATGTCTTTGATTAGGCATGATGAGGCTGGTTCTGGGAGTATCCTCCAACCCAAAGCTCAGTACTATAATTGTTAACCACTTGTCAGAGAAGACTACATCCTTTCTCCCCACTCTGCCTTGCAGAATCAAACAGAAAGTCAACTGGCAAAGTAGAAATATAGTTCTCATAGTCCCAACCCTAGCATCGCAAAGCAGAGTATGAAAGTGTGGGTTTGGACTGAGAGATGATGGTGTAATAACTGGGACAACTTGTCACTTTGCTTACTCAATATCCATGCACAACTTTTTACATGTATTTCAACTTCCAATACAGCAATAACAAACTTCAGCTTTTCTTTAACAAAATATAATTGTCCTTTGTAGAAATAGGCACTCTCACCTTTTCCACAAAAAGAAAAGATCTCAAATGTTATTTTAGTGATCATTGGGTGATGTCAGTTACTTCTCAACTTTAGCTATTAGAGTCCCTCTTGAATATCCTGTAAGGTAAAGATGAAACTGTAAAGTTAACCACTGCCATTAATTCTTACAGTGCAAAGGAAGAAAAAATTAGTTTGTATATACACAACTATATAAACACACAGATTTATAGACATACATTAAGCAAATAAGAAAATAATATTTAGGGATTAGCCCCTTCTTCTCTCTGGTCATGAGCCTGTAGTTGATACTTGTACCTTCCTTCTTCCCCTACTCATTCCATATTTCCTTTGCTCTGAGCCAGCAGCTATACCAGGTGGTATGATCGAAAGCTTCATTCCTGAGGACTCTGAATCTTCAGTGGTCCCCTCTTGTCTTGGTTCCTGTAGTTTCCCAGTAGCTTTTGCAGTGAGAACCTAGTGGAGAAAATGGAGGTAGGTGACACAGAGGAGGCAGATGCCACTGACGTGGCAGCTGGCGACGCGGGTGGGAGCTGAGGACAGAGATCTGGGTGTACACTAAAAGTTTTACTCAGCTGTGACCCAGTTCTGGCTTGAGTTTGAATGGAGTGAGATCTGGGCTTTAGGTAGGGTTATCAACTGCCCTGGTTTGCTCCAGACTGAAGGATTGCCCAGAACCTGAGAGTGCCTGCATTACAACAGGGCATGTCCCTGGAAAGCTGGGATGAGTTCATCACCCCAGCCCACTATGAACTGGCGAGGGCTGATTAGTGACAGGAGCTTCTTGGCATGAGCGCCAAGTCACCCTCTGGGATAACCAGCCCTTAGGGAATAAGCAGTCAGGATGGGTTAGCTGGCCGAGTATGAAGGCAAATAAGTGGCACAGAAAAGTGGTGATTCTTCAGGCTCTGTGGCAGCTGTCACTCAGATCCATCCCTAACCCGTGGAATCCATGGGTCCAATGTGAGTTCTAGGGAGAGAAGAGGTTGGGGGTAAAATGTTTGACACCTTCTGCTCAACAGAGTGTGACTCAGAGGGGACAGATTCTCACCACAGACCACCCACAGCTCCAGAAATGGAAGGCTCTAGCGCATTAATGACCAGTTGAAGATAGGTTGGAAGGTTATGAGGGGTGGAGAGGGGGAACCTGGTAACACAGACTGGCATGAGGAAGCTCTGAAATACTCAGCAGGGCAGAGTAACATTTATGCAGGCGGGGCATAACTCAGTGAAATTTGTGTTATTACAGCAAAGCATAACAGGAGCAGGCCAGGAAGTGGGGAGGCCAGAGGAAACTTGGCAACACTTAGGCTTTTCTTGAAGCAATTCCAGCTGGCAGAAAAGGGTTAGGTTACTTTCTTTGTAATATTGTGCCACCTAGTACTAATTTTCAGGTGCTCCTTTGTCCTAGTTCAGTTGTTAAGTCGTGTTAGCCTCTTTGAGACCCCATGGACTGCAGCATGCCAGGCTTCCCTGTCTAGTTAGAAGGGAAGATGCTTAAAAAGAAACTTAAAATTCATCTGCTTAAGAAGCTTAAAAAGAAGCAGATGAATTAAGAGTCTGAGGATTGTCTCCAAAGTCATCAGTCATGTGTTCTTTTGTTAATTTGACAAATACTGATTGAATACTTTCGATATGCCAGTTACTTTTGTAGGCATTGAGAGTACAGCTGCGGACAAAACCCCTGAACTCATGGACGCTTACAGTCTTGTGGGGACAATAAATAAGATAAATAAGTAAAGTATATAGTATGCTATATGGCTATAAGTTTTGAGGAGAAGAAGTAAATTAAGGAAGAAAGAATTAAGTTTAAAATTTTGGAGAAGGGAACTCTATAATTTTAGACCAGGTGATTAGGGAAGCCTCACTGAGAAGAAGACCTATGAATAAAACACAGGGATAGAGAGAAACCTTACCTGCCTCCTGAGAAACCAGTATGTGGATCAAGAAGCAAAAGTTAGAACTGAACACGGATCAACTGACTCATTCTAAATTGGGAAAGGAGTACGACAAGGCTGTCTGTTCTCACCCTATTGGTTTAACTTGTATGCAGAGTACATCATGCAAAATACAGGGCTGGATGAGTCATAAGCTGGAATCAAGATTGACAGGAGAAATATCAACAGCCTCAGATATGGAGATTATACCACCCTAATGGCAGAAAGTGAAGAGGAACTAAAGAGCCTCCTGATGAAGGTGAAAGAGGAGAGTGAAGAGTCTGGCTTGAAATTTAAAACAACTAAGCTGATTCATGTTGATGTTTGACAGAAAACAACAAAATTCTGTAAAGCAGTTATCCTTTGATTAAAAAATTAAAAAAAAAAAAACAACAAACAGCTAAGGTCATGGCAGCCAGTTCCATCACTTCATGACAAATAAAAGGGCACTCGCTCCTTGGAAGGAAAGCTATGACAGACCTTGACAGCATATTAAGAAGCAGAGACATCACTTTGCCGACAAAGGTCCATATAGTTGAAGCTATAGTTTTCCCAGTAGTATGGATGTGAAAGTTGGTCCATAAGAAGGCTGAGAGCCGAAGAATTTACACTTTTGGGTTGTGGTGCTGGAGAAGACTCTTGAGAGTCACTTGGACTGCAAGGAGATCAAACCAGCCAATTCTAAAGGAAATCAACCCTGAATATTCATTGGAAGGACTGATGCTGAAGCTCCAATACTTTGGCCTCCTGATACAAAGAGCTGACTCATTGGAAAAGGCCCTGATGCTGGGAAAGATTGAGGGCAGGAGGAGAAGGGGGCAACAAAGGATGAGATGGTTGGGTGGCATCATTGGCTCAATGGACATGAGTTTGAGCAAACTCTAGGCAATAATGAAGGACATGGAAGCCTGGTGTGCTGCAGTCTATGGGGCCGGAAAGAGCTGGACACGACTGGGTGACTGAACAACAGTGAACAAACTTCGGAAAGTGGGTGTAAAGGGAACATATCTCAACATAATAAAAGCCACTTATGGCAAACTCAGATATGCAGATGACACCACCCTTATGGCAGAAAGTGAAGAGGAGCTAAAAAGCCTCTTGATGAAAGTGAAAGAGGAGAGTGAAAAAGTTGGCTTAAAGCTCAACATTCAGAAAACTAAGATCATAGCATCCGGTCCCATCACTTCATGGGAAATAGATGGGGAAAGAGTAGAAACAGTATCAGACTTTATTTTTTTTNAGGAGAAGGGATAACAGAAGATGAGATGGCTGGATGGCATCACGGACTTGATGGACGTGAGTCTGAGTGAACTCCAGGAGTTGGTGATGGACAGGGAGGCCTGGCGTGCTGCGATTCATGGGGTCGCAAAGAGTCGGACACAACTGAGCGACTGAACTGAACTGAACTGAATGGCAAACTCACGGCTACCATCATACTCAGTGGTGGAAAGCTGAAAGCGTTTCCTCTAAGATCGGGAATAAGACAAGGATGTCCACTCTCACCACTTTTTTTTTTTTTAGAATAACAAAAAAATATTTTACTAAAACATAAGATTTACAGGAGTTTCCAGACAAGCCATACAAAATGGTCACAAGCTTTTTCTTGAAGGGAGGATTCTACACTTGACAGCAAGGTCACAATGTTATTAGTGAGGGCTGTGATGTCTGTTTAATGTTCTCATTTTGGTTCGAACAGTCAAGCTTGTCCATCTACAGCGTCTAAATAAAGTTAGACTTGGCTAGAGAGCATATTCTAAAGAACTGGTTAGCTGCTTTTAACCAATGCAATTAGATCACCATAAAAAGGGGGAAAGGAGCCCATAAAATTAAAATAAAACTACCTTCCCCCCTGCCAAAAAAAAAAATAATAATAAAATAAAGAAAAACACCCACACCCCTGCAGCTAATCCTGACAACTACCTTCATTCACAGTGCTTTATACTTAAACCATCATGGGGGAAACGAATAAAAGCAGAGAGGGGCCACTGCTTTTAAACGTTTCTCAACAATCCAGATGATACTTCTAGCCTCTGCTCATGCTTTACAACAGTGAATCAGGACAAGACATAGATTTGCTAATGTGCATTTAATCACCAAAGGATTGAAGATGTCTGGGTTTTTATTCTGTAATGTTTCTAAGACTGTGTCCATTAAATGCAAACAAAAAAGGAAGAAGTCTTGGCAGAACAGGAGAAGTGATGCACACTTGACGATCGAATCAATTTAAATATTATTCATGGCATATAGCCTAGTCCATGCTCTAGCTGTTTCTATGGCTTGGGCTTCATTGGTCTTCCATTGCTCCACTACATCATTTGCTAATGGATCGTCTGGATTGGGAGCACTTAACAAAGCCTGGATCGATAGCAGAACTGTGCGGATCTGCAGTGCTGGAGACCACTTATCTTTCAAAATATCTAAACATATTCTTCCCAACTTGTCTACATTAGGATGATAAATTTTGGTCATGAAACGTACTTTAGGGACTGCCATTGGGTATTCTTCTGGAAGGAATAGTTCAAGTTTAAAAGTCCCTCCCTCAAAGGGGGAATCCTGAGGGCCGGCAATGACCACATGAAAATAACGGGCGTTGCTCTCATCTGGTTCTGCTTTAATGCTGGGAACTGGTTCTGCCGGCAAACGCTGGGTTTCCTTGATAATCCTGCGGGGCAGCCCGGCCATCTTGTCAGATCCCGAGTTCGGCCTCTAGTCTCGTCTCCCCACTCTCACCACTTTTATTCAACAGAGTTTTGGACACAATAGTCAGAGAAGAAAAATAAAAGGAATTTAAGTGGAAAGGAAGAAGTAAAACTGCATTGTTGTAGATGACTTGATGCTCTATTATACATAGAAAACTCCCCAAATCCCCCAAACCCTACCAGAAAACTGCTGGAGCTCATCCATGAACTTGGTAGAGGTGCTAGGTACAAAATTTTAATATACAAAAGTCTTGTGTGTGTATATACTATCAGAAAGAGAAATTAAGAAAACAATTCCACTTACCATCGCATCAAAAATAATAAAGTGAAAAGCGAAAGTGATAGCCACTCAGTCGTGTCCGACTCTTTGTGACCCCGTGGACTGTAGCCCACCAGGCTCCTCTGTCCATGGAATTCTCCAGGAAAGAATACTGGAATGGGTTGCCATTCCCTTCTCCATCAAAAATAATAAAATACCTATGAATAAACCTATCTAAGGAGACAAAAGATCTGTACTCTGAAAACTGTAAGATGCCGATGAAAGAAATTGAAGATGACACAAACAGAAAGATAAAATGTATTCTTGGATTGGAAGACTGAATATTGTTAAAATAACCACTGTCCCCCAACGGAATCTACAGATTCAATGCAATCCCTATCAAATTACCATTGGCATTTTTCACAGAACGAGAAAAAAAAATTAACTATATGGAAACACAAAAGACTCCAAATAGCTAGAACAATCTTGAAAAGGACAGAGTTCAGGAATCACACTCCCTGACTGTAGGCTATACTGAAAAGCTACAGTTATCAATACTGTATGGTACGGGCACACAGTTAATTGTGATCCACACAGTCAAAGGCTTTGGCATAGTCAATAAAGCAGAAATAGATGTTTTTCTGGAACTCTCTTGCTTTTTCCATAATCCAGCGGATGTTGGCAATTGGATCTCTGGTTCCTCTGCCTTTTCTAAATCCAGCTTGAACATCTGGAAGTTCATGGTTCACGTATTGCTGAAGCCTGGCTTGGAGAATTTTGAGATTTACTTTACTAGTGTGTGAGATGAGTGCAATTGTGCGGTAGTTTGAGCATTCTTTGGCATTGCCTTTCTTTGGGATTGGAATGAAAACTGACCTTTTCCAGTCCTGTGGCCACTGCTGAGTTTTCCAAATTTGCTGGCATATTGAGTGCAGCACTTTCACAGCATCATCTTTCAGGATTTGAAACAGCTCAACTGGAATTCCATCACCTCCACTAGCTTTGCTCATAGTGATGCTTTCCAAGGCCCCCTTGACTTCACACTCCAGGATGTCTGGCTCTAGGTGAGTGATCACACCATCGTGATTATCTTGGTCATAAAATCTTTTTTGTACAGGTCTTCTGTGTATTCTTGCCACCTCTTCTTAATATCTTCTGCTTCTGTTAGGTCCATACCATTTCTGTCCTTTATCGAGCCCATCTTTGCATGAAATGTTCCCTTGGTATCTCTAATTTTCCTGAAGAGATCTCTAGTCTTTCCTATTCTGTTGTTTCCCTCTATTTCTTTGCACTGATCCCTGAGGAAGGCTTTCTTATTTCTCCTTGCTATTCTTTGGAACTCTGCACTCAGATGCTTATATCTTTCCTTTTCTCCTTTGCTTTTTGCTTCTCTTCTTTTCACAGCTATTTGTAAGGCCTCCCCAGACAGCCATTTTGCTTTTTTGCATTTCTTTTCCATGGGGATGGTCTTGATCCCTGTCTCCTGTACAGTGTCACGTACCACTGTCCATAGTTCATCAGGCACTGTATCAATTAGATCTAGTCCCTTAAATCTATTTCTCACTTCCACTGTATAATCATAAGGGATTTGATTGAGGTCATACCTGAATGGTCTAGTGGTTTTCTCTACTTTCTTCAATTTAAGTCTGAATTTGGCAATAAGGAGTTAATGATCTGAGCCACAGTCAGCTCCCAGTCTTGTTTTTGCTCACTGTATATAGCTTCTCCATCTTTGGCTGCAAAGAATATAATCAATCTGTGTGGATCACAATAAACTGTGGAAAATTCTGAAAGAGATGGGAATACCAGACCACCTGACCTGCCTCTTGAGAAACCTGTATGCAGACCAGGAAGCAACAGTTAGAACTGGACATGGAACAACAGACTGGTTCCAAACAGGAAAAGGAATACATCAAGGGTATATATTGTCACCCTGCTTATTTAACTTATATGGAGAGTACATCATGAGAAACACTGGGCTGGAGGAAGCACAAGCTGGAATCAAGATTGCTGGGAGAAATCTCAATAACCTCAGATATGCAGATGACACCACCCTTATGGCAGAAAGTGAAGAGGAACTAAAAAGCCTCTTGATGAAAGTGAAAGAGGAGAGTGAAAAAGTTGGCTTAAAGCTCAACATTCATAAAACGAAGATCATTGCATCTGGTCCCATCACTTCATGGGAAATAGATGGGGAAACAGTGTCAGACTTTATTTTTTTGGGCTCCAAAATCACTGCAGATGGTGATTGCAGCCATGAAATTAAAAGACGCTTACTCCTTGGAAAGTTATGACCAACCTAGATAGCATGTTAAAAAGCAGAGACATTACTTTGCCAACAAAGGTCCGTCTAGTCAAGGCTATGGTTTTTCCAGTAGTCATCTATGGATGTGAGAGTTGGACTGTGAAGAAAACTGAGTGTCGAAGAATTAATGCTTTTGAACTGTGGTGTTGGAGAAGACTCTTGAGAGTCCCTTGGACTGCAAGGAGATCCAACCAGTCCATTCTAAAGGAGATCAGTCCTGGGTGTTCTTTGGAAGGAATGATGCTAAAGCTGAAACTCCAGTACTTTGGCCACCTCATGCAAGGAGTTGACTCATTGGAAAAGACCCTGATGCTGGGAGGGATTGGGGGCAGGAGGAGAAAGGGACGACAGAGGATGAGATGGCTGGATGGCATCACAGACTCGATGGACGTGAGTCTGAGTGAACTCCGGGAGTTGGTGATGGAGAGGGAGGCCTGGCGTGCTGCGATTCATGGGGTCGCAAAGAGTCGGACACGACTGAGTGACTGAACTGAACTGAACTGGCACAGAAACAGACATACAGATCAATAGAAAAGGTTAGAAAGCCCAGAAATAAACCCACACACTTATGGTCAATTAATCTCTGACAAAAAAGGCAAGAATATACAATGGAAAAAAGACAGTCTCTTCAATAAGTGGTGCTGGGAAAACTGGACAGTTGTATGTAAAAGAATGAAATTAGAACTTCTCTAACACCATATACAAAAATAAAATAAAAACGTTTGAAATGTAAGACCAGATACTATAAAACTCCGAAAGGAAAACATAGGCAGCACACTCTTTGACATAAAGTGTAGCAATATAGTTTTGGATTTATCTCCTAGAGTAATAGAAATAAAAACAAAAATAAACAAATGGGACCTAATTAAACTTAAAAGTTTTTACACAGTAAAGGAAACCATAAACCACAAAAAAATAACCTAAGGACTGGGAGAAAATATTTGCAAATAATGTTACTGACCAGGGATTAATTTCCAAAATATACAAACAGTTCACATAGCTTAATATCAAAAAATAAACAACCCAACCGATAAATAGGCAGAAGACCTAAACAGACATTTCTCCAAAGAAGATATACAGATGACTGATAGGCACATAAAAGCATGCTCAATATTCAGTTCAGTTCAGTCTCTCGGTCCTGTCTGACTCTTGGTAACCCCATGGACTGCAGCACGCCAGGCTTCACCAGCTCCCAGAGCTTGCTCAGACTCACGTCCATCAACTTGGTAATGCCATCCAACCATCTCATCCTCTGTCGTCCCCTTCTCTTCCCGTCTGCAATCTTTCCCAGCATCAAGGTCTTTTCCAATGAGTCAGTTCTTCACATCAGGTGGCCAAAGTATTGGAGTTTCAGCTTCAACCTCAGTCCTTCCAATGAATATTCAGGACTGATTTCCTTTAGGACGGACTGGTTGGATCTCCTTGCAGTCCAAGGGACTCTCAAGAGTCTTCTCCAACACCACAGTTCAAAAGCATCAATTCTTTAGTGCTCAGCTTTCTTTATGGTCTAACTCTCACATCCATACATGACTACTGGAAAAACCACAGCTTTGACTAGATGGAGCTTTTTTGGGAAAGTAACATCTCTGCTTTTTAATATGCTGTCTAGGTTGGCCATAGCTTTTCTCCCAAGGAGCAAGCGTCTTTTAATTTCATGGCTGCTGTCACCATCTGCAGTGATTTTGGAGCCCAAGAAAATAAAGTCTGTCACTGTTTCCATTGTTTCCCCATCTATTTGCCATGAAGTGATGGGACCAGATGCCATGATCTGCGTTTTCTGCATGTTGAGTTTTAAACCAACTTTTTCACTCTCCTCTTTCACTTTCATCAAGAGACTCTTTAGTTGCTAACTATTAAGGAAATGCAAACCAAAACTACAATGAGGTATCACCTCACACCAGTCAGAATGGCCATCATTAAAAAATATATATACATGTAATAAATGCTGGAGAAGATGTGGGAAAAAGGAACCTCCCTCTACACTATTGATGGAAACGTAAACCAGTGCAGCCAATGTGGAGAACAGCATGGCGGTTCCTCAAAAAACCTAAAAACAGAGTTCCCATATTATCTTGCAATCCCACTCCTGGGCAGATATGGAGAGAAAACTAATTTGAAAAGATACATGCACCTTGATGCTCATAGCAGCCCTGTTTACAATAGGTAAGACTTGGGAACATACATTTAGATTCTTGATCCATTTTCAGTTAATTTTTATAAATGGTATGAGAAAAGGGCCTAGAGTTACGTTTATGAAAAGATTTTCCCTCTCTGACTCAATTTCTTTTAAGATATTCTAATTTTCTATTTCTTCTTTTATATTTTAAAAGCCTTAAAAGTTAAAGCAAAAACTAACCATGTTAAGCACTAATACTTTGTTTAAGGTACTAAGTGTAGAGTTTGAAGCTACAAGAGACAGCCTTCACTTAGTAGAGTTTTCCAGTAGTCATTTTTATTATGAAATACTTCAGAGATAAACATGTAAAGATTATTGTAGTGAACATGTGTCAACAACGAAGCTTAAGAAAGAAAACATTTCACATCCAGAGGAAGCATACTGTATCTCCCTTTCGAATTGCATTTCCTTCCTGTCATAAAAGCAACCACAGTCACAAACTTGGTGATCATTCTTGCAATTCATATCCTTATATTTTTGCTTATGTATATATCCGTCAATCACGTGTAATGTTACTTTGTGTTTTATAAAGTAATACATAAGTGATATAGTATGTGTCCTTCTACAGACATAAATGTTTTTGCTGAAGTTGTTTCTATTTTGTCATTTGTTTAAAGATAATTTGGAATCGCTTATTGAAGCATTTTTTTTCAGTGAAACAAGAATTGGATTTTTAATTTTTAAATTAATTTTTATTGGAGCATAGATTTACAATGTTTTGTTAGTTTCTGCTGTATAGCAGAGTAAATTGGTTATACACATACATGTATCTATTATTTTTTAGCTTCTTTTCCTATATGGGTCATTACAGAGTATTGAGTAGAGTTCCCTGGGTCCACAGTTATTACTTACTTTTTAAATATATAGTATTGAGTATCAGTTCCAATCTTCCAATTTGTCCCTCCTCCTGAAGCATTTTTTCGTGATGGCTGCTCTCCAGTCCTTTGGTTTATCTTTATATTGATATCAGTTGCCTTTTCTCGTTCAGGTTGTGACTCTTCTGGTTCTTGGTGTGACGGGTGAGTCTCTGCTTCCTGGACACTCTGAGGACTGAGTGCAAGACTCTGGGTCTGTGTGCGTCTTTTCTTTCAGCAGCAGGCGCCCTGTTTAGTTCAGTGCATAGGCACCTGCTCGCTTTCTTCGGCTTTGGTTCCAATGGCAACATAGGGTTCAGAGCCCAGAGGGTGCTCTTCCGGTTCACTGTGTCCGCCTGGCACTACCAGGGCTCCTCTTTGATTCTGTTGGTGCCGCCTGCAGGGGCCAAGTGCGCTTTCCCTGCAGGTCCTGCTGGAGGGAGTGTGGGAGATGCTGGGCCATGGGGCAGTTACTGCTTCCCTGAGCCTGTTCAAAAGCATATTCAAAAGCAGAGACATTACTTTGCCAACAAAGGTCTGTCTAGTCAAGGCTATGGTTTTCCAGTGGTCACGTATGGATGTGAAAGTTGGACTGTGAAGAAAGCTGAGCGCCGTAGAATTGATACTTTTGAACTGTGGTGTTTGGAGAAGACTCTTGAGAGTCCCTTGGACTGCAAGGAGATCCAACCAGTCCATCATAAAGGAGATCAGTCCTGAATGTTCACTGGAAGGACTGATGCTGAAGCTGAAAGTCCAGTACTTTGGCTATTGGATGAGAACTGACTCGGAAAAGACCTTGATGTTAGGAAGGATTGAAGGTGGGAGGAGAAGGGGACGACAGAGGACGAGATGGTTGGACAGCATTACCCACTCGACGGATATGAGTTTGAGTAAGTTCTGGGAGTTTTTGATGGACAGGGAGGCCTGCAGTCGATGGGGTCGCAAGGGGTGGGACAGGACTGAGTGGCTGAGCTGAACTGAACTGTTTCCCCTAAGGCCCACCTTCCCACTGTCCACGCCAAGAAGGATGCGACTGAACATCCATAGCAGGTTGTACCACCCAGGGTTCCTACAGCACAGGCCATGCCTCCCTCCCCCACTCTGAACTTACTCAAATACTCCATTGTAAAGATTTGAGTAAGTCCTTGGGAATAAATCCAGAGTCCTCTCCCCCAGATGCAGTTCTAATGTTTCCAATCTGCGCCCATCTCCTAAGCTTTATGAAAATCCCCTGCCTCTTGGTCGCTCAAAAGATAGCAGAGTCGAGACAATCTGAAAATTCCTGGAACTAGGAGGTGAAGTGAACGTCTAATGCTCTCCAAAAAATTAAGACTCGAGCAGAAAGTTCAAGTTGCTGCTGAACCTGCCTGTCCCCAATTCCCTGGAAGCCCGGTGTTCCCCTCCTCGATGCTGACTGACGTATTTCCGATGACAACAAGGATGACTATTCAGCAGCGTAAACACCATTGGCATTTCCTAAATCTGTATCAACGGAAGCCGCCAGGCATTCGACACACAAAGGAGAAAGCTAGAGCAACGCAGCTTCTGCTGCGAGCGGCAGCAGCCCAGCCTCCAAGGACTCAGATATTCACGAACTCTCTTCCTTGACAGGAGATAAACCTTTAAAGTGTATAAGGAAGACTTCCATCGTCCCATATATAGTCATTCTCACAGATGACCACTCTCAACACCCCTAACACAAATACACCTGGTCTGCCGCTCACTGGAGGCTTTGCTTAAACCACCAAGATGCCAAGTGGGCCGTCATTGTGCTGTCTTTTGTTTCTCGTAAGTTTATCCAAGTGCTATCAGGTCGCTGTAATAAACCTGACCCTCACACCTGTGAGTAGTCGCGCGGGTAAAACCAAAGGCCTCAGAGCCAATGGGAGCTCACCCAGGCCGCACAGGGAACCAGCTGAGGCTCCCGTGGGCCCTCTAACCTCTCTGTGTGCCCGTCTTCTCCCTGGAAATTAGAGATTGCGTGGAGCAGCTTGCAGGGCTGCAGTGAGGGCAAATGGAACTGTGGGAATAGCCTTGACACAGGCCCTGCACAGGGGAAGGGTTCAATTAACGGTGCAACTACTGCCATTAATCTGTGGGATGCACTGATTCAGGAAACGGAAGTGATTGCTTCCCTCCTCACTTTAAAGCCAAGGTTATGAATGCATGGTGTGATGGTGTAGACAGTGCGGGTGGTGTGATGGTGTAGACAGTGTGGATGGTGTGGATGGTGTAGACAGTGTGGATGGTGTAGACAGTGTGGGTGGTGTGATGGTGTAGACAGCATGCGTGGTGTGATGGTGTAGACAG
>SJYQ01039248.1:44209-68046 GCA_006410935.1 Redunca redunca
CACACACACACACACACACACACGTACATACCATCCACCCTAATGATCTCATTCATTTTAACTTGATTACATCTTTATCTCCAAATAAGGTCCCATTCTGAGGTGCTGGGGGATAGGGCGCCAGCGTATCTTTTCTTGGGGGAATACAGTTCCATCCACCCCAAGGCCTCAGGGCTGGTCAGGCCTGGATCTCCCAGGCAGTTCCCACCTCACCACGTCTGACCTCACTTCCTCACTTCAGTGAGCACCAGGTGCCAGGAGAAACTCCCCAGGGCTGAGTGGGTGTGCAGTCAGGCCAGGAAGAGAGGGGACAGAACTGCCGTGCCCAGCTCCCCCAGCTCCAACCCCGAGCTGGGGACAGCTCTGGGAATGCCTAGGGCTTTGTGGGGAACTGCTCCAGGGATGGGGGTTCCGGGAGCAGCAGCAGCCCATGGAGAACACTTTCTGTGCCCCTGAGGCAATGGTACCCAGCCCGTGTGGGTCAGGCTTGGCCCCTAGGTCACAGGGCAGATGCCCCGTCCAGCCGTCCCTACCACCATTCCTGTGTTCATTTGGTAAGTATTTGTTTGTGGACCTATTATACATCTGAACTTCCCTGATGGCTCAGTGGTAAAGAGTCCACCTACCAATGCAGGAGATGTGGGTTCGATCCCTGGTCCAGGAAGATCCCCTGGAGAAGGAAATGGCAACCCGCTCCAGAATTCTTGCCTGGAGAATCCCATGGCAGGCTGCAGGTGATGGGGTCGCAAAGAATCGTAGACAACTAAGCAACTGCACGACAGCTAGTACTGCTCATCTAAGCGCCAGGGGACAGCCTCGGCAGCTTCGCTTCTTAGGGGCGGGGGAGGAGGACGAAGAGCACCCATCGGTGGGCCAGCCAAGCCGCGTGGCGGTGGCGTGACCTCATGTGGCAGTGGCGTGACCGTGGGGCGGGAGCGGCAGCGCAGCAGGGGACACCTTGTGCTCACCGCACACCAGGCAGGGCCCTGCGTGCTCCCTGGGTGTGAATTCCCCGGCCGTGGGAGGTTGTGGGGCGGTGGGGGTGGGCCAGGCGGGCACCGGCTGCTGGCGGCTCTGGTGCAGGGTGGTGGAGGCCCCGCATCTCTGAGGCGGGTCATGAGCTGAGATCTAAGGGCGCAGGCCAGGACTGCGTGGCCAGAGCAGCGGGGAAGGGGCAGGAGCCGGGCGTGTGTGGTCTCACAGGATGTGAAGTGGGAGCCCTGGCAAGGATTTAAGCAAGGACGCAGTGTGTTGAGATTCTTTTTTTTTTTTCTGGCTGCGCCACGTATATTGTGAGATCTTGGTTCACAACCAGGGATTGAACCCGGGCCACGGGAGTGAAAGCACCAAGTCCTAACCACTGGACCACCAGGGAGGTCCCAAGATTGTCTTTAAAAAGTCCCCTCTGTGGAAGAGACTTATGGACGTGGGGGTGGGAGGGGTGGAAGGAGAGGGTGGGATGAATGAAGACAGGAGCATAGAAACGTATACACTGCTGTGTGTAAAATAGACAGCCAGTGGGAATTTGCTGTATGACTCAGGGGGCTCAGGTTGGCGCTCCGCGACAACCTAGAAGGCTGGGATGGCACGAGAGGCGGGAGAGAAGCTGAAGAGGGAGGGGATGTATGTATACCTATGGCTGATCCGTGTTGATGTCTGGCAGAAACCAACACAGTATTATAAAGCAATTATCTTCCAATTAAAAATAAATAAATTGAAAGAAAAGGTCCTCTCTGTGGAAACAGCCCAAGTATCCATCAGTGATGAATGGATAGGAAATTCCCTGGTCATCCAGTGGTTAGGACTTCACACTTTCACTGCTTAGGTGCTATTAGCTGCCCAGTCTTGTCCAACTGTTTGCCATCCTATGGACTGTAACCCATTTCCCAGGCAAGAATACTGGAGTGGGATGCCATTCCCTTCTCCATTCACTGCCTAGGGAGTGGGTTCAGTCTGTGGTCAGACAACTAAGATGCTGTGAGGCACACGGCATGGCCAAAAACAAAAAAAAATTGGACATATACAGACTGCTGCTGCTGCTGCTAAGTCGCTTCAGTCGTGCCCGACTCTGTGCCACTCCATAGACGGCAGCCCACCAGGCTCCCCTGTCCCTGGGATTCTCCAGGCAAGAACACCGGAGTGGGTTGCCATTGCCTTCTCCAGTGCATGAAAGTGAAAAGTGAAAGTGAAGTCGCTCAGTCCTGTCCAACTAGTAGCAACCCCATGGACTGCGGCCCACCAGGCTCCTGTGTCCATGGGGTTTTCCAGGCAAGAGTACCAGAGTGGGGTGCCATTGCCTCCTCTGATATACAGACTACTCTGTTAAAATAGATAACTAATAAGGACCTGGCTCAGGCGGTAAAGCCTCTGCCTACAATGTGGGAGACCCAGGTTCGATTCCTGGGTCAGGAAGATCCTCTGGAGAAGGAAATGGCAGCCCACTCCAGTATTCTTGCCTGGAAAATCCCATGGATGGAGGAGCCTGGTAGGCTACAGTCCATGGGGTCGCACAGAGTTGGACACAACTGAGCTACTTCACTCACTTCACTCAATAAGGACCTACTGTATAGCACAGGAAACTATCAGTACTCTGTAGCAGTGTATACACAAAAAGAATCTTTTTAAAAAGTGGATATAGGTATATGTATAATGGATTCACTTTACTGTATACACGAAACTAACATAACCTTGTAAATCAACTATATTCCAATTAAAAAATTTTTTTTTCATCCAAGTGGATGAAGAAATGTGGTCCATTCATACAATGGAATATTACTCAGCCAGAAAGAAGAACTCAACCGACACACTCTTCCACATGGGTGAACCTCAAAAACATCTTGCTGGGTGAAAGAAACCACACACAAAAGGCCACTGATTATCTGATTCCACGTGTGTGCAATGCTCAAAACAGGCAGATCCATAGACACAGAGAGCAGATGAGTGGTTGCCAGGACCTGAGGGGAGCAGGGAGACAAAGTTCTTGATTAGCAGGGACCAAGTTTCTGGTGGCTCAGATGGGAAAGAATCTGCCTGCAGTGCAGGGGACCCAGGTTCGATCCCTGGGTCAGAAAGATCCCCTGGAGAAGGGAGTGGCAACTCACTCCAGTGTTCTTGCCTGGAGAATCCCTTGGACGGAGGAGCCTGGTGGACTATAGTCTGTGAGGTCACAAAGAGTCGGATGCAACTGAGCGACTAATTCGGGGCGATAGACAAGTTATGGAAATAGATAGAGGTGCTGGTGGCACAGCATTGAGAATGGAATTAATGCCACTGAATTGTGTACTTAAACATGGTTAAAATCACAAGTTTTACATCATATATATATATATATATATATATATATATAGGGCTTCCCTGGTAAAGAACCCGCTTGCCAAGGCAGGAGATGCGAGTTCGATTCCTGGGTGGGGAAGATCCCCTGGAGAAGGCAATGGCAGCCCACTCCAGTATTCTTGCCTGTAGAATCCCATGGAGAGAGGAGCCTGGCAGGCTACAGTCCATGCAGTCGCAAAGAGTCAGACACAACTTAGCAACTAAACAACGGTGTGTGTGTGTGATACCACAATCTTTTAAAAAGCCCCTCTGGCTGCCAGGGGAGCCTGGGATGTGGGAGTGGAGGTGCTGGAGGGCAGCGGGGAAGGGATCAGGGCTCTTTGGTGAAGATAGGAATGCCCAGGTCTGGAGGACAGATGCCAGGAATGGACCGACAGATGCTGGGCTGCTCTGGAGGTGCAGACCCTGGGCTTACTCCTGAACGGGCTGTGGGGGTGAGGGAAGGGGGCAATCCCAGATTTTGACTCCTAGGCTCTGGGAGGATGGTGCCAGGAGGGACCATGCCCTGAAACGGGGAGTCTGGTCAGGTCTGGTGAGGCTCAAGGTGCGTTGGAGATCCAGACAGAAGTGTAGCTGTGAGGAGAGAAGTGGGGCTGGGGCTCAGAGGCTGCAGTCGTCCCGGGTGCAGATGGTGTCTAAGGCCGTGAGGCCGGTGGAATCCCTGAGCAGGGTGTGGACAAGGAAGAGGGCTGGGGTCCTGGGGTTCTGGGGAGCGGGGCCAGCCCGGAGGAGAAGAAGAGCCAGCTCCTTCATGGATGCTTCCTGGGTCCTGACCCTCCTTACTCTGGGACAGCATCCTCTGACGGGCCGTGCTGGCTTACTGTGTATGCAGGCTGTGGTCCTCACAAGAACCCTGCAGAAACAAGGTGTCAGGGAACTGGGCATGGGGGGTGGTGGGGGGACCCACTCAGGGCCTTGGGGCATGAAATGACAGAGTTGGACCCCAGACCCATGTTGGCCAGCCGCACCCAGAGCCTGGCATCCGGCAGCCTCTTCGGCATTAACCAGACACTAACCGAAGGGAGCCAGAGGGAGAATGCTAACCAGTTACACTCCCTAGGGGAGAGTCAGGGAGGGGAGCATCCAGCAGCCTAGCGCCAGTTCCCCGCTCCACCCCGAGTCTGGAAGGTAGAAGATGTGGGTAGGAATGAGGTGATGCCCACCCCCCCANGGGGATGAGAGAGATGGTTGTGGGCTGAGGAAGTAGAGGGGAGAGTTTGCTGAATGCTGGGAGCTGGGGAGGGTCCTGGGGGTTGGGGTGGGTAGCTGCGCCGGGAAATTACTTTCCATTTCTCATGAGAGGAGACAGGCCTGGAGGGACGTCCTGCCCCATGAGTGAGCAGCCCAAATCTCTATTCCCCAAGAAGCTTTGCTGAGTCCCTGCCCTCAACTGGCTCATGGTCTAGTGGGGAAGGCTGACAATAGACCTGCTTATACAAGAAGGTGATTTCAGGGCCTTCCCTGGTGGTCCAGTGGTTAAGACTCTGGGCTCCCAATGCAGGGGGCCCAGGTTCTATCCCTGGCCAGGGAACTAGATCCCACATGCTGAAACTAAGAGTTAGTGCAGCCAGATAAATAATTTCTTTAAAAAAGCACAATGCTTAAAAGTGAAAAGAAGGTGATTTCAGGTGCTGTGAATTAAACATGGGGCTAGGGACTCCCCTGGCGGTTCAGGGGTTAAGACTGCACTTCCACTGCAGGAGTCAAGGGTTCGGTCCCTGGTCAGGGAACTAAAATCCCACAAGTTGGACAGTATGACCAAAATAAATTAAAATAAAAACAGGGCTAAAGGATGGCGAGCGAGGGTACAGGAGTGGTGGGGGCGGTCAGGGTAGGTTGCTCTGCTGGGGTGACCTTGAGGTTGAGCCCCGAATGATGAGAAGCTGCAGCAAGTGATGGGGCTGCTGGGAGAGTGTTCCAGGTAGAGGAGCAGCTCAGGCCGGAAGGAAGCTGGGGCTCCTAGGACTGGGAGGAGCGCTGCATTGGAGAACGTGGTGACACTAGGTCACCAGCAGCCTCTGGGTCCTGGTGAGGAACGGAGACCCCAGGGGAGAGCAGAGGGGGAGGTCGATGCTCAAATTTACGTCACTGAATGATGGCCTTAGCACTGAGTGGAGGCAGCGAGGCTGGGAAGAGGAGGAGGCCAGGACAAGCCTCTGGGGGCATCAGGGTGGTGGCTTGGGCCTGGTGGTGGCCCTGGGGAGTGGGCAGATTGACAGCGTACTTTGGAGGGAGGCAGAGCCCATGGGACTTGCTGGAGGAGCTTATGATGGGGAGGGGAGCAGAGGAGTTGGTAATTGAGGAGGATTCCTAGGTTCGGGTTCTGAGACTGATTCAGCGTGGAGAAGGGAATGGCAACCTACTCCAGTATTCTTGCCTGGGAAATGCCATGGACAGAGGAGCCTGGCAGGCTGTAGTCCATGGGGTCGCAAAAGAGTTGGACAGGACCGAGCAACTGAACAACAGCTGTTCAACAGTCATTCAGGCCTGTTGTGGAAGCAGGACCAACACAGTGCAGTGATCCCTGCCTGTGGAGGGGCGCATCCATTAGAGAAGAGGAACAGTTACGTTTGAACCAAGGTCTGAAGGAGGCCAGGGAGCAGAGGAAGAGGCTGTGTGAATAACTGGCAGGCAGAAGATTCACCCAGAGGAAGTGACAAGTCCCGAGGCCCTGGGGCAGGGTCTGGGCTGCTTGAAGAAGAGCAGGAGGCAGGAGTGGGGTCAGGGAGCTTACTGGGCTGGTCAATAGGCTTTCAATTGTGGGGGGAAAAGAACCAGTCGTCAGGGCTCTTTTGTGAGATTCCAAACTGAATAAGAGGCTTGGAAAGTATGAGCTTGTCCCTGGTGTTGAGACCATAGGACAGATGGCGGGGGGTGGGGCGGGGGGCTAGGGTGCAAGTAGAGGACAGACCAAAGGTTTGCACACTAGAAGTGAAGTGAAAGCCACTCAGTCATGTCCCACTCTTTGTGACCCCATGGACTCTGCAGTCCACGGAATTCTCCAGGCCAGAATACTGGAGTGGGTAGCCTTTCCCTTCTCCAGCAGATCTTCCCAACCCAGGGATCAAACGCAGGTCTCCCGCATTGCAGGCAGATTCTTTACCAACTGAGCTATCAGGGAATGAGAACCGGTTAAAACATGGGGTGCTGGAACTTGCCTGGTGGTCTAGTGTTTAATAACCAGCCTTGCAATGCAGGGGTGCAGATTCGATCCCTGGCCGGGGAACTAAGATCCCATACGTCGCAAAGCAGCTACACCCACGCTGCACAACTACTGAGCTGGTGAACCACAACTAAGAATGCAGCCAAATAAATAAAAGAGAAACTGTTTTTAAAAAAAGAAACACGGGTGCTGATCCTCCTCAGAGAAGGTACATTTCTAGCAAGTTCCTGTCCAGGCTGGTGCCCCTGGGCCAGGGTCATACTTGAAGAACCAGGGTGTAGATGAAGCAAAGAACCAAGCGTGGAGAACTGGGTGTCCCATCTTGGGAGTATCCCAGGGGAGACAGGAGCAGTGAGAAGAGGAGAGGCTGGGAGGGAGAAAAAGTGGTCAGAACCCGGCTCTGTGCCCTCAAAGCTGCTGTGCCCGGGAAGGACAGACTGGGGAAGAGGAGGGCTAGCCTGGAAGGACACATAACTCCCACCCCTCCTCCAGCTTCCCCAGCCCCCCTAGGGGCTCCACCCACCCCTCACCCCGCCTGCCTGTCTCCAGCTCACCCTGAGGGTCCCCCCGAGAGGAAAGAGGGGACTTAGTTGTCCCTGGTCCCTGATCTGTGGCGCCAGCCAGCTGGATTCTAATTAGCTTCCAGAGCCAGAGAGACAGGAAGCCAAGGGGCTGGGGGTGGGGCCCTGGACTTCTGCCCAAGCCCAGGAGGCTGCAGGCCAGGGCCAAGATGCCTGGGTCCCCCACCCTGGACGCCATGCTGGATGAGGAAGCTGGGGTAGGGGAGACACAACTGGAAGGGTCTCAATTTCAAGAGGCTTCCAGAGGGTTCTCCTCTGGGGTGGAGGGTCTGGGACCTGCCTGGGTGCAGGTGGGCCCTACTTAGCTGGTAGTGCCCGAAGAATTACCCCAGCCTCCTGGGGAAGGGGGTCCTGTCAGACCCCAGGAGGTGCTTCTGGGAGATCCAAGGTACCCAAATGGGTGGGTCCACCTGTTGGGGTGGGGTGGGGTGCAGCGTGAGCCAGAGGCCTTGGAGGGGTCAGCCTCTGGCCCAGGGGTGCTGCTTCTGTCAGATACGGTCGGCTTGGTCCACCCCTCTTGGGGCAGCAGACTAGAGGGCCTTGGGCACCTGCAGAAAGAAAGGAGACCTGCCCTCCTCCTCAGCCCGCCCTGCCCCCCACTTCACTCTCCCTGTCCTCCACAGGCTGGTGGACCAGGCCGTGGTGCCCACCTGGTGATGCGGGGCGAGGCCCCCTGCACAGCCCACTGAGCCGAGAACGCACCCCTGGCCGCCGCCATGGCCCGCCTGGCTGCCGCGCTCTGGAGTCTCTGCGTCACAGCCATCCTCGTCACCTCAGCCACCCAAGGTAGGTGTTGAGGGGGCCGAGGCAGGGGAGGGGGATGAAACCTCGAAATACCCCAGACCAGGGCTCCCCTGGTGGCTCAGTGGTAAAGAACCGGCCTGCCAATGCAGGAGACCTGGGTTTAATCCCTGGGTTGCGAAGATTCCCCTGGAGGAGGGCATGGGAACCCACTTTTTGCCTGGAGAATCCCAGACAGGGGAGCCTAGTAGGCTACGGTCCGGAGGGTCACCAAAGAGTCAGCCACCACAACCTCCTGATCCCTTAAGAGAATCAGGCCCCGCCCCCAGCCTCAATCTGGCAGACGCCGAGCAGAGAAATACCTGGTGATCACACACCCTGATTCAAGGGGTGCCCGAATCAGCCCCTCACCCCCCAACTCAGAGCTCCAGGGCTCATCCCACCAGGGGTCCTAGGGCCTGGGATTTGGGCGGTGGCCTCCAGGACCGGGACAGGCCTTCCTGGTGAGGCTCTTCGTCTCCTGTGTGTGTGTGTGTCTCTCTGTGATTACATCTCCGAGGCTCTCGCTGGGAAGAAGGCTTAATTAAAGCATGCCCGCTGACGTTTATTTAAAAACAACTAATTATCCGGCTCGGCCCTATGCCGGCCCCGGGATCCTGCACACGCCACAATTAGTGCCCGGAGCCTGCCCGCCCACCCTCGCCCGATTACTCAATTACTGTCCCCATCGTGGGCCCAGGCAGGGGCAAGGGCAGCACGGGATGAGAGGCAGAGCGAGGAGGCCCGCCAGCCTCACCCTCGCCCTGGGGGTGCACCCTGCCCCGCCCTTCCCAGCCCTGTCTGGAGGCCGCTGGTGGTAGGCCCTGCTCCCCAGTGCTCCCTCTCACAGAGAGCCTCAAAGATGGAGGGGCCATCGTTCAGCCGTGCCACCAGGCCTTGGCACTGCTCCAGCCAGCTGGCACCCTCCGCTCCTGCAGCACCTGTGTTCTCTGCCCATCCAGGTCCTGCCCCACAGCCCCAGTGGGGCCGGGTGGGGCTGCTTCCACCCCCAGACCCATCTGAGCCAGCTCTCCACCCCCAGCCTCCTTCCCAGACCCAGGAAGGACTAAAATTAGACGTGGGAGCAGATGGCGCTGGAGGAACACATGTAAAACTTTTCCCCAAGTGGGACTCAACTCACCCCAAAAAACCCCAAGGGCCTGGCTGCCAACCCCACTGGGCCCCCAGCTGGCATCAGAGGGACTAGATCGCAACACAGGGGGCCCGTCTGTCTCTGCTGCCAGTGTGCACTGGGACTTTCTCTCTATCCGCCAGTGACAGCACATTGGCGACTCAGGACCCTTCTGTGCATCCCTGCTTCCCTCGGACCCCCGGCACAGGCCTGGCTGGGACCAGTGTGCAAAAAGGTGGCTGCCCCGGCAGGCGTGGATGGTGCTGAGCCTGCTCTGTCCCACAGAGACGCGCTGCCTTAATCATCCTCCTGACAGTAGTAATCAGGGGCCTGTCTGCTCACCGCGGACCGGTTCTGCTGCACCCCTCAGCAGAGGCCCGTGAGGTAGGCATTGTCGGCTCCCTAGAGAAGGAAGTAAGGGCACGGGGTGGTCAGTGACTACATCAAGCCACCAGCCAGGGAACGGCTGCACTGAGATTTAAACCCTAACTATCGGGCTCCTGAGTCCCAGCTTGCAGTCCCTGAAAGGCACAGGAAGGGAGCTGACACGTGACAATGTAACCCCTCCAAGAGCCAGGCAGGCCCATGGCAAGTTCTTCCATTGTCATGGCAACCCTAGGAAGTTTCCCAAGTGAAAGCCAGGGGCCCCCTCCCTGGGATGCCCGCGCTGTCCACAGCACCTCCTTCCAGAACATCTTCTAGCACAGAAGCCTCCCACTACAGCCCTGGGCTGTGGTTTGCCCATTTTACAGATCCGGAAACTGAGGCCTGGTGAGGCGCCAGCAGCAGCTGTCCAGACGAGAGTGTGCATGAGAATCACGGGGTGGAGTGTACCCATTCAGGGGTTCCTGGCTTCACCCCCAAGATTTGGGATCAGCAGGCCTGGATCCGGGGGCACTCAGAATCTGCATTCCGAACACAATGCGGATATGCCCAGTGCCACACTGGGAGAAATCCTGGCCTGAAGGACCCACCTGGCCTGTCAGCTGGGAAGTAGCAAAGCCAGGCTGTGTGGTTTCTTCCAGAATGTGAAGACATTCCCTTCTACACCTTCCCTGCTCTGTGCATGGGGGTGGTACGAAGTTAGAGAAGTGCCCCAGGCCCCTCTCAGCTCTGATGATTTGCCTGAAGGATTCATGAAATTCACAAACACCATTATTGCTGTTTACTCGCTCAGTCGTGTCTGGCTTTTTGGGGACCCCATGGGCTGTAGCCCGCCAGACTTTGCCCCTGAGCCACAGGGGAAGGCCGTCCCTCGCAGCTATAGTTGATTACTGGTGGCTCAGGTGGTGAAGACTCCTCCTGCCAATGCAGGAGACCCAGGTTCGATTCCTTGGTTGGGAAGATCCCCTGCAGAAGGAAATGGCAGCCCACTCCAGGATTCTTGCCTGGGAAATCCCCCAAACAGAGGAGTTTGGCAGGCTACAGTCCATGGGGTCACAAAAGATTCAGAGATGACGCAGTGACTGAACAACAGCATCGTGACAACAGTGAACTGACACAGATGAAAATCAGCCAGGAGAAGAGGGGCCTGGGGCAACATCGGGAAGGTCCTGTGCACGTCGGCTTCTGGGGGTTCCCTCCCAATGCGGTCGCAGACAGCGGGAACTCTCTAGGCAATGATGAGCCACACCACGCATGCTATACGTTAACCGGGGAAGCTCTTCTGAGCCTTGGTGTCCAGAGTCGTCGCTGCGGCTCAGTCCCATAGACATGGCTGGCCTCAGTCTCCAGCCCCTCTAGAGGTCAACTGATGCATTACCCAAAACGCCTACCTGAAGCTGCATTCTTAGTGAACTATTAATAGTTTGCTAGGCCCGTCGTGACCAAGTGCCACAGACTGAGGGCTTAAGCAACAGAAAGGTATTCCCTTCCAGTTCTAGAGGCCAGATGTCCAAGAGCAAGGTGTCGGCAAGATCGGTTCCTTCTGAAGGCTACCGGGGAAGGGTCTATTCCAGGCCCTTCTCCTTGGCTCATCGATGGTCGTCATCTTCCTTCTTTGTGTGCCTCTGGGTCCAAATTTCCTCTTTTTATAAGAACACTGTTCATACTGGATTTGTTGTTGTTCAGTCGTTCAGTCACATCCAACTCTTTGCAACCCAATGGATTGAAGCACACCAAGCTTCCCTGTCCTTTACCATCTCCCGGAGCTTGCTCAAACTCATGTGCATCAAGTTGGTGATGCCATCCAGCCATGGCATCCTCTGTCAACCCCTTCTCCTTCTGCCTTCAATCTTTCTCAGCATCAGGGTCTTTTCCAGTGAGTCAGTTCTTCGCATCAGGTGGCCACAGTATTGGAGCTGCAGCTTCAGCATCAGTCCTTCCAGTGAGCATTCAGGGTTGATTTCCTTTAGGGTTGACTGGTTTGATCTCTTTGCTGTCCAAGGAACTCGCAAGAGTCTTCTCCAACACCAGTTTGAAAGCTTTAATTCTTTGGCACTCATATTGGATTAGGGCCCACCTTAGTGGCCTCATTTTAACTTGAGTACCTCTGTAAAGATGCTGTCTCTAAATGTGCTTGTATTCTAAGGCAGAGGTCCCTAGCTCCTGGGCCGCAGACCAGTAGTGGCCCATGGTCTATTCGGAATCAGGCTGTGGAGCAGGTGAGAGGCGGGTCAGCAAGTGAAGCTCTATCTGTATTTACAGCTGCTTCCCATCACTTGCATTACCGCCTGAGCTCCGCCTCCTGTCAGATCAGCGGTGGCATTAATATTCTCATAGGAGCATGAACCCTACTGTGAACTGTGCATTCAAGGGGTCTAGATTGCATGCTGCTTATGAGAAACATCCCAAAACAATTGTTCCCATAGCCCTGTCCATGGAAAAAAATTGTCTTCCATGAAACCAGTCCCTGGTACCTAAAAGGTTGGAGACCGCTGTTCTAAGATACTGGGGGTTAGGGCTTGATTTCAGCATATGAATTGGTGGAGGGGGGAAGATCTGATTTAACCCATTAACAGTTCACACAGGCTACCCTGGCATGGCTCCAGGCCCCCAAGTAAAGACATTCTTCTCACAAAGGACACTACAAGGGCTCACAGGGCACCTCCCAGGATCCAGACTCTTCTTGGGCCGGGCTAATGGCCTTACTACACAAGTGGGCACACCGAGAAGCCCATTTCACAGATGAGTAAACTGAGGTTCACACAGCCTGCAGGCCAATACAGTCAAGCTGGAGGTGGAGCCTCGTTAGTGGGGTTCCATCCCACCCCTCCTGGGCCTGGTGGTGACCAACTCCCTCTCCCTTCTCCCTGCAGGCCTGAGCCGGGCTGGGCTCCCATTTGGGCTGATGCGCCGGGAGCTGGCATGTGAAGGCTACCCCATAGAGCTGCGGTGCCCGGGCAGTGACGTCATCATGGTGGAGAACGCCAACTATGGGCGTACAGACGACAAGATCTGCGACGCTGACCCTTTCCAGATGGAGAACGTGCAGTGCTATCTGCCGGACGCCTTCAAGATCATGTCCCAGAGGTGAGGGGCTCTAGAAGGAAGGGGTGGCAGTAGTCCCGAGGGGCCCCAAATAAGGTGCCTGTCCTCTTCGCACCCCACAGCCAGCGCACCCTGTTCCCCTTCACCCTTCCTTGTGGGCATTCGACACATGTTTCCTAAGCAGGCTCCTAGGGGCTGGGTGCCACGCAAACAGCCAGTAAGACCCAGCCCACCCCCCTGCCAGCCTGTCACCTCCCCAAGCCATACCCTTCGCCAAAAGCCCGTTGCCTCTAGACGCTCATCCCAAAATTAGTGGGGGCTTGCAGGGTAAGAGCCATGGCAGGACAGGGCGGTGTCAGAGCAACTGAGGGACAGCCTAGAGGGCTTCCCTAAGGAGGTGACACCTGAACACGGCAGAAGGTTATGTGCTTGTGTCAGAGAGAGGTGTGTGAGAATGTGAGAGAGTGAGTGAGTGTGAAGACTGTTCCTTTCTGTAAGTGTGTGTTTGAGTGGGGATGGGAGGTGTACAAAGCTACACACTCAAGCCAGACCACCTAGAGCTAGTCAGCTCTTCCTTCAGATTTTACCCAGATTTAGGTTAAGAGTCCGCCTGCCAGTGCAGGGGACACGGGTTCGATCCCTGGTCGGGGAAGATCCCACATGCCACAGGGCAACTAATGCTGTGTCCCCTGACTGCTGAAGCCCGTGCGCCTAGAGACTGTGCTCTGGGTCAAGGGAAGCCACTGCAATGAGAAGCCCGAACCCCACAGCTAGAGAGTAGCACCCGTCGCCGCAACTAGAGAAAGCCAGCACACAGCAATGAAGACCCAGTGCAGCCAAATTAAAAAAAAAAAATTTTTTTAACCCAGATTGATTGCTGCTTCCACGCCAAACCCCCCACGGCTGCTTACAGCATCCTCTGCCCCCCTCTCCTTGCCTTCTCTTGCCTGCCTGCTATAGTCTGTTCCCGCCACAGCAGCCAGAGAGCGCTTGTGAGCACTTGAGTCAGGTTCTGCTCGCCTCCTATCAGATCCCTCCTTGGTGCCCACCTCACTCAGAGCAAAAGCCTAAGTCCTGCTCAGGTCCACAAGGCCCTGGACCCTCTGCAGCATCCTCTCTAGACCTCACCTTCTCCATGCTCCTCCTCACTGGGTTTCAGTTACCTGGCCACCCCTTCTTCTGCTAGGGGCTCCCTCGGGACCTTTGTGCTGGCTATTCCCCCTGTCTGGAATCCTCTTCCCCGAAACCCGAGTGACTCCTCCCTCCCCTTACTCAGGTTCTTTCATTTGAGTTATGTTTTTTTGCTGCACCCTACTACTGGCACATGGGATCTTACTTCCTTGACCAGGAATTGAACCCACGTCCCCCACTGCATTAAAAGCACAGAGTCTTAACCACTGGACCACCAGAGAAGTCCCCCATTCAGGGATTTTTTTTTTTTTTTTTTTTTGCCTGACTAGCCTCTTAATGAGATCTACCTGACCACACTCTAAAATCACAGTGCCCCCGCCCCACTTCCCAGCCCCTTCTCTGTCTCTCTCTCCTAGTCCTGACTTCTGCCCACACTTCATTGGCTGTATTGCCTCTTTATCATGTCTCTTTTACGTCTTCCCTCCTGGGCTGTCAGCCCCACAGGGAAAAGGAGTGCTGTCTGTCTCCACCATGTCCGCAGCCAGCTACATCACAGGCGCTCAGTGAATTTTTGCCAAATGCCTGAGAGAGCAGGGTTCACTCCAGGACCCTGAGCAGAACGCTAGAAAAGCGAAGGAGGCCTGGGGCCAGCTCCACAGCTCCTCGGGGATCCTAGAATCCCTCACTGGATGGGGTCACCAGAAGCCTTCTGAGAGCTTGGGGCAGGGAGTGGGCATGGTCGAGTGGCTCAGGTAGGTGGGCCAGGCTGGAACCACGTCATCCTCTCCCTTCCAGCATTTCTTTCTCAAATATCTACTCTCGGGACTTCCCTGGTGGTCCAGTGGTTAAGGCTCAGCTTCCACTGCAGGGGGCATGGGTTTGATCCCTGGTCAGGGGCTTCCCAGGTGGTGCTAGTGGTAAAGAACCCACCAGCCAATGCGGGAGACATAAGAGACACGGGTTCGATCCCTGGGTTGGGAAGATCCCCTGGTGGAGGGCATGGCAACCCACTCCAGCATTCTTGCCTGGAGAATCCTCATGGACAGAGGAGCCTGGTGGGCTATAGTACATAGGGTCACATAGAGTAAGACACAACCGAAGCAACTTAGCACAGAGAAGTAAGGTCCACATGCTGCTCAGTTCAGTTCAGTTCAGTCGTGTCCGACTCTCTGTGACCCCATGAATCGCAGCACGCCAGGCCTCCCTGTCCATCACCAACTCCTGGAGCTCACTCAGACTCACGTCCATTGAGTCAGTGATGCTATCCAGCCATCCCATCCTCTGTCGTCCCCTTCTCCTCCTGCCCCCAATCCCTCCCAGCATCAGAGTCTTTTCCAATGAGTCAGCTTTTCGCATGAGGTGGCCAAAGTACTGGAGTTTCAGCTTTAGCATCAGTCCTTCCAAAGAAATCCCAGGGCTGATCTCCTTCAGAATGGACTGGTTGGACCTCCTTGCAGTCCAAGGGACTCTCAAGAGTCTTCTCCAACACCACAGTTCAAAAGTATCAATTCTTCGGCCCTCTGCCTTCTTCACAGTCCAACTCTCACATCCATACATGACCACAGGAAAAACCATAGCCTTGACTAGACGGACCTTAGGCGGCAAAGTAATGTCTCTGCTTTTGAATATGCTATCTAGGTTGTGAGGTATGGCAAAAAAAAACCCAAAAAACAAAAAAATTATTCCCCCGCAGCAATCTTCTCCCTCTTCCCTAATTTCCATCTCCCAACGCCCCTGCATGGACCATCCCAGTCCAGCCCCCCTTTTCTCCTACCCACTGCCTCTCCAGATCCTCCCTGCCCACTTCACTGAGACCAGCCTCAGGGTCTGTGGTGTTTTTCGCCATCTCCCCAAGTTGCTTGTGCAGAAACTTGCCTATTTTCCAATGCTCATGGGGTCTCAGTTCTGGGGCAGAGGGGTGGGGGACAGAGTAGTGTGGTCACTGGGCCCGAGCGAACGTGATGAGGCCGCTGCCCCCGCTGTCTTCGCATGTGGAGACACTACGTTAGTTCAGGGTCCAGCTCTGTGACTCTAACAGAGACAGGCTGGCGTAAGTACAGTGACCTAAACAGGATCGGCTTCCCGGGTGAGGCTAGTGGGAATGAACTGCCTGCCAGTGCAGGGGATGTAAGAGATGCAGGTTCTATCCCTGGGTTGGGAAAATCCCCTAGAGGAAGGCATGGCTACCCACTCCAGTATTCTTGCCTGGAGAGTCCCATGGACAGGGGAGCCTGCTGGGTTACAGTCCATAGGATTGTAAAGAGTCAACGTGACTAAAGCGACTTAGCTCACAAACAGGATCAGAACTGAAAAGACCCTCAGCAGCTGCCTCTTAGTACTGAAACCCTGCCCCCCACTTCCACCCTGGGGCCACTCCCTTAAAGGCTACATCATATCCACTCTCACCTCCTGGGTTAGAACTCAAGTCACAGGCACTTCCCAGCAGGGAAGGCAGGACATGCGGTTTTTCCAGGAAGGCCACCATTTCTGTGTTTTTCTTTTTGTTTTCATTGAGGCAAAATCCACATAACCAAAGATTCACCATTTTAAAGTGAACAGTTCAGCGGCGTTAATTACATTCACGATATTGTGCAATCTCTGTCAAGTTCCAGGACATTTTCATCACCTCAAAAGGAAACTCCGTCACCCTGAGCAGTCACTCCCCACCCCTCTCTGAGTCCCTGGCAACCACTAATCTACTTTCTGTCTCTGGATTTGCCTGTTTTGGACATTTCATATAAATAGGACTGTGAGACATGTGGCCTCCGGGGCTGGCCTCTCTCACTGAGCGTGATGCTTTCAGGGCTCATGCATGGTGTAGTAATAGCGCCTCCTTCCCTTTTTATGGCTGAATAATGCTCCACTGTGTGGGTAAGCTGTGTTCCATTTATCCACTCATTCGCCATTGGGTTGTCTCTACCGTTTGGTGATTGTGCGAATGATGCTGCTGTGAATGTTCATATGCAAGCAGTTGTACACAAATACACCTTCAGTGTTGCAAGAGATGAACGCACCTGCTTTCAGTTCTTTGGGGAATAGGACTAGTTCTTTGGGTCATAGGTAATGAGGTCTCTGTTTAACCATCTGAGCTCAGTGTTTTATATATATATATAATTTATTTTTAATTGAAGGATAATTGCTTTACAATTTTGTGTTGGTTTCTGCCATACATCAACATGCATCGGCCACACGTGTACATATGTCCTCTCCCTCTTGAACCTCCCTCCTACCTCCCATCAGTGTGATATTTTTGAGAAGGGGAGTTGAGGGGTGTGGGTATGAGCTGATGCTCATGAGTTAAGCACTCATTGGTTAAGAGCAGGATTGAAGTGAAGACGCAGGAGCCCCCGCTGCCTCATACCTGTCAGGAAGCCCCCGCCCCACCAAACCACTTCTTATACACCCACAGTCAAGGTGCTGTCCTGCCCAGCCAAAACTCAACATGCTCCAGGAAATAGAGACCTTGACTATGGGTATAGACAGCAGAGAAGAAACATCTTTTTGTTGTCGCTAAGTAGACTTCCCATTACATGGTAGCCAGACTCCTGAGAAGTTGACAGGGACTTGGGGGAGTTCCACATGGGGAACCGAGGATGGTTTCAGCATGAAGGGATGACTCTGCCCCTCTCTGGCTGCAGAGCCTCACGGCAGCTCTGTCCAAAAGGTGGGACGTGTCAAGACGTGGTATGAGGTGGCAAGCACTGAGCATTTCATCAGGGTTCACAAAGACACCACCACATATGTATGGCTTCACATCTTATTGAACAAAGGACAGGTTTTATGGTCAATTTGTGGGGGGAAAAAGAGACATAATCGCACAGGTGACACTCAGGATGAAAGCGATGAAGCGTGACTGGAAAAACCGTTTATGGAGTGACCCCTCTGGCATAGCCCTGAGCTTCCTGCTGTGCCAGGCCTGAGAACAGAAAACTCCTATCTGGAAGGAGAGAGCAGACAGGAAGCAGAAAACACCCCCCACATACGGCCCCTGGCGTGGCCGCCGTGGTTCCTTCCCAGAGTGGAGAGGTCCCTTCCGCTCCTGAGCCTGGGCCTCCCCGCCCAGTTCCAGGCTCGTCTTCTCCCAGCCCCCCATCTCTCCTCCACAGGTGTAACAACCGCACCCAGTGCGTGGTGGTCGCTGGCTCCGACGCCTTTCCGGACCCCTGCCCTGGGACCTACAAGTACCTGGAGGTGCAGTACGACTGTGTCCCCTACAGTGAGTCATCTTGTTCCTCATGCGACACGGGCCCTTCCCCCTCCCAGAAGCAAGTGAGGAGGAGACACCTTGAACACACACACACACACACACACACACACAAGGCCCAGCTGGGCCAGGAACACAGGGATGGCTGGACCCGCTCCCCGTCCCAGATTCTCTTCGCTCTGGCTCCCTTGTCCACTGCCCCCCCGCACCCCCACCCCTGACTCTGTCCCCATCCACTGGGCACCTTCAGCTCTTGCTACTCTGGCCTGCTCGTCCTGCTTCTCCACCTGCCCTTGGCTTATTTATGCACTTGAAGGCCACACCCAAGTGCTCCACTTGGCACACTTCTCTCTCCTCTCCCCAGACCTTGCCGTCTAATTCCTCTTCCCCCGCTCCTCCCACATCCCATCCCTTCCTGACCACCTCTTACACACATGCTCTTCCCTCTAACCCCACTTCCTCTCAGCTCCCTCTCCTTTCTCTTATCCTTCTCACTCCTCACAGGCCTGGGTATGTGTGCTACCACCCTCCACATCACTCCTGCCCCTTCCCAATCCTGGAATCTGAACATTATACCCATAGAGAAGCAGGTCACCCTCTGAGGCCTGGCAGCAGATCTCACATGAAGGGCTAGGGGCGGCTTCCGCAGATTCCTAACTCTTGGTTGGTTTGCCTATTAGCATACTAGTACTTCCTGTCTGCACAGGAAGTGCTGCCATGTTGGGCTGAGGGTGGCACCCAGGCATCCTGAGAAAGGTGATCTGGGGAGCCAGGGGCCTGCCATTCTTGCACCCGACCAAAGGATGCAAACTATCGACAGGGTCTCTCCTCCTCAGTACCCTACCCTTAACATGGCCCTTCTTTCCAGCCCTCATGCTTCCCCACCCTTCCCCATCATCTATTCCCTCCTCTCCACCCCCAGCTTCACATAGCCAACCTGGAGGTAGGGCCCTCTGGGCAGAGGCGGGAGGAGGCAGGGCCACCAGGGTGTCTTGAGTGTGGGGGGCAGGGGCGGGGGAGCAGGAGGCCCTGTGACTCTCCCTCCTCTCCCCTCCCACGCCAGCCTTCCCCCCAACCCCCAACCTTTGATTTCTCCTCGCAGGTGACCGCAGACGTGCTGGGAGAGATAGGAGCCTCATGTGCTTCCATAGCTTTCTTCTTTTACTCCTTGCCCTTTCCTTTCAGCGACCGAGGCCTCCAGTCGCCGCCTGAGGGGGACGCCCATCTGATCCTTGAAGCCTCCCCACAGCACTGGGGACACTGCCCACCCCCTGTGGGCTGGGGCAGCAGGGGAAGGGGAACAGGAGTTGGGGAGCACAGCACAGTGGGGAAATCTAGACTGGGTTCGAGGTTCAGCCCCGGCCCTTGGGTTTTCCGGCTCGGAAACTGGAGCAAATGACTTAAATTTCTCTGGGCTGCTGCAGGAGGCAAGAGTCTGGGAGGTCATGTGTGCAAGGCACTCAGCCCAGGGCCCGCCACAGAGCCCACTCGTGGAGGCAAAGTGCTGGATGTAAACTGGGCAGAGACCTCATCTCCAACCCCCTCCCCAGCGCCCAGACCCAAGCCTAGTTCAGGATGTGCTCAGTAATGGTTTGGGTGTCCTTTCAATCCAGCTGAGCCTACACCTTCCTCTGTGATGCTGGGAGGAGGTCAAACACCTCTGAGATGCTTCCAGGACTCCGGAGAACGTGGGTAAAAGCTCTGTGTGCACCCCCAGCGGGAGATGGGAAGGAGACTGCTCCCGTTCTGCCAGTCGCGTTGCTTCACTTCATTGAACCTGTTTCCTCGTTTATAGACAGGATTCTCGAAACGCTGCCAGGAGGGCTGCTTAGCTCGGTTCCTGGCGCCTAATAAGCACTGAGCAGTTAGTAGTCCTTGCTTTTCTTCTGACCACTCACCATGACTTTTACCGATTATTATTGCTATTGGTAATCAAAAATAAAACTAACACCAGATGACAAACCCAGTTTCTCCTGAGACCAGGAAGATAAAAGGCAGGGGGGAAAAATCTGGTCTAAGTGGCGTCCAAAAGCAAGTGGGGAAAAAAAAAAAAAACAAATGAGTGGATACCATGCAGGTAAAGAAGCAGGGAAGAGGTGTAGAGACTTCCTAGAGCTGAACCTTTGAGTGTGGCCAGGAGGGCATGACCCACGGAGACCAGGAGGGCTCAGGGAATGGGCAGCCCCCAGTCTGATGGGAGAGAGCTACCTTGAGCCCTGGGAGAGACAGCGGCACACGCGCTTGGGTGTGCACGCACACACACACACACACACACACTCACACTCACAGTCACTCACATGGAGGATGTATCTGGGGGGCTGGGCTAACTCCTGGTCCCAGAAGAAGAGGGCTGGCATTCCAAGGGTGATGGAAGCCAGGCCACCGAACAGGGAGGCCTGGCACTCACTTAGCCCCAGACCTTTCTTTCTCTGAGCACCTCCTGTGTACCAGGCACTCACTTAGCCTCAGCCCTTTCTTTCTCTGAGCACCTCCTGTGTACCAGGCTCTGGGAGAGGCACTGGGAAGGGAGTTAGACACTGCCCCTCCCGACAGATAGGTGGCAGGAGAGCAAGGCCTGGGTCAGAGGTTCCTAAGGGGCCGGGGGGGCCCAGACCCTGGAGGGGGCACAGCCTGGGCAGCCCCACTTGCCATGGGCTTCAGGGGCTGGGGTGACCCCAGTGCTGGTCAGGGGTGGGTGCGGGGCTACCGTGGGAAGGGAGCAGTGGATGTGGGGGTCCCCCCCCTCCCCTGGCACACATACCCGACAGGCCCGACTAACGCTGGATTTGCCTTGCAGCTGAGCACAGTCTAACCCATGCCCCCTTCCTCCCCAGGTGCTGCCCGCCTGCCCATCCCAGCCGAGGGCTGGGGAGCTCCCAGCTCTTGGGCCCCCAGGGGGGAGCTGGGCAGAGAGACTGAGCCTTGGGCTTGCCCCCGGGGGAGCGGGGGAGCGTGTCTGTGCCCCTCCTGCTGTCCTGCCCCATCTGTGGTGTCGTCCCCAGCCCAGCCTCTTCCCTCTCTGCCTTGTCTCCCCCGAGGGGCTCTTGGAGGCCCCGGGCTCCGCCTGTCTGCCTCTCCATCATTCTGTGTCCGACGCCACCCTCTCTCTGTGTTGGCTTCCGGGTGGGGGTGGGGTTCCGAGGGTTTGGGGAAACGCAGCTGGACTCTCTTTAAGGCCAGCACAGAAGGGGAGGGCGTTCTGCGTGTTTTCTCTGTGGTGCTCCCAGGCTGAGGGAGGCACTGAATCCCCTCCTGGGCCCCTGGTTCTAGCACGAGGGCAGCAGGCAGGGCTGGAGGGGACCAAGGGGTTCCTCCACCCCCTACCATCCCTTCCTGGAGCCCCCCAGAGCAGAGCTGCCTCCCGGCCGGGGCTTGCCCTCCCCAGCCTTGCTGCACTGAGGGTGCCCCCTCCGGGCTGAGGGCTCTGTCCGTCTGCCTACCTGTATACCCCCTCTCCCCACCCCGACCCGTGTCTCTCTCAGTCTCTGTCCTCCCGTGTGTCTCCCTCCTCCCTGTGACTGTCTCCCCGACATCCTCCCTAGGAGGAAAGGACGTGGGGGCGGGGGCTGACGCTACCTTCGGGGTTGGGGAACCAGGAGTGAGGAAAAGAAAGGAAAAGGGGGCGTGTTGCCAGAAAAGAAACGAAAGCAATTTAATCTTTTTTTTTTCTCTTTTTTTCTTGCACATTTTTTTTTTCAATTTGTTTTCTCTCTCTCTTCCGATGCTTAAAGTAGAAGTGGAGCAGAAAGGTAATCGCACTGTTACCAATGCTAACCCCTAACTCAGACTTTGTTTTACCTGTACCACACTTATGTGACCTGCCCTCCCCTCTGGCCCCTTCTTCTACCCCCCACCCCCAACTTGGTCCAGTCGCTCCCTACCCCACCCCGGTGTCCCCACCCTGGTGGGGCCAGTCCTGGTGCGACCAGGCAACTCCACCCTCCAGACACCCAAGGGAGCTTCTCTGAGCTCGGGCAGGACCTTCTGCTCTCTGCCTCTGTCTCTCTCTCTCCTCTCACTCTCTCTCTCTCCCTGTCCCTCCTTTCTAGTCCCTGGCCCTTGCAGGGGTTGGTGGGGAACCTGACCTTCTCTCATACTTCTTTTGCCTCCTTCAGGAGAAGTCTATAAGCATCCAGGGTGGGTGGGGAAGGAGGGACCCTCTTCCCTGGCTCCCGACTCTGGGCGGAGGGCACCAGGGGAGCCGTCTGTCTTCTCTTTTCTTCCTGCCCCAACATTTGTGTCTGGTTCAGGGGAGGCGGGAGGGAGGGGCACCTTTGTTTTCCTTTTGGGGAGCAGATTACCTCCTTCTCCTCCTCCTCTTCTCTCTCTCTTTCTCTCTCTCTGTCTGTCTGTCTCTCTGGCTCCTGGTGGTTTAAGTTCCTTCTGGTTTGGCGTTTCCAAGGCCCAGAGCTGTTTCGGAGCACGGAGCACCAGTTTCCCCCACCCCCACCCCATCCTCCACCAGCGGGGGGGTGGTGGGGGGCAGCCCCTGGGGAGAGGGGTGTGAGTTGCCCCAAGCCTGGGGAGGGCGCCTGCCAGATCACTGGGGGGCCGAGGGGGCGGGGGTGGGCCTCACGGTTGGGGGAGCGAGGGGCGGGGGAGTGTTTGTTTTTTTCTTTGGTTCTGAAATACTTGCGAAGCTGCAGTCAGGGTTTCTTCTGGGCTGTTGTGGTTAGAGGACCAGAGAGAGGGGGGCGGGGGAGGCACAGGCTGGGTCTGGGGGCTTCTGTGAGCACCGTAATTTCCACGGCGGGTAGGGAGGGCGGCCGGGCCGGGCTTGGCTGTCGCGGAGGGCCGCTGCCTCCCCTGGAAGTCATGGGAAATGTTCAGCGCTGAGGTGGGGATGGGAGAGATGACCTTTTGGGATCACGTTGGCCTTGAAATTACGGTGGTCAGTGGAGCATCCCCTTTGAGAGAGGCAGGGCGGGGTCCCTCCAAGCTGCTCCCCTCCCCATTGTCCCTCCCCCCATCTCATAGAGGCCTGGGCCACCAGCCCACCACCCTGCCCCTCACTGCACCCCACCACTCTCTCCCTCTCTTTCCTGGAGTCTCTCCGCCCAGCACCAGACACTCTTCTTGCAGGCCCGGTGGTGGTCGGATACGCAGCCTGGGATCTTTTCTCTTCAAGGGATGGGTGGGAGGAAGCTGGAGGGCAGAGAAGGCTTTGGGAGCTTGGCGCTGGGGCAGGGTCCTTGCTGGCAAAGGCCCCGAGCAGGCCCTTCCCCATCTTCCCCTTCCCCCAAGGTAACCTCTAACCACGTTTTCCTTCTCCATGCCCTGCCCACCAAGCCGGGCTCTGAGACCTCCCACTGCCCACCCCCCCCCCACACACACACAAACACATCTGTCAGGCGTCACAAAGCTGGCTGGGGGGCCCGGCTTGGGGAGAGGGAAGACCCAGGCACAGGAGAAAAGGGCAGAGGCCAGTGGGCTGGACAGAAGGTGCAGGCTAACCCCTCAGGGCACTGGGAACACAGCACTGGAGCCCCAGGCTTCCCTCCCCCTCCTAAAGCAGGGCATGCACCTGCCTGCTTTGTGACCCAAGACCCCTGGATCAGAAAGTCCCTGATACTGTGGAGGGTGGGCTGGAATCCCCAGCCACCCACCTAAGCCTGCTGAAGGGGCTGGAATTGGGGGAATGAGGAATGGTTCCTGGCCAAGCCCCTCTAGCCACTGGGGCCACGCCCCTCCCCAAGCCAGCACCAAGTCCCAGCCCTCTCTTGTCCCCTCGGGCCGGCTGCTTTGGTGACAGGCCAAGCAGGAGCAGAGAATTCACTACAAACTCTCACCCTGGCCGGGTGCTGCTAGTTGGGCGCTGAGAGGGAGGCCACCAGCCATCCTGGTTGGAGGGGCCTTGCCACTATGGGAAGAGAAGGAGGGGAGCCTGGCCACACTGTTTGTGCAAGCCCAGACTCCCACCGGGTCAGTAAGGGGAGTCCAGGAGTCGGTGGCGCTGGGTCGTGACTGGGCAAGGGTGGGCAGGCCGTTGGTGGCCAACGAGATGCAGTTGAGGTTTTCCTCCTTTTCAGGGAATGGGGGGGTGGGGCGGGGCCCCCCACCTTTCTGACATCAGCGCTGCCTTGG
>SJYQ01039248.1:68125-96218 GCA_006410935.1 Redunca redunca
GGTGGGGGGCCTGTCGGGGGCGGGCTGGGTCTTTATCCTAGCACCTGGTTCCCTCCCTGGCCCCCTCTGAGCTGGACCTGGGACTGCCCCCCCAAGGGACCCTCAGTTGGGCCTGGGCCTTGGAGTGAATTCTCTGCTCACCCCCCTCTCTCCTCGCCAGCACTAACTCTTTCTTCCCAGGTGCTCTCCAGCGTACCTCCCTTGGAGCCAGGACCTCGCCGAGTGCCCCCACACCACCACTTGTCTCTCTTCCCTCCACACAGCTCTCCTCCCCCCTACCCAACTCTCCTGGGAGTCCCCTCCCTCTCTGCCCTCGCCCCACCACCCCTGTGCACCAGTATCAGTGTCTGCTGCTCAATAAACCCCATGAGACCCTGCCGGCTGGGGGCAGGGCTGGGCACCCCTCAGGAGGGGCTGGACTTTTCCGAAAACCCTTCCTCAGCTCCTGATTTCCTGGGTGCTGGGTGGGGGGTTGTCACAGGCTGCGTCAGGAACCTTGGGTGCCTCACACTGGAATAGGAGTGCGCTCCTGACACCCACCCACAGTGGGTATATGGAAACATCATTCTACCTTGCAGTTTTTGCAGGAGGAAGAAAATGGAGTTTAAAAAAAAAAATATATATATATATATATATATCTGTGTCCTGGTGTGGTTGGTGAAAGAAGGGACCCTTGACCCTAGCTCTTCCATAGGGGCGCAAATGATGGCGAAGGAACAGGGCCCTAAGTCCCTGGAACCTCAAAGCCACCAGTGGCTGCAATGAGGAAATCTCTCCATCCCCCACTAAAGGCACACAAGACAGACTATGGGATGGTTCTTGCCAAACCCCTTATCCCCAGCCTGTGGGGTCTCTAGCAGCCAGGGAAGGAAAGAGGGGCACCTCCTCCCTCCCCCCAACCACTAACCCTGCTCTTAATGGCCTCCAGGGTTGACATCTCCAGGGAGAGGGGCAGCTGGGCGGGGCAGGGGTCCCAGCCCAGAAACCCCCTTCCCATCACCAGCCCTACCAAGCAACCGTGACTGCAGCAGCAGGAGGGGACAGCCTGGTTCCCCCCACTGGCTGCGTGACCAACTCGCCTCTCTTTCTCCCTCCCTCGCCACCCCCGTCCCCCCACCCCAACCCCGCTCCTCCTCTCCCTGTGTTCTTCCTGCCCCTCCCCGCCCGACCCAGTCTTCGTGTGCCCAGGAACCCTGCAGAAGGTGCTGGAGCCCACCTCAACCCACGAGTCAGAGCACCAGTCTGGCGCATGGTGCAAGGACCCACTGCAGGCGGGTGACCGCATCTACGTCATGCCGTGGATCCCCTACCGCACGGACACGCTGACCGAGTACGCCTCGTGGGAGGACTACGTGGCAGCGCGCCACACCACCACCTATCGCCTGCCCAACCGCGTAGACGGCACGGGCTTCGTGGTCTACGACGGCGCCGTCTTCTACAACAAGGAGCGCACGCGCAACATTGTAAAGTACGACCTGCGCACGCGCATCAAGAGCGGGGAGACGGTCATCAACACGGCCAATTACCACGACACCTCGCCCTACCGCTGGGGGGGCAAGACCGACATCGACCTGGCAGTGGACGAGAATGGGCTGTGGGTCATCTACGCCACCGAGGGCAACAACGGGCGGCTGGTGGTGAGCCAGCTCAACCCCTACACGCTGCGCTTCGAGGGCACGTGGGAGACCGGCTACGACAAGCGCTCCGCGTCCAACGCCTTCATGGTGTGCGGCGTCCTGTACGTGCTGCGCTCGGTGTACGTGGACGATGACAGCGAGGCGGCCGGCAACCGCGTGGACTACGCCTTCAACACCAACGCCAACCGTGAGGAGCCCGTGAGCCTGGCCTTTCCCAACCCCTACCAGTTCGTCTCCTCTGTCGACTATAACCCTCGTGACAACCAGCTCTATGTCTGGAACAACTACTTCGTGGTGCGCTATAGCCTGGAGTTTGGGCCGCCTGACCCCAGTGCTGGTGAGGACAGCTTGAGTTCACTCCCCAACAGCCCCTGCCCCTGGGGCTCCAGCGGAGGGGGGTGCACTCTGAGCTCCCAGAGGACCTGGAGGTGCTCCGGGGAACCCTGGAGATCACAGACATAGCAACGGGACAGGCTGTTTTCAGCACTTTCCAATTAACTCCTCTGATCCTTGCACTTTGAGAGCCAGGGCTTACTGTTGTCTCACTTACAGATGAGGAAACCCAAGCACTGGGTGGGCTTCCCTGCTGGTTCAGATGGTAAAGAATCCGCCAGCAATGTGGGAGACCTGGGTTCGATCCCTGGGTCAGGAAGGCCCCCTGGAGAAGGGAATGGCTACCCACTCCAATATCCTGGCCTGGAGAACTCCATGGACAGAGGAGCCTGGCAGGCTACAGTCCATGGGGGTCTCAAAGAGTTGGACACAACTAAGCGACTTTCATTTACGCAAGCACTGGGTGGATGTGACATTAGCTAGCTTGCTTATTTGAGAAGCTAGACCGAGGACTCGGCTTTTAGCCAAGCTGCACTGAGTCTCCTAAGAGTGTTTTGAGCCCTGGAGCCCCTTCAACCCCAGTGTTGGGTGGGAGTACCAGTAAAACAGCAAAGCTGAACTGCTGATATTGACTAGGATTGGGAACCCCTCGGCAGTCTCGTTCTAACCCCTCAGCTGCCCTGAACCAGCTCTGTGCAGCCCCATAGCTCCAAAAGAGTCCCCTTGAATCAAAAACGGGGAACTGAGGTCCCCAAAGGGAAGGGACGTGGCCAGGCTAGAGAGTCCAGAGTAAGAGGAGCATGAGGGTCGGAGCCTTCAACACCGCCTTCCTGGCTTGTCCTCTGCAGTTGCTCTCAGACCTCAGAGTACAAATGAGTGGATTTCTGCCACCTTCTGACGCTGTATAGTCCCAGGGGTGCATGGAGCCTCTGGGCAGAGAGGGGATAGGGGAGATCTCCCAGACCTAGTGGGAGACCAACCCTGGGGGTAACCGCATCTCGTATTCCCTCTCCCTTCCAGGCCCAGCCACTTCCCCACCCCTCAGCACAACCACCACAGCCCGGCCCACACCCCTGACCAGCACTGCCTCGCCCGCAGCCACTACCCCACTCCGCCGGGCACCCCTCACCACGCACCCCGTGGGTGCCATCAACCAGCTGGGACCTGACCTACCTCCAGCCACTGCCCCGGCCCCCAGCACCCGGCGGCCCCCTGCCCCTAATCTGCACGTGTCCCCAGAACTCTTTTGTGAACCTCGAGAGGTGCGGCGGGTCCAGTGGCCGGCCACCCAGCAGGGCATGCTGGTGGAGAGGCCCTGCCCCAAGGGGACTCGAGGTGAGTGCCAAGCCCAGGTGACCTCTGCTGCAGCTGGCTTGGGGAATGACCACTGCTGGCCTGGACAGGGAGGGGACAGGGGCCCTGCCCCTAACTCAGCCTGGGTGCACTTGCCTGCCCACCTTCCCTGCCAGAAGGGGCTGTATGCAAGGGTCACGCTGCATGGCTGCAGTTGTGTCCCCAGGGCACAGTCACAGCTCAGTTAGTGCCCCCTGCTCCACCCCTGTCCCCTCCTGCAATTCTAAGCACCTGCCATGCAAAGCCCTGGATGGACCCTGCAGGGAGCCCCTGGGAGGTAACCTGATCCTGGCCTCAGACCGAAATGGACACAGGCCCAGGAGCAGCTGGGGGACAGCACACAGCAGCTGACGCACCAGAGAAGGCAGGGCCGGGACCACAGGCTCCGGGGATCTGAGGGAAGGGCCAGAGAGGCTCTGCGAGAGGCGTGGTGGGGACTGGAAGCCTCCGACTGTGTCAGGCCAAGCTGGAAGAGGAGCCAAGAGGGAGGGTTTAGGGGAAGTGGGTGGCTCATGTCATTTCAGAGTGACACCTCTCTTTGACTGTCTGGCCTGTTTCATGTCTGGTCTTCCATGCCCCCTCACCTCTCCCCTCACCTGCTTGTCCCCCTCTGTCTGCCGTCTCCTTTCTCCCTGCTCTGGCCCATCCTCCTCTCCCTCCTTGTGGCTCCCTTCTCTGTTCCTGTGTGTCTGTCCCTACAGGAATTGCCTCCTTCCAGTGTCTACCAGCCCTGGGGCTCTGGAATCCCCGGGGCCCTGACCTCAGCAACTGCACCTCCCCCTGGGTCAACCAGGTGGCCCAGAAGGTACCAGCAGCCACCCTGCCCCCAGACAGGCACACGTGCTTACCCTGCTGGCCCTGGGTGCCCAGGCACAGGGCACAGCAGGGGTGGTGGAACTCCTGGGGAGACAGGCCAGGGCCCACCCCTAGTCTCCAGAGGGGACAGACAGATGGGGAGGGCCAGGGCAGGCAGGGAGAAGGGGCCACAGAGAGGGATGAGAGGGGCTGAGCAGGCCGGGTGTGTGGAGAGAGAAGCAGGATGGTCCCTGACAAGACTGGGGGCTCCCCCTCCTGCCTCCTGCAGATCAAGAGTGGGGAGAACGCAGCCAACATTGCCAGTGAGCTGGCCCGCCACACCCGGGGCTCCATCTACGCGGGTGACGTGTCGTCCTCTGTGAAACTGATGGAGCAACTGCTGGACATCCTGGACGCCCAGCTGCAGGCGCTGCGGCCCATTGAGCGCGAATCCGCCGGCAAGAACTACAACAAGGTGGGCCCAGCAGCAGGGGCCATGGGGCAGGGGCACCACCCTGGGAACCTGGGAGACACCCAGCCTGGCACTGCAGAGCCAGGCGGCCACCCATGGCCAGGAGAGGAGAAGGTGGGACAGAGCCCAGGCCGGCCGGGACTCCCTCCTGGATGGTCCTGGGGGTGCGGGGACTCCCTTAGGAATGGCTCTTGCTCATGGGCTAGCCCCAGGTCAGTGGCAGAGACAGAAGAGGAAGCTCTCTGGTACCCAGACGTGAGTGTCGGGGTTCGAGGAGAAGGGCTGGGAGACCAGGCCTCACCCCACCTCCTTCTTTCCCCAGATGCACAAGCGGGAGAGAACTTGCAAGGACTACATCAAGGTGAGGCCCAGGGGCTCCTGTCTCCGGAGTGAGTGGGGCGGGCCCCAGGTGGCACTGGGGATAGAGGTTCGGAGAAGGGGGTACAGAGCCCAGATGGAGGGACTGAGGGACAGAGGGGGAGTTGCAGCGTTGCCCCGCCACACTTGCAGGCTGTGGTGGAGACGGTGGACAACCTGCTGCGGCCGGAGGCCCTCGAGTCCTGGAAGGACATGAATGCCACCGAGCAGGCACACACAGCCACCATGCTGCTGGACGTCCTGGAAGAGGGCGCCTTCCTGCTGGCAGACAACGTCAGGGAGCCGGCCCGCTTCCTGGCTGCCAAGCAGAACGTGGGTGAGTGCTGCTGTCAGGCGAGGGCAAGTCGGTGGGGGGGTCCCCGCTCCTCCTGGACACCCAGGGCCACCCTGGCCCTCAACCTTGCCCGGGCCTCTGGACTGTGGACAGGCCCCAACCCTGTGTGCCCTGCCACCCCCTGTCCCCACAGTCCTCGAGGTCACGGTCCTGAACACTGAGGGCCAAGTCCAGGAGCTGGTGTTCCCCCAGGAGTACCCGAGCGAGAACTCAATCCAGCTGTCTGCCAACACCATCAAGCAGAACAGCCGCAACGGTCAGTGTCCAAACCCTGAGCCGGCACCCCAGTTCCTCTTGCGGGGAAGTCCTTAACTCTTGATCAGGCTGAAGACTCTGATGAGAGGTCAGAGCCCATAGCAACACACAGAGGTGTCCTTCATCCAAGCGAGCGTAACGTTTCGGGGGATTCAGGGGGACCCCACAAAGCCCCACAGAACCTAAGACAGTTTGGAGGGGTCACTCCTATGCGACAGCAGCCTGATCCTCAGAGTTTAGGGCAGGTTATGCCATTTGAGATTAAGGCCCAGAGAGGTTAGGGATTTGCTCAAGGTCACACACAAAGTGAGAGGTGGGTGAGGCGTGTCCTGGACCGCTACCCTGCCATTGGGAACTGCCTGCAACTGAGCAGCGGTCCCACGGAAGGGCTCCCAGAGCCCTGCTTGCCTGGGCGGCAGCCTGACTTCAAAGGTCCCAGTGGCCAGTGTAACTGGGGGGCGGCACCAGCCAGGGACTGACAACACGCCTGCTGGGCCTGTCCTACCTAGGAGTGGTCAAGGTTGTCTTCATTCTCTACAACAACCTGGGCCTCTTCCTGTCCACCGAGAATGCCACGGTGAAGCTGGCGGGCGAAGCAGGCTCGGGGGGCCCAGGGGGCGCCTCCCTGGTGGTGAACTCACAGGTCATCGCAGCGTCCATCAACAAGGAGTCCAGCCGAGTCTTCCTGATGGACCCTGTCATCTTCACTGTGGCCCACCTGGAGGTGAGCTGAGATGTCCACTCCTTCCGTGAGTGTCCCAGCACCCTCCGCTTTCCCAGGCTGCAGATCCATACTCCTCCCCGTGTTTACCCACCCCAAGAGCAAGTTACAACCCCTCCCTGGAGAAGCAGCCCCCAGCTCCCACCTTAGCAGCTCGGGCCATCTGTCCCCAGAGATCTCAGGCTGTGACCTGGAGCCAGAAGCCCCAGGCATGTCTCTCATGCTTGTCCCCATGGTGGGGTGTGGGGGCTGGGGCTGGACTTCCAGCTCTGATCCCCTGGCCCCCACCCCACAACAGGCCAAGAACCACTTCAACGCTAACTGCTCCTTCTGGAACTACTCAGAGCGCTCCATGCTGGGCTACTGGTCAACCCAGGGCTGCCGCCTGGTGGAGTCCAACAAGACCCATACCACGTGTGCCTGCAGCCACCTCACCAACTTTGCTGTGCTCATGGCGCACCGTGAGATCGTAAGCTGGCCGGAGCCCCGGTCCTCCTGATGGGCCTGCTTGCTGGCTCAGCCTTGCATGGCCTCTTAGCACTGCTTGGGTGGTGCCAGGGAAGGCCACCTTCATGGGCATAGGGGGGCATGAGTCTTGCCCAGGGCAGGAGGCCACATGTCTGGCTCTCCCTAGTCCAAGTTCCGCCTTCTCCCAAGGCCCACTGGAGAAGCAAGTTGGTGTCAACCTTTGCCATCTCTCCACAAGCCTGCCAGAGCATGGGAAGTGAGTGAGCCACTTGTAGAGGGGTGGGGGCCTGGCTAGTTGACTGGGGTGGGGCAGAAGGCCAGGTAGGTGGCAGAAGGCCCAGTGGGCTCCAGCTCGTGGCCCCAGGCCTAGCCCTGTGTGTGTGCAAAGCCAGAGGTGCTCAGCACGCCCCCTGCTCCTTCCCCAGTACCAGGGCCGCATCAATGAGCTGCTGCTGTCAGTCATCACTTGGGTGGGCATCGTCATCTCCCTGGTCTGCCTGGCCATCTGTATCTCCACCTTCTGCTTCCTGCGGGGGCTGCAGACCGACCGGAACACCATCCACAAGAACCTCTGCATCAACCTCTTCCTGGCGGAGCTGCTCTTCCTTGTCGGGATAGACAAGACTCAGTATGAGGTGGGCGGGACTCTGGGCAGGAGCGGAAGGGGCGGGGAGGAGAGGTGTGATGCCCACTGGCCGGTCAGCGGCCAGGGCAGCCCCTCACCTGTGTTGCTTCCCAACCCCTGCCCCCAGATCGCCTGCCCCATCTTCGCGGGCTTGCTGCACTACTTCTTCCTGGCTGCCTTCTCCTGGCTGTGCCTGGAGGGTGTGCATCTCTACCTGCTGCTGGTGGAGGTGTTTGAGAGCGAGTACTCCCGCACCAAGTACTACTACCTGGGCGGGTACTGCTTCCCTGCGCTGGTGGTGGGCATTGCGGCTGCCATCGACTACCGCAGCTATGGCACCGAGAAGGCGTGAGTGTCCCCTCCACCCCTCCACCCCTCCACCCAGTCTCTCCTGGTTCCCTGCCCAGCAGCCTCCCTTGGAATAGGACCCTCAGGGCACTGGCCTCCCTTCTCCTGAGCTCTGGGGCCCCAGCCATTAGAGTCCCTGGGCCCTGGGAGTCAGAGGGAGGGAAGGTGCACCCCCTCTCCCCTGCCTGCCTCACTTCTCTCCCCGCAACCCCCACACCTCTCTTCCCGGCCTTGCTTCCTTTACAGTTGTTGGCTCCGAGTGGACAATTATTTCATCTGGAGCTTCATTGGGCCCGTGTCCTTTGTTATTGTGGTGAGTTGGAAGGCAGTATCCCCAGCATTGAGTCTGTCTTTCATCCAGACCAGCTCTGACCCTTAGACCCCCGTCCTCCCCAAGCCTTTGAAAACTGAGCAGCCAACTGAGGCAAAAAGAGCAGCTTGCGTCTGTAAAGCTCCAGCACTGAGGTCTGTCTGTCTAGGAGCTGAGGTGTGAGCTCCTGCTCTGTGTCAGGCCCCGGGCCCTGTCACCCCAGCCCCGAGAGCCACATTAACAGGCACCTAGGGGAATGGCAACCCACTGCAGTATTCTTTCTTGGGAAATCGCACGGACAGAGGAGCCTGGGGGATAGAGTCCATGGGGTCACAAAAAAGTTGGACATGGCCGCGCGCACACACCAGCAGAGGGGACCCTGAAGCAGGGGGTGGCAGCTGGAATTTGGTCAGGAGCCGCTGCCTGGAGGCAGAGGGGCCGCGGGCCAGCCCTCCCCTTGCTCGCCCGCAGGTGAACCTGGTGTTCCTCATGGTGACTCTGCACAAGATGGTCCGGAGCTCGTCCGTGCTCAAGCCTGACTCCAGTCGCCTCGACAACATTAAGTGAGCACCCCTCCCCGCACCCTTGCCCTGGCACCTCTGAGCTGGGCCCAGCCTCTCCCAGGCTTTCCTGAAAGGTGGTGTTCTCACCTCTGGTGTTGCTTTTTAAGGACGGAGGTGGTGTTTTACTATGATCTTTCTGTGTCTGTTTAAGGAGTATTAGAAAACACGGTGTTAGCACATCCAATGAAGTTTTCAGGCACATCACCGCTTCCGGTGAGACTGAGTTCACAGAGCAAGTGCAGGGAGTCCCCTGGAGGTCCGGTGGTCAGGATTTGGTGCTTTCACTGCCAAGGGTGTGGGTTCAGTCCCCGGTTGGGGAACTAAAGATTCCGCAAGCTGTGCAAGGTGGCCGAAAAAAATACGTGAGTCCATTTCAGGGTACCTTAAAGACACATAGGCAGCAGAAGATAGATTAAAGCTTTGGAAGTGTGGCCAAAAGGATGAAAGATGCAGGAGAATGACCAGCTATTCAGAGAACCCTGACCCGCCGACCTCCACATGCCCCCCAGGCCTAGCTGGGCTGATGAATGTCGCTGGGCAGGCCCGCTCACGCCAGGGCACTGTCCAGACTTGCTGAAATAGGGATGCGCAGCAGGGCCCTGGGGGTGGTGTCCCCAATGGCGGGGACTCTGACGTCCTGTCTCCTTCCCACCCCACCCCCAGATCCTGGGCCCTGGGGGCCATTGCGCTGCTCTTCCTGCTGGGCCTCACGTGGGCTTTTGGCCTCCTCTTCATCAACAAGGAGTCGGTGGTCATGGCGTATCTCTTCACCACCTTCAACGCCTTCCAGGGGGTCTTCATCTTCGTCTTTCACTGCGCCTTACAGAAGAAGGTGAGTTCCGGGGAAGGGGCCCAGGGGCCTGTCTTCTGCAGCGGGACCTGTGTTTGCCTGGAGGGAAGCACAGGCTCAGGTAGGTTCTAGCCCGTGGTGAGGAGGGTTCTGGAAGAGAGCAAGACACAGGAGCCCAGAGGAATGAGAAAGCAAGACAGATGTGGGGAGTCGAGAGACTCAGGGCAGGGACACGGCTTGGGGTTATAGATCAAGCGTGTGGAGGAATACAGCTCTGGTTGCCACCCAGACAGAACATTTCCAACTTTAATAGTTGAAGGGTAAACCATGAGTTTTGTGGTGACAGGAAGTTTCCTTTTTAAATAAAGGGTGTTAAAGTCTGAATCTTAAAAATAAAATAAAGAGGTAATAGAAGCAGAGGAATGTGGAGAAGAGCGTACAGGCTGTAGACTCAAGATGGAAGCCAGGGAAATGGAGCCAAGGCAGTGGGGAGCCCCAGTCAGGCCGTTGTTGGTCTCGGAGGACAGTGAGGTGGGTGGCGGCTGCACAGGGAATGAAGAAGGCAGGGGTCGCTGGTCTTGGCTGCAAGGTCAGCTGTGTTCCTGTTCTGATGACAGGCCCTCACTGGACGCACAGCGACAGTGGCATCCTTACAGGGCTCCCCCGCCAGCCCATGGGGTCCGCCCTGTGCTCCCCCGCTTCTCCCGGTTCCTCCAGCCACGCTCTGTCTTCTGTCCGCACTCAGGCGTGGGCCTCCCTCGGGGCTTGTCCCCTGCCCCTCCCCAGATATCTGCAGGGCCGCTGCCTTGTTTGTTTCAGGTCTTTGCCAGAATGTCTCCTTAGTGAGTGGCCCCACTCCCCCATCTGTTGGAAGTCACCACCCGCCAGCCCTGCCTAACCCCCGGCCATACTTCTCTGGGCAGACAGCCCCCACTTAACCATAGATGTGTTCAGTCTCTATCTGCCGGAAGATGCCAGCTCTGAGGAGGAGGGCTTTGTTTCTGATTTGCATCTGTCCTTGGGGCCTAAACCACACTTGGCGCATAGAAGATGCTCCTTGAAGGCCTGCTGAGCGAATGAACAGATGAGAACGTAATGGGGAAGGTGGAGAAAGGAAGATGGGCCTGAGTGAGAAGAGAGCGCAGGCGGGGATGGCGGGGTTTCTGCTGCCCACCGGCAGCCTGGTCTCGGGCCTGCCGAGGCAGGGCTCCTGCCGCCAGCTGCCCGCCCCCACCCCACAGGTGCACAAGGAGTACAGCAAGTGCCTGCGGCACTCCTACTGCTGCGTCCGCTCCCCGCCCGGGGGCGCGCACGGCTCGCTCAAGACCTCGGCCATGCGGAGCAACGCCCGCTACTACACAGGGACCCAGGTACAGGCAGTGCCTGCGCCCGGGCTGAGGGCCCGACCGAGTACCCCAGGCGCAGGGCAGCTCTCCGCCCGGGTCCCTGGTGGTGCCCGTCGGGCACGGGGAGGATGGGCAGCCCGAGGGCCCCTCACGTCTGGGTTACGTCCCCAGAGCCGAATCCGGAGGATGTGGAACGACACGGTGAGGAAGCAGACGGAATCCTCCTTCATGGCGGGAGACATCAACAGCACCCCTACCCTGAACCGAGGTGAGGGGGCACTCCTGAGCCCCGCCTGCACTCCCTTTGAGGTTCTCCCAGCTGCCTCATGACCGCTTCCCTCCTGGGCAGGTACCATGGGGAACCACCTGCTGACCAACCCTGTGCTGCAGCCCCGTGGGGGCACCAGCCCCTACAACACCCTCATTGCTGAGTCAGTGGGCTTCAACCCCTCCTCGCCCCCAGTCTTCAACTCCCCAGGTGAGAGCACGCTGGTGCTGGCAGAGGGTGCCAGGTCTGGGGGTGGGGAGGGTCTCTACGGGGGGCACCCTCCCGCCTCCCGAACTGGACTGAGCCTAGACCCGGCATTCTGAGCTTGCTCTCACCTTCTCTCTCTTCCCTCCTGGCCGGCACCTGCAGGGAGCTACCGGGAACCCAGTAAGTGTGACTGTTTCCTGGTGACATTTCCAAGGGTGGGACAAGAGGGGAATGCGACAGCAGCCCCTCAGGTGACCACACCTTAGAGAGAAGAACTGGGGTGCCCCCCACACAGACAGGAGTCTCTGGCTTGGCAGCCTTCTGGATGCTGTTGCATTAGGTGGGGAGTCACGGTGACGGAGATCACGGGAAAGGGACCTGGCCACCCAGGCTCCTCATACTGCTGAGTCTCCAAGTCCCCGGGTGGGAGGGGATCCTGGGGAAATCGGTCCCCACCCCCACTAACCGTCTGCTGAGCTGGTTCCCCACTGCCAGTGAGGAAGAGAGGGAATAGAAGACCCCAGACCCCAGGGACGGGGTGAACACAGGGAAAGCCAGGTGAAGGCAGACACCTACCTCCCACGTGGCCCACATCCCTTCCACTGCCCAGCTCTCCTCCTGAGCCGCTCCCTTCTGCCTGCAGAGCACCCCTTGGGAGGCCGGGAAGCCTGCGGCATGGACACGCTGCCCCTCAATGGCAACTTCAACAACAGCTACTCCTTGCGAAGCGGGGATTTCCCTCCCGGGGACGGGGCCCCTGAGCCACCTCGAGGCCGGAACCTGGCCGACGCCGCTGCCTTCGAGAAGATGATCATCTCGGAGCTGGTGCACAACAACCTGCGGGGGGGCAGCAGCGGAGCCAAGGGCCCTCCCCCGCCGGAGCCCCCCGTGCCGCCAGTGCCAGGGGGCAGCGGGGAGGAAGAGGCTGGCGGGCCCGGGGGCGCTGACCGGGCAGAGATCGAACTTCTCTACAAGGCCCTGGAGGAGCCACTGCTGCTGCCCCGGGCCCAGTCGGTGCTGTACCAGAGCGATCTGGACGAGTCGGAGAGCTGCACGGCGGAGGATGGAGCCACCAGCCGGCCCCTCTCCTCGCCTCCAGGCCGGGACTCCCTCTACGCCAGCGGGGCCAACCTGCGGGACTCGCCCTCCTACCCGGACAGCAGCCCCGAGGGGCCCAGTGAGGCCCTGCCCCCACCCCCACCCGCACCCCCTGGCCCCCCCGAAATCTACTACACCTCGCGCCCGCCGGCCCTGGTGGCCCGGAACCCCCTGCAGGGCTACTACCAGGTCCGGCGGCCCAGCCATGAGGGCTACCTGGCGGCCCCGGGCCTTGAGGGGCCAGGCCCCGACGGGGACGGGCAGATGCAACTGGTTACCAGTCTCTGAGGGACCTCATGGACCGGGGGCTGGTGGCCCGGGCCAGGGAGGGGCCCCTGGGTGGGGCTTGTGGGAGAAGGAGATGGATGGAGCCAGTGGCCAATGGGCCACTCTCTCCAGGCACCCCTTGGCCGTGGGCCCTCCAGGCCCCTTGGGGGCTGCGCTGTGGGGGCCCAAGGTGCAGGGTTCACAGACAGGGTTTCCCACCAGCCATGTGCACCAGCTCAATTCGGGGGAAGTGCAGTGAGGAGCCAAGAGGCCCCCAGGGGAGTGAGGAAGGAGACATTGGAAGGGTGCAGCCCACCCTTGACTTCCCCCACCCCCCGACCCTTCCTGCTCCCTGGAGGGAAATGAGGGTTCTGCTTGCCCTGGGCCAAAGGCCCTGCTGGATGAAGCCTGTCAGCTGCTCATCTCTTTGCAGCCGAAAGTGCTGCCGGCTGCACCCAGATGGAGCAGTGGGCGCAGGACAGATGGACAGGTTCCTCTGCACTCCAGTTCCCTGCTCCTCCTCGGAGACTGGGGCCACTGGCCTGGGAGAGCGCCCTCGGGGAGAAAGCCCCAAGGCGAGAGGAACGGGTGGTTGTGGCTGGTGGTTTACAGGTGGAACTTTCTCTGAAGCTCCTTCTCTCTGCTCTTCATCCCTGCTTTCCCCGGCAAGCCTGCCCCCTCAGCCCTCCCTGAGTGCACCCAATGACCCCCTCCCTTGGGGCGACTCCTGATGAAGCACAACTCCCCGCAGGGCCCCCAGCCCACAGGGGTGGCCGTATTTGAGCAGTTCCCAGTCCTGTGGGCTCGGCTATCGGGGGAGCAGATTTTGGGTCTGGAGCTCCCTGGGGAGTGGGTCCTGGGCTTGGATCTTTCCCTAGGGGGCCCTCTTACCCCTCTCCTCTCTTTTCCTCCTCTTCCTCTTCCCCCATTGCTGTAAATATTTCAATGAAATGGAAAAGAAAAAAAAAGACAAAAAAGAAAGAAAATCTCATCACTTGAAGCCACCGGGAGCCTGCGGCCCGGCCAGCCCGGGATTTGTCCGGAGCAGAGCTGTGCCGCTGGGCCCTGGCAGCCAGGACTTCTCCATGTACGTGTGCATCCCCCAGCCGGGGTGGGCGGGCCACCAGAGCAGCTTTTTACAATCCAGAGACAACAAAATCTAGAAGCAACATCAAAACAAAAGAACCCGTTTCCTTCCCTCGGCACCTGGTTCTGTTGCCCCCCCAACCCTCCCGGTTCCGCCTCTCCCTGGCATCAGTCAGCCCTCCTGGGGCGTGTACCTCACTGCCTGCCCCAGGGCTCGGCCCGTCTCCCCTGCCCCTCCCCGTGGCCCGGGGAGGCACCCTCACACCCAAAGATGCTTCTGCCGAGATGGCTGCGCTGTCCCTTTGAGTTCCTGCTTGTATATTGCTTCTGGGACTGAGGGCCTGGGAAGAAGGGGCTGATTTCCTGCCTAGAGAAGTTGATGGGAAGGAAAATGAGGGCATTTGCTGGGGGCGGGTAGGACTGGGAAGGAAGGAATGGGAGTGGTGAGGTGGTCTTTCACCAGGTGGGGAGGCCGAAGCTGAGAGGTTGTCTTGCCTCCCCTCCACCCTCCCGCAGGAGAGGCAAAGCCAGGTACTAGGGCCTGGCTGGGGTGTCTCCTGAGGACCTCTCCCTGCCCCCTCTCGTCTGTCTCCCTGGCCTTCCCAGCAACCCTCCCCGCCTACCCCCACCTCTTTGGAGGTAGCATAGTCCCATTGCCATAGCCCAGCCCTGTCATTGCCATTTCCCCAGGGGTAGCCCTCCACCTTTGCTCTGACCCCTCATCTCTTTTGTCCCTCTTTTCTCACAAGTGCCATGAGTTTTCAAACATCTTTGGGTCTCAGCCTGCTGCTGCCATGAACTTCTTTGGGTTCAGGGGGAGGGACTCTAGGGAGGAACTGGGGAAGGGGGTGGAGGGGTGGCTGGAGGGATCCTTTTTGCTGCTAGAAAGCCCCTCCCTTCTCCTGAGGAGCTGGGGCTGGCTGGTCCCCATCAGTTAGGGGAGAAGGGCCAGACCAAAGAAGCTGGTTTGTCCCATGCCGGGGGACAGGAGTGGGGAGAAGGTAAGGCTGGGTTCCATCTGTTTTCTGGAAGGGAGGGTTAACCCCTTTCACCAGACCATAGGCAGGTCTGAACGGAGAGGGGAAGGAAGGATGGGAACAGTCTCGCCCAGGTGGCTCCGTGAGGAAGGTATGGGGCAGCTCCACCGCTTTCCTCGACTTCATTAGGCCAGAACTCCTCTGTGGGGACTAGATAGCTGCTGGGAGACGGGTAGGTGGAAGGGTGGGCCTGGCCCAGGCATCAGCCAGGCTATAGAGTCAGGCCTCCTCTGGCACCAGCAGAGAGGTCTGGAAGAGCTGGGGGTGGTGGGGGTAGAGGTCCCAGGGACTGGAGGCAAGTGAGGCGCCCTGCTTCCTCTTCCCTGCCCAGTCCTTTTCTCTCTCCAGACTCTGACAATCAAGGGGAGAGAGAGGGTGCAGCAGCGGGTCCCGGGGCTCCCACTCCAGGCAGAATCCCCAAGGTGGGCTCCCAGGCCTCAGAGCTGTGTGGCAGGGCGCCCTGGTCGGTAGGTCTGGACATGCCACAGTCCAGCACAAGGCTACCCTGAGCGCCCAGGTGTCCCCCCACCCCCACCAGACCTGGTGCCTTGACGCCCCCACCCCAGCTGGGACAGTGTAGAGAAGGAAGGGTCTTGGTTTCCTCTCCTACTCCCTTCCTTGGGCTCCTGAATTCATTTGCTTTGAAATCTTGTTAATTATTTTTCTTCGGGTTTGGTGTTTTTGTTTTTTTTTTGGGGGGGGGTGTTGTTTTCCTTGCCTTCCTTTCTCAGTGTCTCCACCTCTTCCCCTGTGTCTTTCTCACTGTCTCTGTGTTCCTCTTCTCTCACCCTCAGTTTCCCTCTGTCCATTTGGGCCTCCTCCCCTCTTATCCCATGACCCCAGTCCCTCCTTGGTCTCCTTTTCGATATGCCAAACCAATTTTGGGTCGAGTGCATTTAACGAGAACAAAACAAAAGGCTCATAACAACAAGGTTTCAGAAAAAAACAAAAAGTTTTAAAAAAAATTGTTGAGTCAAAAATCAATAAAGAAATTAAGATTTCTTGGAATGACAAGAGTGGCATGACTCATTGAGGTTGGGGGGCAGTTGGGGGGTGTGGTGAGTGAGTGGCTCTTTACAGAGCATCCCTGTGAGGCTGTGACACAGTGAGGAACCTGCACTGCTGTTCAGAACCCATGGCAGAGACCTGGTGAGTCAGCCATCCATGTTCACAGCACTTGGTGGGCTCAAGGCCCTAGCTGGGCAATTCGGGTGCAATTTCTCTCTCAAGCCTCATAAATGCTTTGGGTGGAGGGTGCTTGTGCTCCATTTGACAGGTGGGGAAACAGGCCTATAGCACCTGGATGCACGTCCCAGTCTCTGGGCTAGGCCACTGTGCCACATGGTGTCTCAGCCAAGCCCTTCTCGGCCCGGACATCTGTCCACAGGCTATGTTAAGAACCAAACCCAGGAACCATACGCTGCGCCTTGTGTGATTCCAACTGCCATTCCTGGACTCCCACATGTTACTGGAATGGTGCATTTTTGATCGAGACAGCACAGTGGAATGGCATCATGTGTATTTCACTTTCTCAAATATAGCAGCCAGTGTTGAGAGAGAGAGGAATGACCAAATAGTGCAAGAACCTCTCTCCATGTCCGTCTGCCCTCAACACGGGCATCTGGGGTACCGCCCTCTGCCATTCCTCTCCCCAGCTACTCCTTCCCAGTCTCCATGCTGGCTCCCTCTCCTCTCCTGACCTCTTAATGTTGACAGGCCCAAGGGTTCAGCCTTGGACCTTTACCTACACTCACTCCCTGGAACATCTCATCCCATTTCGTGGTTTTAAATAAAGTTGACCCTTGAGCAACACACCACCACACAGGTCCACAGAGATGAGGATTTTTTTTTAATAAGTATATTGGAAACATTTTTGGAGATTTGCAACAATTGGTAAAAACTCAGGTATAGCCTAGAAATATTAAAAAAAATTAAAGGTATATCATGAATGCATAAAATATATATAGATACTATTTTATCATTTATTACTATAAAATGTGGGCTTTCCAGGTGGCTCAGTAGTAAAGAAACCATCTGCCAATGCAGGAGACCCTGGGTCGATCCTTGGGTTGGGAAGATCCCCTGGAGAAGGTAACCCACTCCAGTATTCTTGCCTGGGAAACCACCTGGACAGAGGAGCCTGGCGGGCTACAATCCGTGGGGTCACAAAAGAGCCAGACATGATTTAGTGACTAAACAACAATCATAAAATATATACGTATCGATTATAAAAAGTTGAAGTTAAAACTTATCAAAACTTTCGGACTTACAGACCATACACGGCGTCACTGACCACACAAGCCTCCCATAAAGCAATCATTGCTGCTGCTTCATTTCCAATGTGTGAAGCATTACACCTGCAAATAAAAATGAATTTCTTTTCCACAGTTATCTAATTTCATTTTTGATGTCCACTGTTAGGAATATGTGTAAATCTACAGTGTTTTTTTGTATCATGTAAGAAAACACTGATGTAGGTACTGAGAGACAATTCATCTTGTAGACAGATAAGGTAAACTTATGGTATTGATAACTATAATACAGTATTGTAAATGTATTTTTTCTTCCTTATGATTTTCTTAATAGTTTCTTTTCTATAGCTTATTTTACTGTAAGAATACAGGATATAATACATATAACATACAAAATATGTATTAATTTACTTTATGTTTATGTTATTGGTAAGGCTTCCAGTCAACAGTAGGCTATTAGTAGTTAAGTTCTGGGGGAGACAAAAGTTATACATGGAGGGACTTCTCTGGCAGTCCAGTGGTTAAGACTCTGTGTTTCCACTGCAGGGGACTCAGGTTCAACCCCTGGTTGGGGAACATGCTGTGTAGTGCAGTCAGAAAAAATAAAAGTTACACGTGGATTTTTGACTGCACAAGGGTCAGCACCCCAAACTCCTGCATTGCTCAAGGTCAGCTGCACCACCGATTCTACTGATGACTTCCAAAAGTAGCGCTCCAGCCTGAGCTTCCATCTCGAGCTCTAGATTCATTTACATCTAACGAACCACTCCACATCTTCCCCCGGGTGTCTGGTAAGATCTCAAATGTAACGTGCCCTGAGGCCAGCTATACACACCTGCTCCAGTTCCTCCTAATGTAATGTGTCCTGAAGCCAGCTACACACACAGACACACACACACACCTGCTCCAGCTCCTCCTACCAGCTTCACCTTGGTTAACAGCAAGTCCATCCTGAGATTCAAGACAAGACCCTTAGAGCCTCCCTTGAACTCACTTGCTGTTTCATACCCCACGTCTAATCTGAAGCAGATGCAATGGTGGCTCTAACTTTAAAATACCCAATTAACTAGTTCTTACTTCCTTGGTTGGTTCAAGCCCCCACTGTCTCTCACCAGGACCATGGTACAACAGTCCACGAACTGGCTCCCTTGTTCCTCTTCAGGCTTTTCTCAACACAGAAACCAAAGTGATCTCAATAAGCATACTTTTGTCCCTCCCTGGCTTAAAGCCCGGAAGGCCTCCTCCTGGCCCAGACAAAAGGGCCAGGACAACAAAATGGCCCACAGGCTCTCCAGCATCAGATCTCATCCCCATGGCTCTCCTCCTTCCCTCCACGCCAGTCACACTGGGGTCCTCACCATCCACAAACATGCAGGCACTCTCCTGTCTGCCTCAGGACCTTTGCACCGGCTGTTCCTAGGGTTCACCTGGCAGGGCGTATGAAAATCAGAGTTCCCAGCAGGCCTTACCAGGCTACTCCATTTAAATGGCAATTGCTGCTCCAGAATTTCCCAACCCGTCTTGCTTTGTCTCCCATCTCACAAACTATCTTTTGCTTGTTTATTGTCTGCCTCCCAAACTAGAATATAATGCACAAGTCACATCCAATTCTTTGTGACTATACAGTCCATGGAATTCTCCAGGCCAGAATACTGGAGTTGGTAGCCTTTCCCTTCTCCAGGGATCCTCCCAAACCAGGGAAGGTTGCAGGTGGATTCTTTACCAGCTGAGCCACAAGATAAGCCCAAGAATATAATGCATAAGGGTCTTTTTCTTTTCACTGCTGTTTCCTACTGTTTAGCACAGTGTCTGACACACTGTAGGTGATCAATGAATATTTGTTAAAAGACATAAAGCTGAATTGAGCATCAGACACAGAGTAGGCCTGAGAATAATTAAAACCCTTCCCTCAGCAGCTCTCAGGTCCCACACACTGTTCTGTGTGATGCTGTTAGTTCAGCAAGGTCCTGAAACCTAAGTTCAACAGTTTAGCTAATGCCCAACGATATCCTATGCTGACGAGGAACTAGTTCTACTGGACTTACTGAAAGATGCTCTGTGAGCAAATTCGGAAGATTTAAGCATAGTTAAACTTAATTGTATATGATTCTGACCTCATGCTCTTTGAAATTTAATCCTGGCATAAGATGAGATTCTACAACAAGGCCAGTTCGTCCACCTTTTTGCCCTTTACTCTCCCAGCAATGCACACATGACTCCTTCCTCCGCACATACAGTGAAACCTGCTGTGCCTGACAATCTGTGACCCTCAGGGCTTGTTAGGCACCCGTCCACACTGGGGGCAAACATATGCACGTGCCCAGGAACAATAACACTTATGCTGAGACTCCTTTCAAAGCTCTTTGCTACATTTCATCTTAATTATCATAACATATATTATTATCCCCACATATCAGATGAGGAAACTGAAGAATGATTAAATGACTTACTCAAGTACGATTACTAAGCAGTTCAAAGTGCCCACACCCTGTAGATACCTTATGTATACTGTCCAATTTAATCTTTCCAACCACCCAACGAGACAGGTTTTACTTAGTTCCATTTTACACCCGCAGAAGCTGAAACACACTGACGTACACCTGGCTAAAAGAGAAAGTTGGACCAGGCCTCCATCTTGGTCTTCTGACCCCAGGGGCTGCATCTAGGGTTGTCTGCACTCAGCTGCAGTTTCCCAGCACTGCCCCCCACTTCCTGCCAAGCCCACTAGGCACACACTAAGAGGGGCTGACTATATGGGCTCTTCACATCAGAGATGCCCACGAACTGTGCCACACCTCGATGGTCCCTACGTAGCTAGTATGTTAGAGGACTATCTAGAGTGGACTCATGTGAGTTAAGCTAGAGGGAAGGCCCTGATGCAGAGCAACGGAGCATTCTCTCAGATACCCAAAGGACTGAAAGCACCGGAGCCTCTGCTGTTGAGAAAACCTCTCTCCCAGGAACTCTTGGGAAGATCTAGAGGTGCTAGGCTGAGGCTACCCCTTTATCCCCACAATATCCTCAAGCTTATTCTTTTCTTTAAATTTATTTGGTAATTGAAGGATAAATGCTTTACAGAATTTTGCTTTCTGTCAAACCTCAACATCAATCAGCTGTGTGTGTGTTAGTCGCTCAGTCGTGTCTGACTCTTTGCAACCCCATAGACTGTAGCCTGCAGGCTTCTCTGTCCATGGGGTTTTCTAGGCAAGAATACTGCAATGGATTGCCGTTCCCTTCTCCAGAGGATCTTCCCGACCCAGAGATCGAACCCTGGTCTCCTGCATTGCAGGCATTCTTTACTATTTGAGCTATAGGAAATCAGCCACAGGTATACATACATCCCCTCCCTTTTGAACCTCCCTCCCATGTTCCCCCTCTAGGTTGAGCCCCCGTTTGAGTTCCCTGAGATACATCCTTCTTTTTTCTTTATTTTTGGCTGGACTGGGTCTTCGTTACTGCACACGGGCCTTCTCTAGTTGCGGTGAGCGGGGCTGCGCTCGAGCTGCAGTACACAGGACTCCTCGTGGCTTCTCCTGTTGCGGAGCATGGGCTCTAGAGCACATGGGCTTCAGTGTTGCAGTGCTGGGCTTAGCTGCCCTGTGGCATGTGGAATCTTCCTGGACCAGATACTAAACCTGTGTCCTGTGCGCTGGCAGATGGGTTGTTAACAGCAGGGTCACCAGAGAAGTCCCTCCTCAGGCTTATTCTGCTCCTCTCTCACCTTTTCAGACATCTCAGTCATGGCAACAAGCTGCGATGACAGGACCCGCTCCCACCTGTAGCCCTTCCTACGTCACTGGGCCTCTCCTTGATGCAAACCCTTGTAACCACAACTCTTCTATCTGTCCTGCCCCACTGTTTTCCACCACCCTTTGCCTCTGTCCAAGTGATCCCAGCTTCTCACAACTGAAGCTTTCACTTTAAGCCAACCAGTCCTCTCCTGGGAATTGATCCTAAGGAAACACCCATGTGCATGAAGACTGCAACAGGAAGGTTCACTGCAATAAGGCTTCAAAGAGTGAAACACTAGATAATCTACAATTTCAGCACAGAGAACTGTTATGTGAATAATGCACATCCATATGCGGGCACTCAAAATGATAATGTAGAAGAACACTAAATGATGTGAAAATATATTCATAATAATCCTAAGGATAAAAACCTATATATAAAAACAAGGTAAAGTATGACTTTACTTTTGTTGTGATGGCATATATATACAAAAAGTGTGTATATACAAACATGAAACTGTATGTGTGTGTATACATATAAAATATATGCAGAATATAAAGCTAAGCATCAGCATATTAACAGGGGTAACTTTAACTTTCTTGAAACTCTGTTTTTTAAAAATTGTTTACATTACACATATATTACTTTTGCAACAGGAAAAAGTATTTGTGTGTCCTACTTTCTATGGAGGAACAAAGGCCAAGGATAACCAACACAGATGGAAGAAGAAAGAACAAGGTGGGGAATTAGCCTTGCCAAGACTGGTTATAGTGTGTTAACATTTCACACAATGGGGTGTTGGCAGGGGAAGAGACAAAAAGTCTGAGGGAAGAGACCTGTGGCTAGATGGAAACTTGCTCCAGGCAGAGATTACAAATCACTAGGAAAAGGAGCGGAGAAGGCAATGGCAGCCCATCCAGTACACTTGCCTGGGAAATCCTGTGGAGGGAGGAGCCTGGTGGGCTGCAGTCCACGGGGTTGCGACTAGTCCGACACAGCTGAGCGACTTCACTTTCACTTTTCACTTTCATGCACTGGAGAAGGAAATGACAACCCACTCCAGTATTCTTGCCTGGAGAATCCCAGGGACGGCAGAGCCTGGTGGGCTGCTGTCTATGGGGTTGCACAGAGTTGGACACGACCGAAGCTACTCAGCAGCAGCAGCAGCAGGAAAAGGATGGATTAATCCAGAGGATCTGACATTTTCTGGTCTTGAGCTCCCTTCACTCTTCTAAAAACTTATTTTAAAAATAATGGTAGGGAGGGGGTTGTCTGGGAGGAGCACAGAGGATTTTATAACGAATATATGTCACACATTTGTTGAAGTCCGCAGAATGTACACCAAGAGTGAACCTTTCTGTAAGTTGTGGATTTTAGGTGATAATGATGTGTCAGTATAGGTTCATCAGTTGTAACAAATTCACCACTTCGGTGGTAGATGTTAACAGTGGGGGATACTATGCATGCGTGAGGCAGAAGCAGATGTGAGAAATCTGTCATGAACCTAAAACTGCTCTAAAAAATTAATTTTAAAAAAATTAATGAGGACCCTAATGAGCTGTTCTTTATGGGACTAGAGATTATATCTATTTATATTTACTAAATTGGAAATTAAAACTGAGAAANATGAACCTAAAACTGCTCTAAAAAATTAATTTTAAAAAAATTAATGAGGACCCTAATGAGCTGTTCTTTATGGGACTAGAGATTATTTATATTTACTAAATTGGAAATTAAAACTGAGAAAAATTTAAAATATTTAAATTAGGTAATAAATTTTTTAAATGTTAAAATAACCTATTTTATTAAAAATAACTGTATATTTTTAAAAAACAGGTAGTGAAAAGAATGGCATTGTTTTACATTTTTGTAAAGCTCCTACCCTCTAGCATAATCAAACAGCTGGCTTCTCACATAGGTTTCTACAATCAATCTGTTGCAGTCTGCTGTTTCGGTTGAAGTATATGAAGAAAAGCCAGCCTAACAAAGACATATAGTTGGAAAAGGGAGGAGTGTTATAGACTTTTCAACTAATTTGGGATATTTTACTTGGTTACTATACCAAAACTCAACAAGTGGTGGTGTATTAAGTTAGTTACAATGTAGAATATGAAACTGTATCAATAAACTTTTCTTACTGTTACACTGGAACTCATTGGTCTCTTTTACAAATTTTGATCTTTTATGACTGATTTTGTAACATCATGCATTGGTCTTTAGGAAAACATTAATATGCTGAGTTATTATATTTCACTATACAGTATTTTTTTTTAATGTATGTTAATTGTATCACCACTGATCTCATCAGGAAAGCCTTCAAATACTGAAAAGTTGGGGACTTCCCTGGTGCTCCAAATAGAGAGCCTGGGTTCAGTCTCTGGTCAGGGAACTAGATCCCACATGCCGCAACTAAAGATCCTACATGCCACAATGCAGACTGAATATCCCATGTGCCCCCACTAAGACCCAGAGCAGCCATATATAAGTTATCAGGCTCATGGTGATGAATAAAAGCTTCCCAAATGTCTGTTTTCCTTAAAAGCTCAAATATTATCACTGACAACACACTGTCAATCTTCCTCCTAGTGACAACTCACTTCAATCATTTCTAAGAAAATACATGGCCAATATCCTAATCTGAATAATTAATAATTAGTGATTATTCAGTAAAAATGGTGTTCATGAAAAAAGTAGGCTGTTCCACCCCCACTCACACTGGACAAATGCATTACCTCCTTACCGTCATTCTCCAGCATGCAACAGAAGTGCTCTATGCAAACGTCCCATTTCACCACCCAGAATATTAGGAAGACCTGCTGTAGGGCTAAGCTTTAACACAATTACTACTTTCACTGCTCCTTCAAGAACATTCTTCAGTGAAACTGTTTCAGCACTGAGCGTGTGTGAGGTGGTGAGGAACACAACGCCGACCACGACAGAATACAGTGGCACCGCGCTGATTCCAGAAGTGGCCAGCAGTTTTACTGTTGCTTTTGTACCAACAGGACAGACAACACAGCACAAATGAAAAGGGCAAATAATGCTTTAGAATATTATGAGAACAGTTTATCTCATGGACTCCCTAAAAGGTTCTTAGGGACCCCCAAGGGGCTATATTTTGAGAACCACTGGTCTGCTCAATAAATGGAGCTGAAGCTGGAACAACTGGTTATCCATCTGAAAAAAATTAAACCTACCTCACATCATAAACAAAAATAAATTCCAGTTTGATTTTTTAACCTAAATATGAAAAATATAACTTCCAGAAGAAATACAGTAAGATATCTTATTGACCTCAGTGTAAGATTTCTTAAGCAAGACACAAAAGACACAAACTGTAAGTAGATTTATAATTCTGATGACACTAAAATAATGATGATGGTGACAGTAATAATAAATTCTGAACATCAGTAGACACCACAGTGCAACATCTCTGGCAGTCCAGGGGTTAAGAATCTGCCTTACAATGCAGGGGACTGGGGTTTGATCCCCAGTTGGGGAACTAATTGGAAAAGGAAATGGCAACGAACTCCAGTACTCTTGCCTGGAAAATTCCATGGACTGAGGAGCCTGGTAGGCTACAATCCATGGGGTCGCAAAGAGTCAGACACGACTGAAAGACTTCACTCACTACTGGGGAACTAATATTCCACATGCCTCAGAGCAACTAAGCCTACACACCACAACTAGAGAGAACTAAGACCCAGTGCAGCCAAATAAACATTTAAAAAAGAAATGAAAAAGACACCATACAAACAAAAAGACACACCGCACTTATAAGAAGTCCTGCACTCAGTAAAATGAAGACAATCCAGCAGGAAAATGGACAAAGATATGAACAGGCAATTCACGAAAGCAAATGGTCAAACAAACATGAAAAAAGTTCAGTTTCCTTTGTTAATCAGGGTAATGCAAACTGAAACCAGTAATTCACACCCATCATAAGGACAAGTATGTAAAAGTCTAACAACAGCAAGTGTAATAAGGACACAGCGACAGCAACTTTTTGGCAGGCGTGAGAATTGGCTCCATCATTTTGAAGAACACATTAGCAATATCTAGTCAGGTGAATATTCCCAAACCTCAGCAAATCATCACCTAAGTATGCATCCCAGGGAAACTCCTGCACATGTACACCAAGAGCCACGCACAACAATGAACACTACAGTGCTGTTTGCAAGGCAGAAGACTGGAAACCGGGCTTCCCTGGTGGCTCTGCAGTAAAGAGTCCACTTGCCAATGGAGGAGACATGGGTTAGATCCCTAGTCTGGGAAGATCCCACATGATGAGGAGCAACTAAGTCCATGTGCCACAAATATTGAGCCTGTGCTTTAGAGCCCAGGAGCCAAAACTACTGAAGCCTGTGAACCCTAGAGCCTGTGCTCTGCAATAAGAGAAGCCACTGCAGTAAGAAGCCCATGCATAGAAACTAGAGGGGAGCCCCTGCTTGTCACAGCTGGAGAAAAGCCAGCACAGCAATGTGACCCAGCACAACCAAACTTAAGTAAATTTTTTAAATTTAAGGAAAAAGTAGAAAAGTGGAAACAACTTAAAGAACAAGCAAGAGGTAGATGGATAAGTAAATTCTGTCCAACAAAACTTTCTGTGATCACGCAAGCATTCTTTATTGGAGTTGTCTAATGTGGCAGCCACAAGCCATGGTGTCTATTAAACATATGAAGTGTGGCTAAGTAGCCAGGGAGTTAAATTTTTCATTTAATTTGGATTAACTGAAAAAAAAAAAAATAGCCACACATGGCTAATGGCTACCGCATCACACAGCACAGCTATAAAGCAGGGAAAATAAATGACTGGTGCTATACATGTGTCACAAATACATCTTAAAAGTATTATGTGTGACCAAAAAAAAGCAAGTTTCAGAAGGTAGGGCTGGCACCAGAGGCAAGCTAGGTGTCTAGACAAAACTGTAGGAAGTACTTGCCTTCAGAGTCATGCAAGTACAGGTTGGCACTTGTGTGACTTGGAGGGTATGTGTCTCCTTAAATGTTGTGCCCTTGCTTTTCCTCCCCTTAATGCCAGCCCTGATGGGGTATGTCTGGTACGACACTGCATTGGTGGTCCAAGATAACCCCGCTGCTGCTGCTAAGTCGCTTCAGTCGTGTCCAACTCTGTGAGACCCCATAGACAGAAACTAGCCAGGCTCCCCTAGCTTCTATGATTCATGAGGAGGAGTCATAGAATTTAGCATCTAGCCTACTCAAGGTATGATTTTGTTTGGGTTTTTGTTTTTGGCTGCACCATGCAGCATGTGGGATCTTTGTTCCCTGACCAGGAACTGAAACCATGCCCTCTGCCATGGAACCATGGAGTCCTAATGACTGGACTGCCAGGGAATTTCCCAGGGTATGATTTCTTACTGTGAAAGGACACAAAGCAAAATCAGCCAAGAGAAAAGGTGCATGGGGCAAAGTCTGGAGAAAACCAGGCACAAGCTTCCACAAGTTCTTTCCTGGTGAAGTCACATGGGACTTCCTGAGTTCCTACAGCAGAGTTGTGACAACATGTGTGAAATGTCTACCAGGAAAGCTCAGTACCCAGGGTACCTGGGGCAGGAGGAGGCTGATCAAGTTTCAAACTTCCAGACTCCAGAAGGAAAGCAGGTGTTGGACCCAAATCACATTGTTCGTACAGTTTAGGCACCGCAAGCCACTTGTATCATTTAGGGAATGGTGGGAACTCTCCTGAAATCCAAGTTCCTATACACCAGCCAGGGCCAACCTTGCAAATAGGCCTTTCTAAAGACAGCGGTCTCTGGCCTGATACAGTTAACTCTTTTGTGCACAGTTATCACTTCTATAGGGCTTCCCAGATGCCAGATGGTGCTAGTGGTAAAGAACCCTGCCTGCCAATGCAGGAGACGCAGGTTTGATCCCTGGGTCAGGAAGATCCCTTGGAGGCGGGCATGGCAACCCACTCTAATATTCTTGCCTGGGGAATCCCGTGGACAGAGGAGCCTGGGAGGCTACAGTCCCTAGAGTCGCAAAGAGTCTGACAAGATTGAAGCGACTGAAGTGAATGGAGAGTTCCCACCATTCCCTAAATGACACAAGTGGCTCGCGGTGCCTAAACTGTACGAACAATGTGGTTTGGGTCCAACACCCGCTTTCATTCTGGAGTCTGGAAGTTTGAAACTTGATCAGCCTCCTCCCACCCCAGGTACCCTGGGTACTGAGCTTTCCTGGTAGACATTTCACACGTATTGTCACAACTCTGCTGTAGGAACTCAGGGAGTCCTTTGTTTTTTGTTTTTTTTTTCAGGGAGTCCTTTGTGACTTCACCAGGAAAGAACTTGTGGAAGCTTCTGCCTGGTTTTCTCCAGACTTTGCAGCAGCATCATTTCCATAAAGTTGTAGAACGTGACATACAATACTATATATAGTTTGAAGACACCTATTAAAGATGTACAAGCATGTACATAAAGATAAACAATAAATCCAAGATTGTAGTTACATCTGAAAAAAGGGGAGGAATAGGTTTGAGGCAGGGATATATAAGGCCTTTCAATTGCATCACTAATGTTTTACTTCTAAAGCTAGGTAAGGAGTAAAAATGTACTTTGTTATAGCATTTCTTCTTCTAAGTGAGTACAACTGAAATATTACGTAAGAAAAATGATGACTATGCACTGCTAATGTTTCTTGTTTATGAAGTAGTTTTCACATTCCAGGTACCATGTAAGCCCTTTATAAGGATTTATTCTTTTTTAAAAACAATCTACTGAAACCTTTCTACATGTGAGGTCCTAACTGAGAGGTCTGTATGAGACAGGTGGAATCGCTGTCCTCAACCAGCTTTCAGTCTACTGAGGGACAAGAGTTCCCTGGTGGTCTAGCGGTTAGCATTTGGGGCTTTCGCTGCTGTGGCCCAGGTTCAATCCCCAGTCAGGGAACTGAGATCCCGAAAGCCATGCAGTGGAGCCAAAAAAAAAAAAAAAAACATATCTACAGATTCTAAGTGCTCCTAATAAGCAGGCTTTTGTGATAAATGAAGGTCTACTTTAACTAGGGTGGTCCAAGAAGGCTTCTTCTGGAGAGACATCTGAGGTGAACCATAAGTGATGAGAATGAGACAGCCAAGCAGTTATCTAAAGGAAGCGCATTCCAGGCAGAGGGAACAGCAACTGCAAAGCCATGCAGCAGGAATGAAGTCTGGTGTGTTGAAAGACAGGAAATAAAGCCAGCAGGGGTTGGGAGTGGTGACAAGAGGGAGACCTGGCAGATGAGGTCAGTTGAGGCCACTGTGCAGGGCCTCTTAAGCCAGAGATCTTAAGTTTCATCCTAAGTATGATAAGCCTTTGAAGGTTTTAAGCAGAGTAATGACATGATCTGGTTTACAATTGAAGATTATTCAGCCAGCTGTAGGGAGAAGGCATTATAGACAGAGACATGAATACTTG
>SJYQ01039250.1:0-17767 GCA_006410935.1 Redunca redunca
TGCCCTGGCCCGTGGTCCTGGGTCTTCCCTCTTTCAGGCCCCTCTCATCCCAGCGGCGGACTCTGTCGCCCTCCATGGCGCCTAAGTACAGTCAGGACAAGTCTAGCTGGCACCCAAGTCTATTACCCTCTGACCTCCAGCACCTCTGCCTTCCGTCCTCTCCTGCCTCTGGGCCTCCTCACAGGGTCTGTTCCCACTCAGCCTTTAGGGCTTGCCATACAGTGGCCGTTTCCTTCTAGGCCTGGGTTTGCTGGGGACCACCAGCTCCCTGGGGCCTGACTTGGGCTAACTTAGGAGCCGTCACTGGCATGTGTAGGGCTTTGCAGAGTCCTTGTGCCCATTGCACGTGAGGAAACTGAGGACTAGAGATAAGGTGTGCCCTGATCAGGGCCCTGCCTCATAATTGGGAGCTGGTATTGGAGGTCAGTTGTGTCTAGTCCCATGGTCTTTCCGCCTGGTCTTGGGGTGTGGCCATTAGGGAAGGAGTATAAGTGGAGATGAGGCCTGAGGTCAGCCCTTCAATCCCTGAGCTAAGAAGTCTGGGGACAGGAGGAAGGAACCAGGAGGCTGAGCAGTAGCAGCTGGGGAGGTGCAGGGAGGGTCAGGCAAGTGTGGGCCTGGAAGCCACGTTAAGGAAGTGTTCCCAGCCCAGAAATAAGCCCACACAGACGTGCTCAACTAATTTATGACAAAGGAACCAAGAACATACAATGGGGAAAGACAGTCTTTTCAACAAATGGTGTTGGGAAAACTGGGCAGCCTCATGCAAAATAATAAAATTGGACCTCTATCTCACCCCAAATACAAAAATTAACTCTAAATGATTAAAGACTTGAATGTAAGACCTGAAACTGTATAACGCCTAGAAGAAAACATAGGCGGTAAGCTCTTCTCATCAGTCTTGGCAATCAGTTTTTGGATCTGACACCAAAAGCAGAGGGAACAAAAGCAAGCATCAACAAGTGAGACTGCGTCAAACTGAAACACTTCTGCACAACAATGGAAACCATCAACAAGATGAAAGGCGACACAGTAAATGGGAGAAAATATTTGGAAATCATACTTATGAAAATGGGTTTTAATATCCAAAACATATGAAACACACACACAACTCAATATCAAAAATAAACAAAAGATCCCCACGCCGTCCAATTAAAAAATGGGCAGAAGATTTGAACAGATACTTTTCCAAAGAAGGTATGGAACATGTCCATGAAAAGATGCTCTGCGTCTCTCATCATCAAGGAGATGGGAATCAAAACCACGATGAGCTGTCAGCTCACACCTGTTGTCAAAACGGCGGGGAATAATGAGTGCTAGCCAGGATGTGGAGAAAATAGAACCCTCATGCTATATTGGTAGAAATGTAAATTGGTGCAGCCATTATGGAAAATAGTATGAAGATTCATCAAAGCACTAAAAATCGGACCACCACATGGCTTCACTTATGGGAATTTATATGAAGAATATGAAAACACTAACTTGAAAAGATATGTGAGCCCCCATGTTCATCAGTTCAGTTCAGTTCAGTCGCTCAGTTGTGTCCAACTCTTTGCGACCCCATGAATTGCAGCACGCCAGGCCTCCCTGTCCATCACTAACTCCTGGAGTTCACGCAAACTCACGTCCCTCGAGTCAGTGATGCCATCCAGCTATCTCGTCCTCTGTCGTCCCCTTCTCCTCCTGCCCCCACCAATCCCTCCCAGCATCAGAGTCTTTTCCAGTGAGTCAACTCTTTGCATGAGGTGGCCAAAGTACTGGCGTTTCAGCTTTAGCATCATTCCTTCCAAAGACATCCCAGGGCTGATCTCCTTTAGATTATTTATAATTGCCAAGATATGGAGAAGACATAATTGCCCATCAACAGACACATACCTGCTGTTGTTTAGTTGCTAAGTCATGTCCAACTCTTTTGCAACCCCCTGGACTGTAGCCTGCCAAGCTCCTCTGCCATGGGATTTCCCAGGCAATAATACCGGAGAGGGTTGCTGTTTCCTTCTCCAGGGGATCTTCCCTGACCAGGGATCTAATGCATGTCTCCTGCATTGACAGGCAGATTCTTTTCCACTGAGCCACCTGGGAAGCCCTATATATATGTGTATGTGTATGTGTGTGCATAAAATGAAATACCATTCAGCCATAAGAAAGAAGGAAATCTTGCCATTTGAGATAACACGTATCAGCCTTGAGGGTATTATGTTCAGTGAAATAAATCAGAGACAGGAAGACAAATACCATGTGATCTTGCTTATACATGGAATCTAAAGAAACCAAAATCCAACCCAAAGAAACAAAACCCAGGCTCCTCTCTACAGAGAACAGGTTGGGGGTTGCTAGAGGTGAGGAGTCGGAGGCGGGCGAAACGGGGAAATGAATCACAGGGACGTAGCATAGTGCAGGGCGACTGTAACCGTTAACACTGTATTGCATCTTTCCAACTTTTGCCACTTTACAAGTTCTCGTCACAAGGACAAAGATCTGTAACTAGGAATGATGATGACTGCTGACTAGACTTACTGTGGGGATCATTTCACACTCCCGCCCCCAACACAAAAGAAATAAGGAAGAAAGAGTTCCTAGGGGGTGAGAGTGGTTGACATGAAGACATAGAGGAACCCGAAAGCCTATCAGAAAGTGACAGAAGCTAACCTAAAAAGGCTACACAGGATGATTCCAGCTCCATGACGTTCTGGAAAAGGCAAAACCATGGAGACACTCAAAAGATCAGAGGTTGCCAGGGGTTTAGAGGGAGGGAGGGGTGAACAGACAGAGCACAGGGGCTTTGGGGCCACGAAGCTATCCTGTTTGATACTATAATAGTCAATACCCATCACTGCACATTTGTCCCATAGAATGTACATCCCCAAGAGCGGACTGTAATGTAAACTATAGACTTGTTAATGATAATATATCAATATTGGTTTATCAAGTGTAATAAGCCTACCACACTGAGGCAAGATGTTACCAGGAAAAGAGCCTGGCAGGAGAAGAAAGTAGATGGGAACTTTGCAACTTCTGCTTAATTTTTCTGTAAATCTAAAACAGCTCCAAAAAAAGTCTATTTAAAAGAAAGTGGAGAGAGATATATAATACAATCCTAAAGAAAGAAGAACTGATGTTATTAGATTTAGGTTAGATAGAGGATCTAGACCTGAAAATCTACATTAATATCAGGCCAGTGGAAAAAGTCTTCAAAGACTATATGCATCATGATGCTCTTTATATAAGTTATAGAAACTGCAAATAAAATGTTTTAGGAATATATTTGGATGCAAACACACTATATAAAATGAAAGAAAAAGAATGGAGACCCTTGGGTGGGTGAGCAGGGGATGGAGCCAGTGAGGGTGGGCAGCCTGGCCCTTAGGAGCAGCTCATAACTAGGGCCCTGGCTTTGTCTGGAAGAGGGCCTCCCAGGTGCGCATTTGATTACAGAGAAGAATCCCTGTTCTAAGTAAAGAACTAAATTAAAGAAAGCCAGCCACGCTGACAGCCAGGGTGGGTGAGCGTGACAAAGTAAGGGTTACTCCCAGACCAGCTCTGAGGGCCAATCCAATAAAACCAGCCGCCCAAGGGTGAATGAAGAAAAAGAAAACAAGGAGGCTTGGCGATGATTCTAAAGTTTACAGAGAAAGGCAAAGGGCCACGAATGGCCAGGACAGCCTCGCAGGAGGAGGAGGTGGAGGGGGAGGCTTTCTGGATCAGGGAGGTGAATCGTTCTAAAGTTGTACGAATGAGAACCTTGGGTGCTGGCCTGGCCCAGGCAGCAGTGCCAGGCAGAGAGCCTGAGGGCAGGGCCCTGCACACGGCCCTCAGCTGGGCAGTTGGCGGGTTGAATGAGAAAGGCAAAGTCTAGGGCTTTTTTTTTTTGCCTGGCCATGTGACATGTGGGATGTTAGTTCCCCGAATAGGGATTGAGGGCCCCCTGAATTGGGAGAGCAGTCTTAACCACTGGACCACCAGGGAAGTTCCCACACTCTAGGACTTTTGTAAGGTAATGTCTGAGAATAAATGAGGGACCTGGGAACTCCTCTTCATGAAAGGACCGAGTGAGGGAGAGACAGGAAAGCTGCAAAGTGGAGAAGATATGTAATATAATAATCAAGAGAGACCTTGTATCCAGATTACATAAAGAATCCCTAGAAATTGATAAGAAAAAGAGGGACAACCCAACAGAAAAATCTGTAGGATACTTGAACAGGCATCCCAAAGAAGGTGCCCCAATGGCCAAAAATTGCATGAAAAGATGTACAACCTCATTACTTAATCAGCAGAATGAAAATTAACATGGAAATATGATTAATACCACCCACCAGATTGACTAAAATTTTGATGGTTGGCTAAAAGATTGATGTTAAGTGTCAGTGAAGACATGGAGTAACAGGAACTACATATATAAAAATACTGTGGGTGTGAGAGGTGGTTTAAGCATGTTGGGAGTATTTTGCATCATGTTAGGTGAGTGACATGCCTGCACAAGGAAACTGAGTGTGGGTGTGTCTCAGGACACACGTCTGTGCAGCTTCACAGCAGTGTTAAGCACAGACCCAAACTCAAACGTCCGTCCACACTAACAAGGGTAACTGGTGTTTACCAAGATGGGACAAGACACGGCAACTCAAAGTGAATGAACTCCAACTGTGTGTAACATAACGGGATGAATCTTAAACACAAAATGTTGAGGGGGAAAAAAAAACCCAGACAACAAAAGAATACCGGAAGGGCATGAATCACACAATTCTGTTGATACTTTTAGGACACACCACCATTATTTCATGTGCTCCTAAGAAAGGGAAGCTATCCAAGATGGGAGTCTAATAGGGACCCCATCATAAAGGCTGGACCCCATGGGCTGTGTGTACAAGGTAAATGGGATAAAACAAGAGAAGATAAAAAGCCTGTCCTGCAGGAAGAAATAGCGAGACGATCCATGCTTGCTCAGCCTGTGAAGGGAAGGAGGGTGCGCCTGAGGATCTGAACCACAAAACCTACACAGGGTTCTGAATTCACACCACCAGTGTGGGCCCCCCAAAAACTCTCAAGCAGGGACTTTAAAATTTGCACTGGTCTCCGGCTGAGAGTACCCCCAGGTGACTGTGAGAACCCCCCACCCCCGTCAGCCCAGGTGAAGATGCCATCAGTGTAAAATGTGCTTCCACTGCATAGATGCTGACGTATGAAAAATGTGCTTCTTAGCACCGAGGGAACGAGATATAAATTCCAGTATGGGTAAAACTGATCTATAGACCTGAGCAGCTGAGAACAACGGTGGCTGCTGGGGTCCCCTCACCTCTCAAAATGTCCTCGAGAAACCACACAGCAAGAGGAAAAGCAAGCAAGGGGCCATGGAGTGCCTTGAGGGATGCTGCGAGCGGGAGGGGGCTACGCCAGCCCCGCCTGCAGCGACTCTCGCCCACCCCTGCTCCTCCACAAAGCTCTGCGGCAGATAAAGGCAGGGTGGAGAGGAGAGGAGACGTGAGCTGCTAACAGGGCTCGGAGCTGATCTGAATTATCTTCAGGAAGACGAGGTCCATCTTAAGTCTGAGACTACGAAACAACAAAAAGGAGAACAAGTAAACCAAAGCATAGACGCCAGGCAAGGGACCGAAAAGGGTGCTCATCTGAAGGGCAGCCTCCGAGACACACAGCTTCGGGGAGGAAAGAAAGGACAGAAAAGAAAGACGTACCCTTTGAAATTGGTTAGTGAAAGGTAAAGGTGTGAAACAGGAAAAATTCAAGGACCTGCACGAGAAAAAGAGCACCCCCGAAAGTGGAGGACACAAAACCCTCCCACCTCCCACCAAAACTAAAAATCTGCTAAGTTATCTGGTCTTTGTTATGCTGACAGAAGAGGGTGCCATTGAACTTGAAATCCTACAAAACACTCCAATAATGTTGTATATAAACAGGAGAAAAATGAACAGATTCACAGAGTCATTGCAACCCTTCCCTGGAAAACAGAAAACACAGATCCAATAAGAAAATTCCTCCCCTGATAATCAGTCACGATGCAGGAAAAAAGTGTAAGACAACACCTCTCCTGCAGGTCAATCTACTCAAGCAAGCATTTAAAGACAGGAAAAACCACCTTGAATTATAAATTCAAAAAGGACCAAGAAACACCCTCTAATAAGGAAGGAAAAAAAAGAGCTGACTGAACTCAGAAGTGAAAAACCATTATAAAGTGCTTGAGAGATACGACTCAAGTGAAAATTTAGAAAGGAACATTGAGGAAGAGTAGAAAGATCACCAAGACAATAAAGATGAGTTTAAGAGAAGCACCGAGGGTCACAGAGAAAGAAGTGGAAATGGAAGGCATTCAAATGGAAGACGTGTGAATCTCTGGGGTCTCTGAAAAAAGAAAAAAACAATGGGATGGAACCAATATTTAAAATTACAGCCAAGAGAGAAGTGGGAGAGGGAGACCAAGAGGTACAAACTTTCAGCTACAAAATAAGTCATAGGGATGGAATGGACAGGGTGGGGAATACAGTCAGTGATAAGGTAATACCTTAGATGCTGACAGCATTATGAAATGTATAGGAACACAGAATCACCATGTTGGGCTTCAGGAACTAGCAGTGTTGTAGGTCAGTTATACTTCAAGGAGAAGGCAGTGGCACCCCACTCCAGTACTCTTGCCTGGAAAATCCCATGGATGGAGGAGCCCGGTGGGCTGCGGTCCATGGGGTCGCTAAGAGTCGGACACGACTGAGCGACTTCACTTTCACTTTTCACTGTCATGCATTGGAGAAGGAAATGGCAACCCACTCCAGTGTTCTTGCCTGGAGAATCCCAGGGGCGGGGGAGCCTGGTGGGCTGCCGTCTATGGGGTCACACAGGGTCGGACACGACCGAAGCGACTTAGCAGCAGTAGTATACTTCAAAACAAACAAACTCATAGAAAGAGAGACCAGATTTGTGGTTACCAAAGGTGAGGGGTAGGGATGGGGGAATTAGATGAAGGTGGTCAAAAGGACTTCCAGTTATAAGATAGAGAAGGCTAGGGGTGCCACGTACAACAGGATTAATTAACACCGCTGCATGTTATATGTGGAAGTTACGAAGAAAGGAGATCTAAGAGTTCTCATCACAAGGAAAAAATAATTTTTCTTTTTATTTTGTATCTATATGAGATGATGTTCACTAAATTATTGTGGTAATCATTTCATGATATATGTAAGTCAAATCATTATCCTGTACACCTTAAACTTAACCAGTGCTGTATGTCCAATTATGTCTCAATAAACCAGAAGAGAAAAATTACAACCTAGAGAACTTTCTAGAAACATTAGAGACTTAAATCTACATACTCAAAAGGCTTATCAGGTACCTGGGAAAATGAACACAGAATGGTCTAATCTAGACATTTCTTAGTAAAATTATTGAATTTCAAAGATAAAGAAAACAATTTTCAAAGTCTCCAGGCCAAAAGATAACTTACAAAGACAACCAAACCAAACCAAACCAAACCAAACAAATGTCATGAGGCTTTTCAAAAACAAAGCAAGGCAACAACTGAGCAGCACTAAAAAAAATCACTTAGAGACTTCCCGGGAGGTCCAGTGGTTAAGACTCCATGCTCCCAAAGCAGGGGGCTTGGGTTCAATCCTTGCAGGAACTAGGATCCCGCATTCTGCATGGTGTGGCAAAAAAAAAAAAAAAAAACAACCCACACACCAAAAAACAAAAGTTAATAAAATAAAGTGTAAACCAAGGGTTTTATATTCAGCCAAGCCACCTTTCAGGTAAACACCTTTCAACATAAAAGAAGCCAGGGCATTCTGAACCCACGAGCCTTCTTGAGGAAACTGTCAGAGTATTAACTTTGTCAAGCTAAGGGATGACCTAGAATCTTTGGCAAAGTGACTTAGGGTGGGTGTGTGTACTCACTAAAAACCAACATGGGAGGAGTACAGTGCAAATTTTGACAAAGAACTGTGCAAATGAAAACACAGCTGGATAGGGATGAATAATCTCACTGGTTGTTCCATGGGCATGGGTGGGAGTTTAAGGGTATCAGCAAAAATGGGTAAACCAGATGTTAAAAAGTTAAGAAAACAAGGGAGTAAGGAGACTAAAATAAGTTAGGAGTACAAAGGTAACAGTTGGAACAAAAATACAACTCTTCCTAAATAAAAAAAACAGCCAAAGATCAAAGAATACACGTCATAGAAAAATATGTAGCAAATAAAACACATGCAATTACAAAATATTATGACAGAACTGAGATTTGACACATCGGTCGTATCGATAAATGCGAATGGACTTAATTCATCTATTAAAATAAGAAGATTTTCAATTTGATCATAGGTCAAGACCGAACTATGTGCTGTATACACAATGACACCTAAAACGAATGGATTCTGAAAGGTTGAGTGAAAGCACGGACAAATGAATGCTGGGCAAATGGGGAAAAATGGGAAAGTGGGGGACGTGATTCTGATAACAAAATGGAATTCAAGCCCTTCAAGCATCGAATGTGACGAGGCAGGGCACTTTTTAATGCTGAAAGTCACAATCCATAAAGAAGATACAACACTTATGAATATGTATACACCAAATAACATGACAACCTTATGAAGTATTAATAAAAACCACAGGCGATGGAAGGAGACATAGACAGAGACATATTAATAAGAGGAAACTTTAACACACCACTCTCAGTACAAGACAGATGAAATAGACACAAGTTAAGTAAGGAGGAAGAAGACACCTAAACAACAGATGGATAAAGTAAAGCTTTATAGCAAGTCCTACACCTGGTAATAGAAGAAAAAAAACAACACCCTTTTAAGTGCCCAAAGAATATTTGCAAAAATTGTTTAAAAGATCAGTAAATTACATAAACCAGAAATATTTGATGACCTTCTCTGATCACAGTGCAATGAAACTAGACATTGGTAATAAAAACAAAAATCCCTTCCATATGAACATTAGAAATCTTCCTGGAAACAGGGTCCTGGGTGTCGGGAGCTTGTGAGAGTTCTCTTCTGGTGGCTTCTGATTTTTCAGGGGTATGGAAGTGAGGTCGGTGGCTGAGTGTGAGGCGGGGGGCAGAGGTGCTGGGGGCTGAGAAGAGGGGAAGGGTGGGGAAATGTGGCTGGGAATTTAGGGGGTGGCAGCACGATCCTTCCTGCACTTGGCTGCCCAGGTGCGGCCGTGAAGTAGGCGGAGCCAGTTGAGTTTTGCAAGCTGAGTGTGACAAAGGGGTCAAGGGGGTTGGGGTGTGTTCAGGGGGTTACTTTGACACCGGAAGGTAGGTTCTATGCTGGCAAGGAGGGAGGTGAGAACAGGGGAGGGGCCATGAGGAGGTGAGCAGGGCAGTGAACGTGGAGTCCCATAGGGCAGAGGCTCACTGGTCGGGGAGCGGGTACCAGCCGGAGTGAGGCAGGAGGGGGTCAGGGCAGGAGACAGATGCCTGAAACTGAAGGTGCCTGAGCCAAGGCCACAACTGTGGGAGGGGGAGGCTGAGGGAGATGGGAGAGGAGGTCCAGGTGTTGAGGCATCAGGGTAAGCTGAAGATGCTGGTGTCCCAAAGATCAAGGCAGTGGGAGTGAGTGAGAGGGTGTCGGCAACCAGGAGCTACAACCTCAAGGTTCCAGGAGTGACCCAGGGCAGGTGCGTGGTGGCTGGGTAAGCAGGTGGTATAGATTGAAGACCTGGGATTCAGAACTGGGATTTTAGAGCTAAAGTACTGTCTCCAGGCTCAGGGGGCTGGGGACTGTGGTGCCACTGGGGGGCAGGGGCAGGGTGAGGGTCCCTGGAGGAGCAGGAAGGGTGGAGATGGTTTGGTGTTGACAGGGGTCTTGCCGGGAGCACCCAGGATCCTGGGCCCCTCTCTGCCCCTCTCTGTGGTGGTGGCTGGGCAGGGTGTTTTATGGGGTCACCGAGAGCAGGGACAGTGCGTGGTACCTCCCCAGGGGTGGCCCCAGGAGGGGCACAGTAAATGAACAGATAAGTGCTCCCTCGGGGCTCCCAGCCCTGTTCATGGGCAAGCAGGAGGGCAGGCAGGGTGCAGAGATCCTGCCCTCTTCCTGGGGGAGGATGGACAGTGGGCACTGGGGCGGGGAGGGAAGGAGGGCTGGGCACCTGTCCAGCGGAATGGAGAAGTCCAGGAAGGCGGCCACCAGCTCGGAGGTGTGGTTCCGGGCCAGCAGGGTGATGGCCTGCAGGGCATTTTCCTTGGCTTGGGGAATGCGGATGGAGCAGAGCTGCAGGTGGATGGCTCGGCCCAGGATGGCAACCTGTGTGGGGAGGAAGAGTATGGGGAGAGGGCTGGTCTGGGCAGGGGGCCAGGCCCCCCGCCAGGGAGCCTGAACAGGGAGGCAGGAGCTGCCCCGATGGGCATGGAGCCCCTTCAGGTAGAGTGCTCTCCTGAGGGGGACGCATAGTCCTGCCCTGGGGGCTCTAAGAGGGAGGTCTGACGGGGGAGGCTCTTCTCTGCCCTGGACACGAGTCAGAAGGGGATCCCTGGCTGATATGGGGAGAGAACCATCTGCAAGTCTGTCCAAACATTGCCCAGTCGCTGAAGGTTCAGACACACCCAGGGGCTAGACCTGTCTTGGGGCTGGCGGCACACAGGGTGTCTGCCTTATGTTCAGACGACGTCATGTCCTGTTATCACTGGTACCTGCTCCTCTGATGTCTGGCAGTCCCCTCCCCTTGCACTTTTGGGTCTTATTACTCATCCATTCATGCCTGGCTCCAAGAGCACCCCCCTGAGGCATCAGTCATCCTCTACCTGGGAGCCCCCCCAGGGCCCTGTGTTGCTCCTCATCAGTCTGTAGTCAGATCCAGAGCTCCTGGAGAGTCTGGGCTGCGCTTTCCTCTCCCACCCCACTCCCATCCTATCCCTGCTCCATCAGCCCATGCTGCCCCAGACCCTGCAAACACTCCCCAGGGCCCTGGGACACCTGTGTGGGCCATTCCGTCCTGCATTCACTCACCCATCAGAGGGTGGGGTCTGGGTCTCCCCCTCAGAACCAAGCTTGGGGACGCCACCTGGGACCCGAGGCTCTAGCCCCTGGGTGCCGATGCTGGGCCCGCCCCCCTGCCCCCTGCCCCCTGCCCCATCCTGGTGGGCCCTCCGTGGGGGCCCCACCGCCCTCACAGTCTCCAGCTTGGCCCCGTGCTCCTGGATGGCAGTGAGCAGCATGTCGGCGGCCGCCTGCACGCGGAAGGGGCTGGTGGAGCCCAGGCCATCGACGGCAGTCCAGATAAGGTCGGTCAGCTCTGCCATCGTGAGATGCTTCATGACCTCCTGTAGCGGTGGGAGGGAGGCGCCGTCACCGTGGTCCCTGGCGCTGGGCGCCACCTGCTTGGCTGCACTCGTACCCCATCTCAATGCTCCAGGCTCCGAAAGTCTCTAAGCACTGCCAGGTGCCTGAGCCCCGTGCCTCTGGGGCCCCAGCAAGGGCACCCATCTGGCAGTGTGCTCTCCTGCACATCTCTCTGAGCCAGCCACAGCCCAGGGGCAGGAAGAGAGGGTGTGATGGCCAGCAGAGGGGCGGGGGCACGGCACCTTTCTTCTCTCAGACCTCAGGGCTGTTCTGGGATATGCCTGACCCAGCCAGCCTCGACCCTGCCCTTCCTCTGGCCAGTCCTCACCTCATCTGTCAGCCTCCGCCCAGGTGGCCACTCCCCACTCCCCTCTCACAGAGTTTTAACCAAGAGCAACTCAACTTCAGATCTTCGAAGGATATTCAGGGTCACCTTCACTAAGCCCCAGGCCTGGGAAGGCAGGTGAGCTGCCCTCATTCACGGCGCCCAGGAGGGCTAGGTAGGGCCAGGCTGGGTCCAGAACCCAGGGCTCCCATGCCCTAGCAGGGCTTGCCGGGGAGCCCGACTCTGCTTGCTGCCCACATTCTCCTGGGAGGGGGTGTCCAGGGGGGTGGGTGTCACCTCCCACCCCAGACCCTGAGCCGCTATGGGGGGATGAGGGTACTCTCGGGGAATGCAAGGTCAGGGGGTGGGATCCCTGCTCCACAGCCTCAGACCACAGTCTCCAAGACGGAGACTGCCCAGGTGGAACCTTCTGGAAAGACTTAGAGCAGTGCTGCTCAATACGGTAGCCACCAGCCATACCAAGCTGTTTAAATTTAATTACGAAAAATTCAGGGAATCCCTGGTGATCTAGTGGTTAGGACTCTGCACATTCACCGCCTAGGGTGTAGGATTGGGAACTAATCCTACGTAGCTCAAGCTACGTGGTGAGCCCATAAAAGACAATGAAGCAAAATTTAAAATCCAGTTTGTCAGCTGCACCAGCCAATTTTTTTTTTTTACTTTGGCTGTACTCGCTTGGCTTGAGGGATCTCAGTTTCCTGACCGGGGACTGAGCCTGGGCCCAGCAGAGAAAGCACTGCGCTCTAACCTCTGGACTGCCGGGGAACTCCCTGCACTGCTACATTTCAAGAGCTCAATCATCACACAGGGACAGTGGCCACCTGTATAGTGCAGATACAGACACTTGATCCTTCCAGAAAGTTCTGTGGGAAAGCTCTGACTCTGAGCAACTGGTAACCAAAGGAAGACGGAATGCTGGTGGTGAAGTCATACTTGGGAAGGCTGACTGAACACTAACGCTTGAGAAGATGGTCGGATGGTAAAATCTTCCTGGGCATGTCAGGGTATTTGTTGAGATGTCTGAAAGTCTGTTAGGATGTTTGCATGTACATTAGATATAAAAATATATGAATGTTAGAATATTTATTATTAACAGACTCTTACTGTTCTCAAATTTTGGTAAAGTGTTTGTGAGAATGTTAGTTTACCAGTTATTGATTAGGAGGTGAGGATAATTTTAATGGCATATTTGTTTAGTTCAGTTCAGTCTCTCAGTCATGTCTGACTCTTTGCAACCCCATGGACTGCAGCATGCCAGGCTTCCCTGTCTATCACCAACTCCCAGAGCTTGCTCAGATTCATGTCCATTGAGTCAGTGATGCCATCCAAACATCTCATTCTCTGTTGTTCCCTTCTCCTCATGCCCTCAATCTTTCCCAGCATCAGGGTCTTTTCTAGTGAGTCAGTTCTTCGCATCATGTGGCCAAAGTCTTGGAGCTTCAACATCAGTCCTTCCAATGAATATTCAGGACTGATTTCCTTTAGGATTGATTGGTTTGATCTCCTTGCTGTTCAAGGGACTCTCAAAGTCTTCTCCAACACCACAGTTCAAAAGCATTAATTGTTTAGCCCTCAGCTTTCTTTAGGGACTTCCCTGGTGGCTCAGATGGTAAAGTGTCTGCCTACAATGCAGGAGACCCAGGTTCAATCCCTGGGTCAGGAAGATCCTTTGGAGAAGGAAATGGCAACCCACTCTAGTACTCTTGCCTGGAAAATCCCATGGACGGAGGAGTGTGGTAGGCTACAGTCCATGGGGTTGCAAAGAGTCAGACATGACTGAGTGACTTCGCTTTCACTTTCAGCTTTCTTTATGGTCCAACTCTCACATGCATACATGACTACTGGAAAAGCCATAGCTTTGCCTATATGGACCTTTGTCGGTAAAGTAATGTCTCTGCTTTTCAACATGCTGTCTAGGTTGGTCACAGCTTTTCTTCCAAGGAGCAAGCATCTTTTAATTTCATGGCTGCAGTCACCATCTGCAGTGATTTTGGAGCCCAAGAAAATGAAGTCTGTCACTATTTCCATTGTTTCCCCATCTATTTGCCATGAAGCGATGGGACCGGATGCCATGATCTTAGTTTTCTGAATGTTGAGCTTTAAGCCAGCTTTTTCACTCTCCTCTTTCACTTTCGTCAAGAGGCTCTTTAGTTCCTCTTCACTTTCTGCCATAAGGGAGTATCATCTGCATATCATTATTGATATTTCTCCCTGCAATCGTGATTCCAGCTTATGCTTCATCCAGTCCGGCATTTCACTTGATGTATTCTGCATATAAGTTAAATAAGAAAAGTGACGATATACAGCCCTGACATACTCCTTTCTCTATTTGGAACCAGTCCGTTGTTCCATGTCCAGTTCTAACTGTTGCTTCTTAACCTGCATACAGGCATATTTGTAGCTAAAAGTAACTTTTTGTGTTAGAATATTAGACTACTATATAAATCTGGTTAGGCCATTTGTTTTAAGATTGCATTTAAAATTGTTTGCTAAAATGGTAAATTTTGGTTAAAGTTCTAGTATTAGAATGTTTTTGAAGAAATTCAATCTGGAATGATGGTTAGACTCTCAGAATCCCAGAATACTACAATCTCAGGTTTGCTAAGTACTTATGAATATCTTATTTTATCCCAGGGCATGAAAAAATGTGAGCTGGAGGTGGCAGTGATGATGGTTCTGTGGTTATGGTGGTGCTGTTAGTCATGGTGGTGGTGATGGTAGTGATGGTAGTGATGCTGATGGTGGTGGTGGTGATGGTGATGATGGTGGTGATGATGGTAATGGTGGTGGTGGTGGTGCTGTTAGTGATGGTGGTGGTGACAGTGGTGCTGTTAGTGATGATGGTGATGGTGATGGTGGTGGTGGTGATGGTGGTGGTGGTGCTGTTGGTGGGGATGGTGGTGATGGTAGTGATGGTGGTGTGGTGGTGATGGTGTGGTGGTGGTGGTGCTGTTGGTGGGGATGGTGATGGTGGTGGTGATGGTGGCAGTGATGGTAGTGATGATGGTGGTGCTGTTGGTGGGGATGGTGGTGGTGATGATAGTGGTGGTGATGGTGGTGATGGTGGTGGGGATGGTGGTGCTGTTAGTGATGGTGATGATGGTGGCGGTGGTGATGGTGGCAGTGATGGTGGTGGTGATGGTGGTGCTGTTGGTGGGGATGGTGGTGGTGATGATAGTGGTGGTGATGGTGGTGATGGTGGTGATGGTGGTGGTGCTGTTAGTGATGGTGGTGGCGATGGTGGTGCTGTTGGTGGGGATGGTGTTGGGGATGGTGGTGGTGGTAGTGATGGTGGTGGTGGTGGTGATGGGGGTGGTGGTGGTACTGTTAGTGATGGTGATGGTGGTGCTGTTGGTGGGGATGGTGGTGGTGGTGGTGATGGTGGTGGTGGTGGTGATGGGGGTGGTGGTGATGGTGATGGTGGTGGTGGTGCTGCTGTTAGTGATGGTGGTGGTGGTGGTAGTGACGGTGGTGACAGGAATGCTATTGGGGGTGGTGGTGAAGGTGGAGATGGCTCATGGTAGCGATGAAGTTATAGTCTTTACAAGACCACATGGGGAATGCAGGACAGACTTGGGACAAGAACCCAGGTCTGTTTTCCACCCCAAACCTTCTCAGAACCATCATCCCTTGATCAGCAGACCCTCCCATCCTCTCCCCTTTCTGTGCTCTGTCCATCATTGCTTCCTTTTCAAGGAGAAGCTGAGCTGAGTGTGCCATCCCTGTGTGCTGGGGAACATGCAGAGTGGGGCAGACTGCTCTTCCCAGGTCCTGGACTCTATGTTCCTAGTCATTCCATCCACTTGAGAGCCCCAGTGCTCCAGGACCCCTTAACTCCTGGACGCCTCTGAGCTGGCTCCGGGAACCCTCCCTCCAGCCCTGTCTCCTCCCCTAGTCCAGGTCCTCAGGTGGTAAACAGAAGCCCTGCCTGGTTTCCCCATCCTGGCCCTGGACAACAACTGATGGCTCCAGGGCTTTAGGTTTTTCCCTGCTAAACTCTTCCGGATTGCCTCAGGGGGCTGACAGCCACTGCAGCTGCAGAGAGCACAGTTCTGGAGTCAGACAGGGCTAGATTCAAAACCCACTGGGCACCTACTAGCCAGGTGCTTGCTGCCACTTCATCATTTGGTTCAGCCTGACTCCACTGAATTGGGTGTTTACTGAAGCCTGGTTCTACCACCAGAGCCTGTGCTAGGCCCAGGTGGGACTCCACTTCTGGCCTAGAGGTCTAATGGGGAGACTGACACACACCCCAAACAGGGGTCTTCATTAGTCATGGGTTCAACAGCAAGAGGGGCCACCATAGCAGACATCATGAACTGACCACTCCAAACATGAGGCTCTAGGAAACTCGGCTGGTCCAGCCAACGCCAGCATCCAGCCCACACCCGGGGTCCCAGCCTCGCTCATCTTCAGAAAAGGCACAGTTCACACAGATACGGATGGTCCCAGAGATTCGGGATCTCACTGAGATGACGAAAGGGAGCTGGGGAGCTGCTGGACACCCCAAGCCACTGACTAAGGAGGGCCTGTGCAGGAGGTCAGATGATAGCAGAAGAGGGGAAACATGCTATGCCTTCAAAGGAGGAGGGCTTGGCTCTCAGAGGATGGGGAGAAACCTTGGGAAAGTGAGGAAGCTGAGGCTGTATCTGCAGAGGGTCACCGAGAAGGACACTGTTTGGTGCCTCAGGATGCCCACCTCGGGAGCTAGCCAGCCAGCGCCATCTATTAGGAATTCCTGGTGGCTGGAACTTCATTGGCATCACTCTGCCCATTTCACAAGGAAGACTGAGACTCAGACAGAAGGAGCTGGTTCAAGATTGTACAGCCGTGAGAGACAGAGCTGGGACTCAAGCCTGCGCTGCTGACTCCAGCATCTATCTTCAGCCCCTCCTCCCCCAACTCCTCCTTCCCAGAAGACATGGTCTTCCAAAGCTCTAGTTAGTCACCAGAGATGCAGGTGAGATCCTGGCCTCAGTTTTAATACTCACACCCTGGCCCCAGGGGGAGCTCTGGCAGAGGGGTAGTGGTTGGGGTCAGCGCAGAGCATGGCCACATCCCCCCACCCAGATCTGCCCAGGATTCTAAAGGCTTTGACCTTGATGACTTGGGAGCTGCCGGGCTGCAAGACGTGGCCCTTCAAGAGCGCCACCTCCTGGGGGCTGGGCGGAGCCGCCTCCTGGTCCCCGCCGCTCCAGAGCAGGGCTCCTTCCTTGCTGGCCTGGGGAGGCTCCTGGGGGGCCGGTGCTTGCTCCTGTGAAGCTTCTCCTCCTGGTCAGGGGTGGGATGGGGCAGGGGTGAGGGTGGGCAAAGGCAGGCTTGGGGTCTAGGGCGGGACCTGCAGTGGGTGGAGTGGGGTCATCTGAAGTCAGGGTCATGCCTGGATCCAAGTTTAGGGTGGGGAGTCAGTGGGTCTGCAGGGCAGGACAAAGCCATGACTATGCTGATGGCTGAGGTTAGAGGCTGGGTCTGGGGGAGGTCTGGGGGGAGTTGGGTTCAGGAGTGCTGGCATGGGTTGGGCTGAGGCTGTGGCTGTGGTGGGAGTGGGTCCTCTGTGGGGACCCTCAGAGGCTCACCTCTCTGGTGCATGAGGAGCTTGTGGAGATGGTCCACCCCTTCCAGGCTGGAGCACTGGGTAGTCTTGTCTGGGTCCTGGCACAGAATCCCCAGCATGCCCACCAGCTGCCCAATTCGTTTGAAGTCCTTTTTGGGCTGTAGTAAGAGTGCAGAGAACCACTTATGCAGATCCTAGCAGCCACACACTCACCCCAGCATGGCTGGCGTCAGAAAGGATCCCCTCAAACTCTATGCAGGACTGGGATTCAGGTCTGGACAAAATGTTCCTGTTTAGTTGCTCAGTTGTGTCCAACTCTTTTGCAACCCTATGGACTGGAGCCCGCCAGGCTCTTCTGTCCTTGGGATTTCCCAGTCAAGAATACAGAAGTAAGTTGCCATTTCCTTCTCCAGGGAGTCTTCCTGACCCAGGGGTCGAACCTGTGTCTCCTATATTGGCAGGTGGATTCTTTACCACTGAGCCACTTGGGGAAGCTCCCCAGACAAAATGTTAGGGGATGCCAAAAACAAGCTCAGGACACAAAAGAAAACTATCTTAATGCAATATTTATCGAAATCAAAATGA
>SJYQ01039305.1:0-62987 GCA_006410935.1 Redunca redunca
GAGGGGCCCTGCAAGGGGGGGGGGGCACTCCTTCCGGAAGTTGGGGTGTCAGGAGGAAGTAACCAGGGGGTGTTCGAGGTCAGGGGAAACCTTATTGCTAGTAGTGGAAATGGTAATGATGGTTTGGCTCAGTCGGAAAAAACATCTGCCTCTAATGTAGGAGATCTGGGTTCAGTCCCTGGGTTGGGAAGAGCCTCTGGAGAAGGAAATGGTAACCTGCTCCAGTATTCTTGCCCGGAGAATCCGGCAAGACAGAGGAGCCTGGCGGGCTACAAACCATGGGGTTGCAAGAGTCAGACACGACTTGGTGACTAAACCATCACCATCCAATGAAAAGTTGCAGTGCCCACCCCTCAGGTCTGCAGACTTACTTACTTCCCAGAGACCCCTGCCTGGAACACTCTCTTTTTGCTGCATTTGGAGGCAACTTCATCTCCCCAAAACACAAGCAGAGGCCTCAGTGTCATGGTAGTTGACCGTGGTATCTATCATGCATTGCTCTGAGTGATGCTGATGCTGCTCGGGTACTCTGTCTTGAGTCTCAGTCCCTCCTTTCTGTGACCTCAGGTGCCTTCCGTGTCCACTTCTAGCCTCATTCTTCTTTTTGACCTGTATCTACATTTTAGGGTACAGTAAAAGCAGCAAGTGCAGTCTTATTCCTAAGCACCTTCTGGTGAGAGAATGTGGGAAGGGACAAGCTGTCAAATGCATTGGTCGTGCAGTAAAGGCCTAACAATTGAAGCAAAGGAAGTACCCAGTATACTTTGCTTCTGTGTTCCAGAAAATTTCCTCCCCACCTCATGCTAGGATGTGAAGTGTCACAGTGAACTTGCACAAGCCGTGCAAGTGAGTAGAAATAGCATTTGTAAAAGCTAAACATCCTGAAGGGTTGCTCCACAAGCATAGAATTTTAAAATTTTGATTGCAAGCTGGAAGGCTGGTTCGCACCAGTGGTATTTTGTCAAGCAGGAGCCTGTGCCTCTGAAGCCCAGCCCTAGTGGGTCGTGCGATCCCAAGTAGAGAACCCGCAGCTCTCACTTATGACACCCAGAGAAACTGCAGTGGGTGACTGCTCCCCAACTCCAGCCCCTGAGGGAGCTGCTGGGCCGTTTCCATGTGGATCAGGTTGAGACTCTTGGATCCCTACCTAGCACCTTCCAAAGACTTGGCCTTGCAGAGAACGGGTTGGAAGTCCATTTCTTAGGGCATCGGCCCAGGTAGTCCTACCATTCCCTCTGTCCGTGTCTCCCTGTTTGTTTTATTTCTCTTGGTCATGCCACAGGGCAAGCAAGATCTTACTTCCCTGACCAGGAATGCACCTGCACCCCCTGCAGTGGGCGGTGTGGAATCTCAGCCACTGGGCCACCAGGGAAGCCCCACTCTTCCCCTTTGTGTTGTGGCTCTCTACTCCTCACTTGATGAGATAAGGGTATTGACCCCTCTTTTTCAATCTCCTTCTTTCTCGGTCTCTGTCCACTCTCCGGACAAGCTTGACAAGAAAGGTTTTTACTGCATGTGGGCACAGATTATCCCCATGTGACGCCCAAGTCGAGAGCCAGCAGTCATGTCTGGGTTATTGCTGACCACTGGGCCACTTGGGGCCAGTGTCACAGTCTCGGGGCATCTCTGAGGCAGTGTTGCCAGCATCGGGGATGGCTCAGCCACAGTGTTTTCCATGTAGCAGATTTGACTTTTCCCCAACTCTCAGTGACACTGTGAGTCAAAGTCACTCAGTTGTGTCCAACTCTTTGTGACCCCATGGACTATAAAGTCCGTGGAATTCTCCAGGCCAGAATACTGGAGTGAGTAAGCCATTCCCTTCTCAAGGGGATCTTCCCAGCCCAGGGATTGAATTCAGGTCTCCCACATTACAGGTGGATTCTTTACAAAGGGTGACTTGAGTTTTCAAGGGGCGCCCTTTGAGGAAGGGGCCAGCAGGAGAGAGGGACGGTAGAGGCTCAGGTGAGGCTCAGAGGCCCCTGAGGGGTGCCTGTGGGAACTGGCCTGTAAGAGACCCTGGGGAAAGGCTTGCTGTGCACAGCCTTGGGCCCCGGTGAAACTAGAGATCACAAATAGCCTTGCTTTGTTCCTGCAGCTTCCTCTGGGCCAGCGGCAGCTGCTGGGAGGCTTGCCGCTGGACTAGCTCATCCCAAGGCTCCAAGAGCCCAACTGTGGAAGCAGGGGCAGGGAGGACAGTAATCGGTTTGGGGGTCCGAGAGGGCACACACTGCAGGTGTCTGACCACAGCCAGAGTTGCTCAGGGGACACAACTGTGCTGGGACTGATGGGCAGAAGGCGGGGTCATAGATGGGTCGTAAGGAAGTAAGGGAAGTTGCTTGGTCGTGGCTGACTCTGTGATCCCATGGACTGTAGCCCACCAGGCTTCTCCGTCCATGGAACTTTTCAGGCAAGAGTACTGGAGTGGGTTGCCATTTCCTTCTCCAGGGGATCTTCCCGACCCAGGGATTGAACCCAGGTCTCCTGCGTTGCAGGCAGACACTTTACCATCTGAGGTGTTTGCGTGGACCAGGCCCTGGGGGTGAAGTGGAGGAGGGGGGTCCTGGGACAACCGAGACTGATGGAGGAGACTTTCTCATTGGCAGGAGATGGCGTCTACCAGAAGGGAATGGATTTCATTTTGGAGAAGCTCAACCACGGGGACTGGGTGCACATCTTCCCAGAAGGTCAGTGGCACTAGCAGGGTTGCAACTTGCTCGAGGATCTGGATGGGACTGCCCCCATCCCCTCCCAGTAGCCCCTAAGCTGCAACTCCATCCTGTCTCTCGACAGGGAAAGTGAACATGAGCTCTGAGTTCCTCCGCTTCAAGTGGGGTAAGAGCCACTGGCCCTTTCTGGCTGGGTGGGACCTGGGCACGTGGGGCAGATGACTGTGATCATTGCCACAGAAGGGGGACGGGCCCAGACCAAGGCCTGCCTGGAAGAGGAGCTCCAGGGCAGCTGCTTTGAATGGGGTTGCAGGGAGGGCAGGAGTGGCCCTGTCCACAGGCTGGCACCAAAATACTGTTGTTGCCAATGTTTCTGCCTCTCCCCCTGGGCAGGAATAGGTCGCCTGATCGCCGAATGTCATCTTAATCCGATCATCCTGCCCCTGTGGCATGTTGGTGAGCCTCCCTCTTGGGCCACCGCTGCAGCCCAGGGAGAGGGGCTTTGCACAGTGGTCTTGTGGGGTGGGTCTCCTCTGGGTGGTCGAGTCAGGGTGCCTGGACTGCCCTGCTCCACCCCCCACACCTGCACCCTGGCTCTCTGTCTGCTGTGCTGCAGGAATGAATGATGTCCTTCCTAACAGTCCACCCTACTTCCCCCGCTTTGGGCAGGTAGGTAGGGTCACTGATCATGTCTGTCTGTCTGTCTGTCTGTCTTCCCTCTGCCCTGTGACTCCCACGTGGCACCACCGAGCCCAGATTCAAGAGGGGCTGGGCTTGCAGCAGAGGGAACAGAGTGAAGCAGAGACGGGGGGCAGTTTCCTGGCACCACAGCCAGGGCGAGGGCAGGATAGGGATGACTTGGGCATGGACCCCAGGACTGGCAGGGCCCTTGGATGTCGCTGAGCCCGACCACCCCGTTTTAAAGCGGAAGGGTGGACCCAAGGGGGTACTCAGCATCTTAGCGCTGGGGTTGTGGGCACCCTGCCCCCCGCTCCTGTCAACCCACTGGAGGCTGGTCTCCCCGCAGAAAATCACTGTGCTGATTGGCAAGCCCTTCAGCGCCCGGCCTGTGCTCGAACGGCTGCGGGCAGAGAACAAGTCAGCGGTGAGTTTCTCCCTGGGGCTGTCCTCGCCCCTCCTGGTGCCCTTGGCTTCCCCAGGCACTCCGGGCAAAGCTCCCTGAGGACTGTGTGGCAGCCCCAGTCCTTCGCCCTCAGGTGGAGATGCGCAAAGCCCTGACGGACTTCATCCAAGAGGAATTCCAGCGCCTGAAGAGCCAGGCAGAGCAGCTCCACAACCACCTGCAAGCCAGATAGGTGCCATCCCGCCTAGACCCGGGTCCAGCTACCTTTTGGACTGGGAGGGGGTGGCGAGGCCTGGGCCAGACACAGCTCTGGGACCCCTCCCAGCTCTCTCAGCGCTGCCTTTGGGTGCTGGGCTGGGGGATGGACTGATGCTCGGAGCTCAAATATGGTCCTTTTGACAGATTGGTGCATAACCCTTCCAGGGTTCCCTCTCCGAGTGGGCGAGCATTATAGCACCTCTGGTTCTGCCACTGAAAGAAGGCTCTCAGCTGCTCCTCGCACTTGGCCACTCAGGGAGGAAAGACCTTTAGGCGGGGGGCCCTGTGCTCTTTCACCTGCAAGCTGTTTGCTCCCAGAGCTGGGGACTGGAAGGAGGGCCTGATCCAGCAGGGCACTGGAAGGAGGAGCCCTGATCTCACCGCTTCCTCAGGGATAGCCATCAGCCATGTCTTTCTTCTGCCTGTGCTCCCTGCAGGCATGGGAGCCTCGGGCAGGGCCCAGCCCTGGGCTGCAGGTGGAAGAGCTGCCCTTTTCTATAAGGGGAGCCAGGTCCAACGGGCCCCAAGACCCGGCCCCTCGCTGGGGCCCACTGTTCTTTCTGCCTCCCTGGCATCACTTGAATCCCCTGGTTGTTTTATAAACTATCAATAAAAGATTTGTGTTGTGCTCTTTTACCTCTGGGCTTTCTGTAGGGGTGGGGCTTGGAGGTGACCCTCTGGACCAGAAGGCTGGCCCCTGAGAGCTCTGGGCACATCAACAGCACTTGACTGACAAGCTCTCAGTGGGCACTAGCCACTGAAGACTTCCATCCTTGTCTGCAATCCCCACGCAGCCTGACAACAGTAGGGCTTCATCTCATTCTGCAAATGGTGCAGCATGAGGTTAATGGACTTGATTCAGAACCTAAAGTTTGCAAGGTAGGGAGAAGCAAGTAGCAATTCAGTCCTCAGGCTGGTTCCCAAGGCAGAGGTGGTCTCTGAAGCTCTCAGTGAGCCGCTGCGAACTACACGTGCTGTGATGAGAGGTGGGAAGGGGGACAACTTGACTGAGTTTGGAGCTCTGGGTGGGAGAAAAGGTAGGAGGATCCAGGGTGGCACTCCTGGCAGAAAGGAAATCCTCGAGAGAAAAGCCAGCTCTGTTTAGGGCTCCAGTTTGTCCACAGGTGGTTGTTCAGTTGTTAAGTTGTGTCTGACTCTCTGACCCCATGGACCGCAGCACACCAGGCTTCCCTGTCCTCCACTGTCTCCCAGAATTTGCTCAAATTCATGTCCATTGAGTCAGTAATGCTATCCAACCATCTCACCATCTGCCACCTTCTTCTCCAGTCCTCAATCTTTCCCAGCATCAGGGTCTTTTCCAAAGAGTCAGCTGTTTGCATCAGGTGGCCAAAGTATTGGAGCTTCAGCGTTAGCACCAATCCATCCAATGAGTATTCACGGTTGGTTTCCTTTAGGATTGACTGTTTCCTTTACTTTTTCCTTTCCTTTTCCTTGACTTTTTTCCTTGATTACTTTTCCTTTAGAATTGACCGTTTCCTTCACTTTTCCTTGACTTTTTTCCTCTAGGATCAAGTCCCTTGATCTTGCAGTTCAAGGGACTTTCAAGAGTCTTCTCCAGCACCACAGTTCGAAAGCGTCAGTTCTTCAGTGCTCAGCCTTCTTTGTGGTCCAACTCTCACATCTATGTATGACAACTGGAAAAACCACAGCTTTGACTATACAGACCTTTGTTGGCAAAGTGATGTCTCTGCTTTTTAATATGCTGTTTAGGTTGGTCATAGCTTTGCTTCCAAGGAGCAAGGATCTTTAAATTTCATGGCTGGAGTCACCATCTGCAGTGATTTTGGAGGCCCCCCCCCAAATAAAGTGTGTCACTGCTTCCACTTTTTCTCCTTCTATTTACCATGAAGTGAAGGGACTAGATGCCATGATCTTAGTTTTTTGAATGTTGAGTTTTAAGCCAGTTTTTTCATTCTCTTTCACCCTCATGAAGAGGCTCTTTAGTTCCTATTTACTTTCTGCCATTAGTGAAGTTCAGTCACTCAGTCGGGTTCGACTCTTTCTGACCCCATGAACTACAGCACGCCAGGCCTCCCTATCACCAATTCCCTGAGTTTACTCAAACCCATGTCCATTGAGTCGGTAATGCCAACCAACCATCTCATCCTCTGCTGTCCCCTTCTCCTCCTGCCCTCAATCTTTCCCAGCATCAGGGTCTTTTCCAATGAGTTAGCTCTTCATATAAGGTGGCCAAAGTATTGGAGTTTCAGCTTCAACATCAGTCCTTCCAATGAACACACAGGACTGATCTGCTTTAGGATGGACTGGTTGGATCTCCTTGCAGTCCAAGGGACTCTCAAGAGTCTTCTGCATCATCACAGTTCAAAAGCATCAATTCTTCGGTGCTCAGCTTTCTTTATAGTCCAACTCTCACATCCAGACATGACTACTGGAAAAACCATAGCCTTGACTAGACAGACCTTTGTGGACAAAGTAATGTCCTTGCTTTTTAATATGCTGTCTAGGTTGGTCATAACTTTCCTTCCAAGGAGTAAGTCACCATCTGCAGTGATTTTAGAGTCCAAAAATATAAAGTCAGCTACTATTTCACTGTTTCCCCATCTATTTGTCATGAAGTGATGGGACTGGATACCATGATCTTAGTTTTCTGAATGTTGAGCTTTAAGCCAGCTTTCTTACTCTCATCTTTCACTTTCATCAAGAGTTTCTTTAGTTCTTCACTTTCTGTCATAAGGGTGGTGTCATCTGCATATCTGAGGTTAGCCATTAGTGAAAGTTGGACCCTAAAGAAGGCTGAGCACTGAAGAATTGATGCCTTCAAGTTGTGGAGCTGAGAAGACACTTCAGAGTTCCTTGGTCTTCGAGGAGATCAAGCCAGTCAATCCTAAAGGAAATCAACCCTGAATGCTCATTGAAAGGACTGATGCTAAAGCTGAAATTCCAATATACATTGGCCACCTGATATGAAGAGCTGACTCTCTGGAAAAGACTCCGATGCTGGGAAAAATTGAGGGCAGGAGGAGAAGGGGGCAACAGAAGATGAGATGGTTGGTTAGTACCACCAACTGAATGGACACGAGTTTTAAGAAACTCCGGCAGTCTATGTCCGATGCAGGATGCAGGATGCTTGGGGCTGGTGCATGGGGAGGACTCAGAGAGATGTTATGGGGTGGGATGTGGCAGGGGATTCATGTTTGGGAACGCATGTACACTCGTGGTGAATTCATGTCAATGTTTGGCAAAACCAATACAGTAAAGTAAATTAAAGTTAAAATAAAAATTAAAAAATATATATACATTTCTGCATGGGCATCAAAATAAAGACCCTATTTACACTAAAAAAAAAGAAAGAAATTCCGGGAGATAGTGAAGGATATGGAAGCCTGGCATGCTGCAATCTATAGGGTTGCAAAGAGTTGGACATGACTTAGCAACTGAACAACAACAATGGGAAAAAACATAAACCCTTGTAAACATTAAAAAAAAAAAAAAAGAACACAAATCCTTGTGGCTCACCTGGTAAAGAATCCACCTGCAATGTGAGAGACCTGGATTCAATCCTTGGGTTGGGAAGATGACCTGGAAAGGGGAAAGGCTACCCAGTCCAGTATTCTTGCCTGGAGAATCCCATGGACTGTATAGTCCATGGGGTTGCAAAGAGTCAGACATGACTGGGAGACTTTTGCTTGTAGGAAAAACAGACTGTCAGCCAGTTTGCATCTGCATAGGTCCAAGTGTAGCATCCCCTTTTCATGTATATGTTTTATATTCATTTTGACAGACATCAACTATTTCATGAAGAGTTCCAATTTGATACCCTATATAAATGTTCCATTTTTCCACGTGGTTGTGTTTTAAATTATTTATTAATTTAATTTTTGGTTGCACTGGGTCTTCATTGCTGCCAGAGCAGGTGGTTACTCTCTAGTTGTGGTGCACAAGTTTCTCATTGTGGTGTTTTCCCTTGTTGTGGAGCACAGGCTCTGAGTGCATGACATTCAGTAGTTGCAGTACAGGAGTTGTGGCTCAGTAGTTCTGTCACATGGGCCTAGTTACTCTGGTGCATGTGGGATCTTCCCGGACCAGGCATCGAACCTGTGTCGCCTGCATTGGCAAGTGGATTCCTATCCACCATACCACCAAGGAAGTCTCATGTTCAGTCTCAGAAAGCTTGGAACAAAATGAGGTGAAAGTCAGCTTTTGGTTTTTCTATGTGGAGAGTCCTAATAGCAGAGAATAATGACAGTGTTGTTTCCTTCTTTACAAGTATTCTACTTTTGATTTCATTTGCCTAATTGCTTTGGTACCACTTCTAGCTTCTGGAACTGAAAGAAAACCTGAAAGAATTTATACCCAAATTTTTGGAAACAAGGTTTTAGAAAGTTTCCCAGTTATAAGATCAACATGTATAAAAATCAGTTGTATTTACATACAGACACCAGCAACAAAAAGTTAGAAAGTATAGTTTAAGACACCATTTACAAAAGTTACAAGGTAACTAGGAATCTCACAAAAGATGTGAAAGAGCTACATAAGGAAAATCATAACATTGTATGGAAAGGTATTAAAGAAGACCCAAGTAAATGGAGAGTGATCCCATGTTCGTGAGTAGGAATACCTGATATAGTAAATATGTCAGTTCTCCAGAATTGATTTACAGATTAAACGTGATTCCAATTACAAGCTAATCAGGTTTCAGACAGACAGTTGCACACCCATGTTCATAACAGCATTACTCACAACAGCAAAAAGGAAACTCAAGGGTCCCTCAACAGATGAATGGGTAAATAAACTGTGGTCATACAAGGGAATATTATTCTCCATAAAAAGAAAGGAAATTATGACATTGTGGCTGCATTGTGAATGAACCTTGAAAACATTACACTAAGTGAAATATGCCAAACACAAAAGACTACATGTAGTATGATTCCATACATATGAGATCCCTAGAGTAGTCAAATTCATAGAGACAAAAAGAATGGGTGACAAGGACTGGGGGAGGAGGGAATAGAGAGAGATAGTGCTTAGTGAAGACATTTTTAGTTTGGGGTGGATAAGAATGTTCCGGCAACGGATGGAGGCAATGGTTGTAGAACAATGTGAATGTGCTTCATGCCCCAGAACTGGACAGTTAAAAATGGTTACAATGGTAAAGTTTTATATCACGATATTTTACCACAATAAATCTTTTAAATAAAAAATGGCTAAAATGGTAGACTTTGTTATATACATTTTACCACAACTTTAAATAATCTAGCCAATATAATGAATTGATTCTAAAATCGATATGGACACACAATAGCCCAAGAACAGCCTCTTGAAAAAGGACAAGGTGGGAGGATTTGCCTTTTGGGGTATCAAAGTTTATTGTGAAGTTATAATAATTAAGACAGGATGGTACTTGAGAGACAAATTGATTAGTGGAATGGAACAGGGAGCCAAAAACTGACCCACAGCTGTAGGGACACTTAATATAGAGTAAAATTGGTATTTCAAGACAGTGGATAAAGGACATTTATCTCAAACAGTATTGGGACAATTGCAGCTCTCAATTGATCCTTGCCTCACAACATACATGAAGAAAGTGAAAGGGTTAGTCACTCCGTCGTGTCCAACTCTTTGTGACCCCATGGACTGTAGCCTGCCAGGCTCCTGTGTCCATGGAATTCTCCAGGTGAGAATACTGGAGTGGGTTGCCATGCCCTTCTCCAGGGAATCTTCCCAACCCAAGGAGTGAACCTGCATCTCTTACATCTCTTGCATTGGCATGTGGGTTCTTTACCACTCACACCACCTGGGAAGCCCCACAACATACATGAATGCATGGAAAACAAAGAAAACTTCTAGAAGATAATGTAGGCAAATATTTCCATAATCTAGGGGCAGGGAAAGGCTTCTTAAAGAGGATATTAAAAACATGAGGGATTCCCTGGTGACTCAGTGGTAAAGAATCTGCCTGCAATGCAAGAGACGCAGGAGATGCAGGTTTGATCCCTGGGTTGGGAAGATCCCCTAGAGGAGGAAACGGCAACCCAGTCCAGTATTCTCGCCAGAAATATGCCATGGACAGAGGAGCCTCACAGGCTACAGTCCATGGGGTCACAAAGAGTCAGACATGACTGAGCGACTGAGCACACATACGAAAAACATGAACCATCAAGAAAATGGTACATTTTACTACAGTAAAATTAAGACATTCTGTTCATCAGAAGACATTATGAAGAAAGTGCAAGGTGGGGGGCTTCCTTGGTGGCTCAGTGAGTGGTAAAGAATCTGCCTGCAATGCAGGAGACTTGGGTTCGATCCCTGGGTTGGGAAGAGCCCCTGGAGAGGGGAAAGGCTACCCACTCTAGTATCCTGGTCTGGAGAATCTCACGAATAAATCACTATTTACCCACTCCAGTATTCTGGCCTGGAGAATTCCATGGACTGTATAGTCCATGGGGTCACAGAGTCAGACATGACTGAGTGCCTTTCACTTCACTTCATCCACTATTTATCCATGGAGAATCCCATGGATAAATCACTAAGATAAAGATAAGCAATCCATAGAAAAATGGGAAGATTGGTGTGTGCAGGCATTCATTGAAGAGGAAACACAATGGCAGAGCTGAAAACATACATACTGTATAAGAACTTCCTGTAATTGCATTAACAAAGCACAATAAACTGAAGTGTTAGTTGCTCAGTTGTGTCCAACTCTTTGCAACCCTATGGATTGTAGCCTGCCAGGCTTCATCTGTTCATGGGCTTCTCCAGGCAAGAAAATTGGAGTGGGTTGCCATTTCCTTTTCTAGGGGATCTTCCCGATCCAGGGATTGAACTTGCGTCTCTTATGTCTCCTGCTTTGGTTGGTGGGTTCTTTACCACTAGCACCACCTGGGAAGCCTGTTCAACCCAGTGTATGTACCCTATGACCTGAGACACACACACACACACACCCCTATGGAAATACACATACATGTGCACCATTAGGCAAATATATGTTTACAGCAACACTAGCTGTGCTAGCTAAAGTGGGAAAATACTCAAATATCCCTCAACAGAAGGGCTCAATGACTGGCAGAATATCTGTCCAGAGGAACAGCAGTCATGTGGCTATTATGCAATCACTCACATTAACCTCCGAATTTTGAGCACAGAATCTAGATACAAATATAATACTGAATAATTCCACTTATACAAAATCCCAATGCAGACAAAACAAAACCATTGTATTGAGAGATGCCTGCTTGTCTGGTTCAATGGTCAGGACATTTGTCCAAACTCATATATTGAAATCTAATGCCTTAATGGTATTTATTAGGAGGTAGGGGCCTGGGAGAGGTGCTCAGGTCATGAGCTCATGAGGGTGAAGTCCTCAAGATGGGATGAGTGTCCTCATCAAAGAGGCTCCAGTTTCTTCAGTCCTCCTACCCAGTGAGGATACAATGAGAAGTCTGCAACTGGAAGAAGACCCTCCCCATGCTGATGGGACCTTGATCTCTGATGGCAAGCCTTGGTGAGCAATAAACTTCTGCTGTTTCTAAGTGCCACCATCTGTGACACTTTGTCCCAGCACCCCAAATGGGCTGATATAATTGGTACAGTTATGAAAAGCCAAGAGATGACCCCAAAAATCAGGTGCATAGTGAGAAGGAAGTGATGGGAGGGGGATTAGGATATAGGCATTTGAATTCTTGACTTGGGCCAAGGCAAAGTCTGCTTTGCTAAGTCATTGCGCTGGACATCTGGATTTCTCAACTTTTCTTTTTGAGTCATACAAGGAGTGTGTGGGGGAAGGCAAGCCTGGGAGGACTGTGTGATGCCTGGGTGAGCAGGCTCAGGGTGTGGACTCCACTTTGGGGAGCACTCCAGGTGACGTGGGCTGCAGGGTTGAGGTGGTGGCCCCCTTCACCTGTCTCACAGCAAGCACAGCATGGAGCTCAGGGTTTTGTAAGCAACGTTCCATTGCCAAGTCACTTGTGGTGAGGGTGCTGAAAGATTCCTATAGGGGGCCTGTGGGTCTCCTGATACCTGGACCTTGCCACTTGCAGTGTGTCTCCTGGCTGGCAATGGGCAAGGAGGGGTGCTCCTAAATGGAAGGAGATGGAATCATTGTGAATGAGAGGGCCGTTGACCATGGCCCCGGAGACATCTTCCATCTGTATGTCATTAAGAGCCTCCCGGCAAACCAAGGGACAGTAAGAAGCACCAGCATCTGCCAAGGGAAGAGGAAAACCAGGCATTGGTTTTACACCATGAGGATGCTCCGATGCTCCCCGTGTCCCTGTGTGGGTCTACGAGCAGGATGATGCCATTTTGTCAAGCTCAAGTATCATCAGACTGAGCACAAGACTATTTAGGGGGACATCTTGAAGTGGTCAACCTCTAAGAGAAAAAGGAATGATAAACAGCAAATTTAGGCTAGCAATTACTTCCAGGGGGTGGGGAGGGGCAGGAGAAAGGGATTTGGGGAGAATGATTTTTGCCCAGGACCTGGCAGCACTCTGTGAAGTCTGGGGTGGGTGATGGGGGCTCCTTTTATTGTCCATTTCACATGCAATAATGTGATGTGTGTAACGTAAAGGTGATACGTGTCTATGCAACAAAGGTAATCCACGCAGCACACAGATATTACACTGATTTGGGGATGTGTCCAATATTGTATTAAAAGAAGACACAGAGGTGGTGAGGGCCCAGGTGGGTTTTCATGAATAAATGCTTTCACCCCCGAAACAAAGCCACAGACAGAAGGTACTCATGGGTGCTGTCAATATTTATTGAAGGGCTCAGCTTAGATGTCACCTTGCGGTCGAAGCAGACTCAAGTGGGCGCCTCTCTGTGTGCCTTCCTCCTGGCCCTGTGTGTCTCCCTTTTGAATATCCATCACCCTGGGCTGGGACCCCTGATGTCACATCTCCTGCTTCCGGAGGATTACCACTCCAGGGACCTGTGGGAACTGAGCAAAGAAGAAAAGCATCTGTGGGCCTCTGTAATGACGGGGAGCAGGAGACTGCTGGCCAGCAAGGTCACACCTTTGAGAAAATCTTTCCCTTGAAACTTGGACTTCAGTGATGCTGTGATGCCCTATTTGGGCGGGGTGGGGCTGTCCCTGTTTTTTTTTCCCTTGGGGCACCAGGCTAAGCAAGATTGACAGACCAGGGGGATGCAACTGAGCCACTGGGCAGAGAGCGAGAGCAAGGACGGGGAAGGACTCGAGCATGTGGACTCTGGTCTCTCCCTTCCCCATTTGCTGGCTACCCTGGTTCTGATCTCTCACTTCAGATGTTCCCAGGGCCCCTGCCACCATGCCACCTGCTCGAACATCAGCCCCAAATCAATGCCGAGGCAGCGACCTCTGTAGTCTCTCTGGCTTCTTCCTCTGCCTCTCCATCACCTGGTCCAGCCCCATCTTCCTCCTAGACAAGGGCAGCAGCCTCTTGCTGGTCTCTTTTGCCACTCTCCCTACTTGCTCCCACAGCCAAATCAGCCCTTTTATTTTTTTATTTTCATTATTTTTTTTTAGGTCCAAGTTAGTTTTTATTTTTTACATTGTACTAAACTTCTGCTCCATCTCATTTATAAAGTTTGTATTTTTACCATTTAAAATGGAATTTGTCATCCATAAGATCATGCAGATCAGTACTTTTCAAATTTTTTATGTGTGTGCAAATATCTTGGGGATTTCTTAAAGTGCAGATTCAATTTTAGTAAGTCTGGATGGGCTGTCTCTCTGCTGGTCCAAGAACCACTAACTTGTACAGCAGGAATGTTTGGTAATGGATATATCAGCCCTTTTAAACACAACTTAGATCATGGCCCTAAGCCTTCCAACCTCTCCTGGTCTTCTGGGGACACAGTGAGCTCCAGCACAAAGCTCTCCCTACAGCTGACTCAGACGTTGCCACTGAGGGGCCCCACAAACAACCCAAACTTAACTGTTCCCAATTTACCTCATCTCCTAGTCCCCAACTCAGACAGATCCAAGAGCCACCTCCAGTCTCTGTCTTCTTCAACGATGGCAAGCCCACCTCCTTTCTTCAGCTTAACTGCCACTGTCATAATTGAAGCCACATTTGTGACAACCATGATTACAATCTCCTAAGCAGTTGATGAGTAGAGGTGATCAGTGGTCTGTTAGCTCTGTGGGGCTAGGAGGGGAGTCACATAGATTGAATTCTGCCAAGGAGATGGTATTTGAGGGGCAGGGATGGCAGCAGCAGAGGCTGGACACTGTCCCAATGTCCAGTCCCAAGTACTCACATCTTTGTAACCACAAACGGTGCTGCAAAAGCTCTCTTTGTGTGCGCTTGGCTGAGTATTTCTATTGAAAATGAAAGTGAAATCACTCAGTCGTGTCTGACTCTTTGTGATCCCATGGACTGTAGCCTGCAAGGCTCCTCTGTCCATGGGATTTTCCAGGCAAGAACACTGGAGTGGGTTGCCATTTCCTTCTCCAGGGGATCTTCCTTACCCAGGTATCGAACCTAGGTCTCCCACACTGCAGGCCAACTCTTCACCATCTGAGCCACCAGGGAAGCCCATTTCTATTGAATGGATCCCTAAGAGGGAAACTGCTTAAAGGTCATACAGGTTTCAGTTTGTTAGATGCTGCCAAATTATCCTCTAAAAACAGTTCGACCAGTTGATATTTTCACCGCCGTGTAGGCAAGACTATTTCCCAACATCCTTGCTGGCAATGGGCATGATCAAACTTTTATCTCCCCATATTTTTTATTATGAAAAATTGCAAACATATAGTGTTTTAGTCTCCCAGGGCTGCTATAAGAGATTACCACAAATGGGGAGGCTTCAACCAACAGAAATTTATTCTCTCCCAGTTCTGGAGGCTAGAAGTCCAAAGTCAAGGTGTAAATAGGGCTGTGTTCCCTCTGAAAGCTCTAGGGAAGAATTTCTCCTTGCCTCTTTCAGTTTCTTTCAGGAGCTCCTCAGTTTGTGGCTGTAAAACTCTGTCTCTACCATCGATTGGCCTTCCCTGTGTGTCTGTGTCTAAACTTCTCTCTACTTAGGAGGATACTAGTCATAGGATTTAGGGCCTGCCCTACTCCAGCATGACCTTATTTGGATCACATCTGCAAAGATCTAATTTCCAAATGAAGTGACATTTACAAGTTCTGGATAGACATGAATTTTAGGGGGATACTCTTCAACCCAGTACATGTATCAGTGTTAAAAAAAAAAAAAAACAGCACCCATTTACTTACCCACTAGATTCCAATGGTTGCCAATATGAGAAATCAAAAATGGCACAGACAGGGACTTCCTCAGTGGTCCAGCAGTTAAGACTCCATGCTTCCAATGCAGGGGATTTGGGTTTGATCCCTGGTTGGGGAACTAATACGCCACCTGCTGCGTGGTATAGGGGGTGGGGGCGGAAAAAGAGGCATATAGCTAAAAAACATGACATTTTGATTCTACTTTTTTGACTTAGTACGAATAGATTGCTAGATTTCTTCTTTTTTTTGATTTCTAGATTCTAATTAAAAAAATAGGTGTGCAACAAGCAACAAAGGTTTACTGTATACCATAGGTAACTATAGTAATATTTTGTCAATATCGCTAATGGAATACCTATAATGGAAAATTATCTGAAATATAATGGAAAATAACCTAACAATAATAGATGTGTCTATTATAAAAATAACATATGTGTATAAGAACCATGAACCACGTAGCTGTGCACCTGAAACACTGTAAGTGTTTTGTATGTGCTTTTGTAAGCACACACAAAAAATATATATTAAGAAAAAAAAGAGGCACAGAGAAAGATGAAAGTCTCCCAGTTCATTTGAGGTGGTGTCTCACACCTTCTGGCTCTGTCTCTTTCCTCTCCTGAAGGCAAACTTCGAGAAAGGAACAACCAACGCTGTGTCTCCACTTCCTCACAATAACATCGCTCTTACCAAACTGGTGTTGCGAAATACAAGAAAATTTTCTGTCCTCATCCTACTTGCTTCATGGCAGCAGTCGAGACTGACTTTGTTAATCACGGCGTCCTTGAAACTTCCCAGGGTTTTCCCCCTCCTCCTTGACGCTCCTCTCCAATCTCTCTTCTGATCCTTTTCCCTGCCCCTAGTAAGTGCTGGTGTTTCTCTGGACGCTCTCCCGGACGTCCTCTTCCTTCCTTACCTGTATAAGGGAGGGTCCAACTGCGGGAAAAAGAAAGCCCTCTTGCTATTCTAAGCATTCAGTTCAGTCGCTCAGTCGGGTCCGATTCTTTGCGACCCCATGGACTGCAGCACGCCAGGCCTCCCTGTCCATCACCAGCTCCCGGAGTTTACTTAAACTCATGTCCATCGAGTCGGTGATGCCATCCAACCATCTCATCCTCTGTCGTCCCCTTCTCCTCCCGCCTTCAGTCTTTCCCAGCATCAGGGTATTTTCCAAAGGACTCAGTTATTCGCATCAGGTGGCCAAATAACTGACTCATTGGAAAAGACCCTGATGCTGAAGTTTTAAAACAGGGAGACAGTAAGCCGTGAGTGCGGGGACTAGCGGAGCCCACCCCACCCAGTACCTTCTGCTGGGTCCCAGCCGCCGGCATCCGCGGATTGGCAGGCGGGCTGTGGGAACCAGAGGAGCGCTGCCCCGCCCCCTTAACTATTTGGAGCATGCGCGCCCGGAGACACGTACAGCCAACCAGAGAAAAGGAGCGGCTGTGAGTGACAGCCACATCGTTCAATCACCTGAGAGTCTGGAGAGCCGTCTTGCGCCCGGACCAATGGCAGCTCAAGGCGGACTTCGGGCGGGGGCGACGGTCACCTGATCCGGGGCGGCCGCGGTGGGTCCGGGCAGTAAAGGCCGAGAGGTTATGATGGCGGCGACCGCGGCGGCTCGGCTGCGGGCGGGGACGCGGCGGGCTCCAGCGCTCTGCCGGATGCCATGGCTGCCGCTGATGCTGGTGGTGGCGGCGGCAGCGGCGACGTCGGAGCAGCAGGTGCCGCTGGTGCTGTGGTCGAGTGACCGGTGAGCGGGGTGGGCTGCGCTGCGCGCCGCGGCGGTTGAGAGGCCCTCGCTCGATTACGGAGCTATCCTTGGCTGGGGGCGGCGAGGCCCAGGGTGGCTGTCCCTTGTTCGGCGGCCTGTAGCAAGGGCGCTGGCTCTGGGCCCCAGGCATCAAGCTGGGAGCCCACGGGCTTCGGATCTCAAGCCCCCGCTTGACAGCACCTCTCTGTCCCCTGCCAGAGGCCTGTGGACTGCTGCGGCCGACACCCACGAGGGCCATATCACCAGCGACATGCAGCTCTCCACCTACTTAGACCCCGCCCTGGAGCTGGGCCCCCGAAATGTGCTGTTGTTCCTGCAGGACAAGGTGCGCCTCCCCCAATCCTCTCTCTCTTCGTCATTCAGGAGACAGCCCCCCCAGTGTCCTCTCCCCCAGGACACTGAGGCCCGTTCCCCGAGGGAAGCTGCAGTGACCTTGTCCAAACTGCAGGGAGGTGTGGTTCCTTCCTTGGGAAGGCCTGCGGGAGAATGTTCAGTGGGAATGGTGCCTGTCTGCTAAGTCGCTTCAGTCGTGTCTGACTCTTTGTGACTCTATGGGCTAATAGCCCACCAAGCTCCTTTGTCCATGGGATTCTCTAGGCAAGAATACTGGAGTGGGTTGCCATGCCCTCCTCCAGGGCATCTTCCAAACCCAGGGATCAAACCTGGGTCTCCTGCATTGGCAGGCAAATTCTTTACAGTCTGAGCCACCAGGGATGCCCCTAGTCAAGAACAGTGGAGTGGGTTGCCATGCCTTCCTCCAGGGGATCTTCCCCACTCAGGGATGGAAAACACATCTCTTTACGTCTCCTGGATTGGCAGGCGGTTTTTTTTTTTTTTTTTTTTTAAAACACTAGCGCCACCTGCGAAGCCAAACAGCTAGCAGAGGATGGTTTCCATCCCTCTACCTCTGAGTTATTGGCACAACACGCTTCCACTGAGCCACTCTGCTGAGCTTGGGAATGGTGAGGGCCCAGAAATGTCACCCACTTGATTAGGGGAAATCAGGAGTCAGAGGCCAGATGCTGACTGAGTGCCAAACCCTTACCTGACTCACTATATGGTAGGGATGATGAACCCTGTTTACAGATGAGAAGCCCAAGGATGGCAAGTGACTTGCCCAAGGTCACATAGCTAATGGTTGGCAGAGCTGTGATTATGACTGTAATGATCGTAAGACAGAGAATGGAAGAATGATCGATCGCTTACTGAGTGCTTCATTCATACTAGCTGAGGTGATGTCATTATCTTGGTTTTACTGCCTAAGGAGCTGAGCGTTGTAGGATCAGCTGGAGTTCCATGGCTTGTGCAAGCCCCAGGTTATTCCAGCCTGAGTCTGTTGGACACCCCTCCCCCACTGTGATTTTGTGCTCATACCCAGCACATTGTTTACCCTCCCATCTGGGTATTTCTGCCCCTAAAGCAAGTATGCAGACCACAAGAAGATTCTACGGCAGTTTAATTAATTAATCCTAATTCTAGGATTAATGTTTGTGAGATTATTGAGCTTCTGCTTGTCTATTCCTCATTGGTGGCCTGTTTGGCTCATTCCCTTTGTGGTCTTGCTCTGTGGGCAGGGGGTGGTAGCTGTGCTGGCCTGTAGTCCTTCCAGGAGGTGGTGAATAATGTAGTCAGACTGGAACTCAGTTCTAGTTCTATTGCTTACAGGCCTTTGGACATGTGAAATACTCTGCAAATACCAGTTTCCACATCTGTAAAAAGACACCACTGACATCAGAGGGCGGTGAGGAGCAATTCTGATAGTCCATGTAAAAGATCTGGCTGGCACCCCCCCACACACCCATCTGATGGCATTCATTCATTCATTTATTTGTCAAATATAGACTACCTACTCTGTGCCAGGTATTGATTAAGTGCTGCGGACATAGCAATGAGCAGAATCACCCAAGCCCCTATTCCGAAGAAGCTAACACTCTTGCGAGGGTGAGAGGTTTATGTAAATGCTAAGTTGGTATGACATAACATCAGCACTGTAGTCCTTAGATAAGAAGGAAGCAGACTCGGGGACAGAGTGACTGGCAATGCTGTGTAAGATAAAGAGGGAGCAGGCAAGTGCTTGCTGAGGAGGTGGTATTGAAGCAGAGATCTAAGCAGAGGTAGAGATGGAGCCATGTGGCTGGGGGAGGAAGGTATGCATTCCTGGCAGAGGTAACAGCAGGTTCAAAGGGCCTGGGCGAGGAGTACTCCTGGTGAGCCTGTGGAAGAGCTGGTGTGGCTGGAGTATAGTGAGTGAGCGAAAGGCGTAGGAGATGGTCAGTTGAGGAGCCTGGAGATGAGGGGAAAAGGGGTTGGTTGCAGTTCTAAAATGTGGCAGGAAGCCTTGGGAGATTTCAAACAGGGAGTGCACACAGGCTTTCCGAATGATAGCCTTGGCACCAGAGAGGCTCAGGATTCCTGCCCAGAAGGGCAAGGAGGCTGGGCAGGTGTGTATACTAAACACGACATCAGGGAAGCTGATTAAGATCACTTCTGGGCCTCCCTGGGAAAAGCCAGAGGAAGCTGGGAGTTAGAGCGGAGGGCGGAAGTAGAAGGACATCCCTAGGTTGTGGAGATTAGAAGGGTGGGGGTCAGGGTGATTGTGGTCCAGAGTGCTCAGAAGCCTTCCATGGTCGGTCCAGTGTGTTCTGAGATCTTCACCTCTGTCCCCTTCCACCAAAACCGGGGCGGTGAGGGGGGATTTCTCACCCTCCTTTGCAAAGGGTCCCGTGCAGACTGGACAAAGGTGGCTCCAGCTGTTGTAGCTGGCATGTAGGTTCTCTTTTTCTGGGCCTTCTGCCCTGGGGGCATGCAATCAGTGTTCTTGGCTGCTCCCAGCCCCCTCCCCGCAGCTTCCCTCTTCTGTCCGCAGTTCCTCTTATCTCCAGGCAGGCCGCTGACTCTTACTCCTGAGGTTATCAAGAGTCAGCTGCCCACACATTTTCTCCCAACCCCGTGACCACCTCCTTGTCTTCTCGCCCTGCTGAGAGGGTTGCTGGTGGAAAGAGAGAACCTTCCATGCTCCCACCCCTAAAATGCATCCTCATGCTCTAGATCAAACCTGCCTCTAAATGAGATGTTGCTGGCCCTGCAAAAATAGCCAGGGCCATTGTCTGCCCCCTGCCCTGGCCCCGCGTCCGTCCAACCTTCTGAGGCTGTTTCCCTCCCTTCTACTAGCTGAGCATTGAGGACTTCACAGCCTATGGTGGCGTTTTTGGAAACAAGCAAGACAGCGCCTTTTCTAACCTGGAGGTAAGAGTCCACACCCAGCCGGTGACCCTGGAGGCCACCCCGTGACCCCCTCTACCAGCATAATAGGAACTGTCCCCTCAGGAACCAGAGACGGCTCAACGGGGAAAGGCCGAGTGTCAGGGCCAGGGGTGTGGTGTGTTTTGTTTCTTACCTGGAGTGAGACCCAGTGTAGGTGTGGCTTGCCACCGAGGTCTGGGTGGCTGGCCCTGGTCCCATGGCCCCTTGCTAACTCTTCTGCCTGTCTCCCCCTGTTCCCAGAATGCCCTGGACTTGGCCCCCTCCTCTCTGGTGCTTCCTGCCGTTGACTGGTACGCGATCAGCACTCTGACCACTTACCTGCAGGAGAAGCTCAGGGCCAGCCCCCTGCACGTGGACTTGGCCACTCTCCAGGAACTGAAGCTCAACGCCAGCATCCCGGCCTTGCTGCTCATCCACCTGCCCTACACAGCCAGGTACGGCTGGGCCTCTAGCCTCAGGCCCAAGCTCGGGGGGCACAGCTCCGTCCAGCCGAGCCGTCCTCCATTTAGCACCCTGAGGCCCTCCCAGAAGGCATCTGTCTGGCCAGAAGAGGGAGGAAGGCCCTCCAGCCGCGTTGGGACTCAGGAGTCAGTGCCCAGCATCGAGCTAGGCCTCTCGGCCTCCTGAGATGAGCCAGGCGTGGGCCTCACTAGTGGGGAACCAGCCTGCCTAGTGGGGACTGTTCATGGAGAGGTGGCAGGGATGTGACCGGGACTCCGGAGCTGGGGGAGAAGGCGCAAGGGATTCTAGGCAGGGCCGCGAGGTGAGCAGAGGTCCCGGGAGTGGGGACTGGTGGTGGTGAGTGCCGCTCTTGGAGGCCCAGCTCGAGTGTGCTAGGTGGCGGGGCTATACCAGGGAATGACAGGGCCTGGAGGGGCTTCAGGAGGCAGCCCAATGGGTGGCAGAGAGCCATCAGGATTTGGGCAGCTCGAACTTTCTGTCTCTTCCCTAGCTCGGGTCTGATGGCACCAAAGGAAGTCCTCACGGGCAATGGTGAGTGGGGTTGGGGAAGGTGCACGGTTTCCATCTTTATCCAGCCCTTGGCCATGTGGAGCTGGCTGAGGGGTTCCTCAGCCCCTCAGCATTCCCAGGGGGCCTGGCTGCTTCTCTAAGCCCCTGGCAACTGGGCAAGGTCCCTAGGCCTCGGCCCAAGCGTTGGATGCCCAGGGGCCTCCTCTGCACAGCCTGGAGCCAGCTTCCACCCAGGCAGCCTGCACCCTAGGGTCTGGGAGTTTAACAGGCCAGCACTGTTTTTCAGACACTTGTTCTGAGAACTTGTCTCCCTTGCGCTAGAGAGGACAGTTCTTCCTCCCAGAAAGGTCACCAGAAACTTGCCATGGTGGATTTGGCAATTTTGGTAGCTGTCTGTCTTTTCTCTGTCCACGTGGGGGAGGCGGTGACTGGGGCCATGGTATCCCAGGGGAGGCCAGAAGCGGGTGGGATGATGAGAAATGGCTACTGAAACGGAAAACACTACTGGGGGTTGATGGGAGCTGGCTCTTGGAGGGGCTCAGTGTCCCACCTGGGGACATGCTGGTTGCTAGGGTGGGAAGGGCTTCACAGTGGAGACGTCTAGGGGTGCCCACCTCCACAAGGTGATCTTACAGAGCGCCATCCAGAGAAGGCGCCCAGAGAGGGCATAGAAGGGCACAGCCTACCTCTCTTGGCTTCTGCTGGGTACAGTGGCTGCGAGGGGTTGCCTTTGACCTGCATCTCTGTTCTCCCCCTGGCCCATCAGATGAGGTCATTGGGCAGGTGCTGAGCACACTCAAGTCAGAAGACATCCCCTACACAGCGGCCCTCACGGCAGTCCGCCCTTCTAGGGTACGTGCCCATGCCCAGGGCTCTAGGAGGTGTGGTCGGGGAGCCTGGAGGGGGTTGGTTCCTCCTCTGGGCAAGTGTAGGGTGGGGGGCATGGATGAGCCATGAAGTCAGGCGACTACTGTCAATCTTGTCCCATCAGCCTTATGGGCGGGCATCTTCGGACATGAAGTCCAAGTGTTCTGAAGTTGCAAAGATTAGCAATGTCACAGAGGCTTAGGGGAAAGCTGCTCAGAGGAAGCTTTTGCATATGAGCATCACTGGTGGGATCAGAGATGGTACCCAGTGGGGAGAGGAAGGGCAGGCTATCTGGTTCAGGGCTCACCCCCAGGGCTGTTGAGAGAAGGTTTTGTGGGCTCTTGTCTGCAGGTGGCCCGCGATGTAGCCATGATGACTGGGGGGCTGGGTCGCCAGCTGTTGCAGAGAACGGTAGCACCACCTGCAATCAATGCCCCCGTGAGTTACAATGACACTGCCCCCCGGATCCTCTTCTGGGCCCAGAACTTCTCGGTGGCATATGGGGAGCACTGGGAGGACCTGACCTCCCGCACCTTTGGGGTCCAGGACCTCAACCTGACTGGCTCCTCCTGGAACGACTCCATTGCCAGGTGAGGGCAAAGTGCGTGCCCCTGACTGGGTCTTTGTTGGGGGGCGTTCAGCGTGAGGACGCAGGTGGTGGTGTAGGGTGGGGCCGCTGCTCAGAGCTCTGCCTGCTCACGCCTTCTCATCCTTAGCTGGGGCCTTGGTTGTTAACAGTTCCTAATCACCCTGGATCCTGGTGCCACCCCCTTCAGCAGCCTCATGGCCCAGCCTGAGCACCTTAAGCAACTCCAAGAGGGAGTCTGGGGGTTCAGGGAACCCAGAAGAAGGAGCCCTCCGCTGGAGGTGGGGCACCTGTGTGCTACCCGGTTCCTGACTTGGAAAGGGATGGGGCCTCAGGTCTTCTGTCAAGGTAGGGTGCTGGTTCTTTAGGTGGCTCTGCGGGAGGACCTGGTGCAGCTCAGGTAGAAGGAGACCTGAGGGCCTTGCTTGGAAATGTTTTCAAGGCCATTCCAGAGTCTGAAAACCCCTCTTCCTCTGCAGGCTGGTGCTGACCTATGACTCACTCTTTGGGACCATGGTGACATTCAAGTGAGTCTGAGAGGCAGGGGCGGGTGGGCTGCTGTGGCTCCAGCCTCTCCAGCTGCCTGACCTCCCTCCATGGCGCCGCCCCCAGGTTCACTCTGGCTAACCGCTTCTACCCGGTATCTGCCCGGTACTGGTTTACCTTGGAGAACCTGGAAATCCACAGCAATGGCTCCATCACCTACTTCAATGCCTCCCAGGTCACGGGGCCCAGCATTTATTCCTTCCACTGCGAGCATGTTAGCAGTGAAAACGAGGATGGCAACCTCCTTGTGCCTGACACACAGCCCTCTCTTTGGCAGATGACTTTTCGGGACTTCCAGGTAGGAAGGGAGGAGGGACTGTGCCTGACAGTGGGGGAGCCCTGGCTGGAGGAGGGGTTCGGGGGGAGCAGAGGCCTGTGAAGGGTCTCTGGGTCCTTTCAGGTTTGGGCCTGGGAATGTAGGGGAGTCCCGTCCCCTTGGTGCTCTCTTCTCACCAGCTGGGGAGCCCCCAGTCCTTACCAGGCTTCTCTGGGTGGGGCCACTTGGTGCTTTCTGTCCCTTAGATCCAGGCCTTCAATGTGACAGGCGAGCAGTTCTCCTATGCTAGCGACTGTGCAGGCTTCTTCTCCCCGGGTATCTGGATGGGGTTGCTCACCTCCTTGTTCATGCTGTTCATCTTCACCTACGGCCTACACATGATCCTCAGCCTCAAGACCATGGACCGCTTCGACGACCACAAGGGCCCCACCATCACTTTGACCCAGATCGTGTGATTCCACACCTTCGGGGGCGGGTGTGTGTGTGTGTGAGGGTGTGGCTGGGGTCCAGGTTGTCACCTCCCCATCAGAGGCCCACTGGGCAGGAAGGCTTCTCCCTCTTCCGCCATTGCACGACTCCCTAGCTCCCCCTAGCTTCTCAGGCTACGTGTTCAGCCTGCTGAGGGTCTTCCCTAGGCTGCCCACTCCCCACCACATCTCTCTCCGCAAGGTGTATATATTTCTGCGTAGACAGTAGACAGATCTCCCAGGCTTGATCATTATAAAGATAGGGGCGGTTAGTTCTACAAAATCTACCCCCCTTCTCCTTATTTATTCTGATTTCTCCACCTTCGCTCCTTGCTGTTGATAGTGCTTTTGTGTAGCCAGTCCTCCCTTCCCAGGCTCTATGGGGTTCCTTGTAGCAGCCAGGAGCTGTTCCATTCCCTGAGTTTGGGGGGGAGTGTGGAAGTACTGTTTGTCTGTCCCGCTTAGTTGGCGTTATTGTTTTATTTTTTGGTGATGTGCTAACAATAAGATGTACACTGGGGTTTATTCCTTTGGCCTAAAAAGGAAGGGACCTCCATGGCAGGTGGGATGGGTGTGATCACGGGGTTTGGGACCTGTTCCTGTCGGGAGTACCCGGCAGGAGCCCCGGGGTGCTCGTGGTTTCCTTCCGAATAAAATAAAGACGGGTCGCCATGCTTGGGCTTCTTGTCACTCATTTCTGCGCTGGGCACAAGGAAGGGAGGATGCGCTTGGCTTACGGCCGAGAGAGGAGGCCAGAGGATGGAGGGGATGGAGGCTGCTTTTCCAGGGACCCAGCGGAGGCCGAGAGGGTCGTTCGCAAGCTGGGTTTCCCCCCGCCTCCGCCTCAGCGACTAGGGGAGGGTGGGGGCCGTCAGCGCCCGGGAGAGGGAGGCGGGGGAGACGGCCACGACAATAGTCGCCCCCACGTCCCCAGGGGCCCGCCTCGGGCTGCTGCAGCAGCGCGCGCCCAGCCTGCGGGGCCGCGCCGAGCTTCCCGGGGCGGGGCGCGCGCGGCTCCCGCGCACGGATCCCTGGCGGTCCTCAGCACCTTCTGCCAGGCCGTCCCGCCCCGCCCCGCCCCGGCTCACCGCCCTCTTTTCTAGGCCCTTGGCGAGGCGGTGCGGCCCGCCGAGTGGCGCGAGTGCTAGAGCCCGGGCCCCAGCAACCCTCCCCGGGAGGCAAGCGGGGACAGCAGGGGCGTCCGGTCGGCGCGGCGGCGGAGGGGAGGGGCCGGGACTCTTTGACGTGGCGGAGGGGTCGAGCGGCGCGGTGAGCCGCCATCTTTGGTTCACTGCGGCGGCGGCGGCGGCAGCGGCGGAGGCGGAGGAGGCGGCGGCGGCTGTGGCGGAGGAGGAGGAGCCGACGGGCGCTGACACCGAGGCCTGACCATGGACGAGGAATACGATGTGATCGTGCTGGGGACCGGACTCACCGTAAGTGCGGCCTCCGGCGTCCAGGGCGCCGCCTCTCCTCCTCCCTGGGATGCTGCAGCCCCCGGCCCCATCCTCCCGTCAGTGCCTGCGCGGCGCTGTTCGGTCTCCGAAAAGACAGCCCTGTCCCCAACCACCGTGATGCGGCCTCCATCTCTGTCATGGCCGGTCTGCCAAGAAGCGGCCCCTTTTCTGGCTGTCTCTCTTGACCAATTCCCCGGGCCCGACCCTCGGCTCCTACCCAGGACCAACTTAACATCCCCTCATTTGGGGGCTCATTCTGGCGGGGATGTCGTGGTACAGGGACCTCCAGTCAGATCCGGGCGGGGGCACTCGCCAGGGTGGGCTTTCATCCTGCCTCCCCAGGTTGTCAGGGGGCCCGAGGACCCAGGGAATGTTCTAGAAGGAGCCGCAGTGGGGACTGTGACCACATTCCCGCTACCCCACCCCGGTTTCCCGTGGAGACCTCGGGGCTGAGGCGTATTTGCAGCCTTTGTCCTTGGGCTGGTGACAGTGACTGGTGAGGGTGTTTGCCCTCCCCCGAACCCTGTTGGACTGTTGCCCTGAGAGACGCCTCCCCCACAGTCGGGTGTGGAAGCCCCTACTGTGACTGGGAAAGCTCAGAGTCAGGGGTTCCTCTTTGAGGAAAGCGGCCCAGGGTGGGGCCTGGGATTTCGGCATCATGCTAAGCCTTTCTTTACTTCCTTTTCGGGTCCTTTGCTTGTCCAGCTAGGCGATTCCTGTGTTTTTTATCTGCCTTTTTGTGGGCTTTTACGTCAATAGGTGATTTTTTTGGCATCTTGGTTGCTTGAAGACCATCCATGTGTCTGCTGGATACCCTCTTCCTTGTTCACCTTTTTGCCCAGCAAGGTTTTAAAAGGAAACCGTGGTCAAATGAAGGCGTCCCCCCCACCCCCGCCCCAATTTCAGGCAGAGCAACCAGCCACAGGTGCAAGGAGCTGTGTGTTGAGACAGAGGCCCTTTAGGTTGAATCTCCCCTCAGGGTTGGAGTGGGGAACACGGTCAGGGCTGCTGGTGGGAATGTGGGCAGATGGGAGTGCAGTGAACATTGCCCCTCACTCAGGAATGTATCCTGTCGGGTATCATGTCTGTGAACGGGAAGAAGGTGCTGCACATGGACCGGAACCCCTACTATGGGGGCGAGAGCTCCTCCATCACCCCCCTGGAGGAGGTAGGCTGCTCCAGGCCCAGGCCTGTCCCTCCTTAACCTCTTGCATGGGGTGCTGAATGAAGCAGCTCCCCAGGTTTTCTGGGTGGGGGGAGGGGGCGGGAGGGGGTTCCTTGAGATGCATCTTTCTGTCTCTCTCTTCCCCCTCCCCTGCCTGCAGCTGTATAAGCGTTTTCAGTTGTTGGAGGGGCCCCCTGAGACAATGGGCCGGGGCCGAGACTGGAACGTTGACTTGATCCCCAAATTCCTCATGGCCAATGGTGAGGGAGACGAAGTGGGTATTGTGGGGGGCGGGGTGATTGGGATGAGCAGAGAAGGGTCAGACTGCAGACCAGGGGCAGACAGACCAGCTTGAGCTTGTGAAGGGAGCCACGCTGACCGTGTTGCCTTGCCCACACCATCCGCAGGGCAGCTTGTGAAGATGCTACTGTATACAGAGGTGACACGCTATCTGGACTTCAAGGTGGTGGAGGGCAGCTTTGTCTACAAGGGGGGCAAGATCTACAAAGTACCATCTACCGAGACTGAAGCCTTGGCTTCCAGTGAGTGTGGGTCCCATGAGCCAGGGAATCGGGGTGGGGGAAAGGGAGGACAGCTATCGAGAGCAGGGTGGCCCTTGCTGCAGGTCATGTTTCTTGTGCAGTACCAAAAGCCCCTTGCTCTATCATCCCCCTGTGTGCACCCACTGGTTGCCAGGAGGGGAGTCCAAGTGTGAAGGGAATATGGTGTCCTGGACAGAGGCTTCACCTGATCAGTGAAACATCCCCAAGTGTCAGAGCTGGGAGGGCTCTCAGAGGCTGTCCATCCAGACTCACTCTTGGTACAGTTGAGGAAACAGGCCAATAAGCACAGAGAGGTTAATTGAAAATCACACAGTGGTCGTCATGAGAACTCTGCTAGGAGTTAGGGCACTGGCTTGCTCTGCCTGCCTGGCAGGTGGAGAGGTTCACGGCCCGCACCTCAGTGGTGCTTTGCATGTGACCCTTGCAGACCTGATGGGCATGTTTGAGAAACGGCGCTTCCGCAAGTTCCTGGTGTTCGTGGCAAACTTTGATGAGAACGACCCCAAGACCTTTGAGGGCGTCGACCCCCAGAACACCAGCATGCGTGACGTCTACCGGAAGTTCGACTTGGGCCAGGATGTCATTGACTTCACTGGCCATGCCCTGGCGCTCTACCGCACTGATGAGTGAGGGGAAACTGGCATGGCAGATGACCCTTCAGCCGGCCCACACCCTGCCTTCCCCGCTCCTGCCTGCTGCTCCCTTGGCTCACCCTGCCTACCTCCTGTACTCAGCTCGGGGGTCACTCACCTGTTGCCTTTTCTGTCCCTTCCTTTTGTTTGACCCATGGTCTTTCCCAGGCCTGCAAGGGTGGGAAGGGTGACCTGATCCCGGGGTGGGGATGCACTGGGCCTTCTGCTCTTGGAGCCTATTCTGACCCTATTTCCCCCAGCTACCTGGACCAGCCATGTCTCGAGACCATCAACCGCATCAAGTTGTACAGCGAATCCCTGGCTCGGTATGGAAAGAGCCCGTATCTGTACCCACTCTATGGCCTTGGCGAGCTGCCCCAAGGCTTTGCAAGGTGAGGGTGTGGCTTCTGTCAGTTGGCAGTGGAGAAGGCTGAGGCCAACAATGGAAAGGGCCTCCTTGGGCATCTCCACTGTGTTTTGTTACTTTTTCACTGTGGGCTTAGTTTACTTCCCACCATCCTTGGGTGATAGCAGCCCAGTGGGGTATGGTAGTGCGGAGATGAAGGACCACAGATAGGGCTCGCTTGGCTCCTGGCTGGAGTCAGATGGCACGAGGACTGGGCCTGTGGCCTTGAAACCTCCTGTCAGATTCGTCAGAGCCATTCATTCTATTCCCTGGGATGTTTCCCTGAGGAGCTACCCTCATACTAGCCCTTTGCTGGAAATTTCTGGCATTAAGTCTAGAGAGGAGGGACCCCTCCAGGTTCAGTCTTGAGGTCCTGGCAGCAACAAAGTTTGGAAGAGCCCCCAGGTCTCCTGAGCTTTGCCTGCCTGAGGCCACCTTCTCCATGCCCTGTGCTGCTGGGGGCAGGGCGTGCAGTAGTGCTGGTCCCCATGTCTCCCAGGAGGCACCATCATGGTTCCTCTCCCCACTGTAGATTGAGTGCCATCTACGGGGGGACGTACATGCTGAACAAACCGGTGGACGACATCATCATGGAAAATGGCAAAGTGGTGGGCGTGAAGTCCGAGGGCGAGGTGAGCCTTCCTGCTGCACAGGCACGCTGGTCTGGGCTGGGCTCGGCCCATCCTTTGAGACACTCTTCCTGGTCACCCTAGCTCTGCTGGGGCTCCTGCAGCTTGGCTGGGCGCCTCAGCCTGGGGACCGGGGCTCCAGAGGAAGACAGTAGTCATTGCTGTTAGGAGACAGCTGTGAATGAGGGCCCACCTTCCCGAGGTGCGGGAGGAGAATGTATGCTGTGGGAGGGGTGATGGTGACAGCTCTGGGGAGTGGCCCGTCTACCAGAGCTGCCAGCCCTCCCTGGGCATCTTGGCCCTCAGACATCGAGGCGGGGTCGGAAAGGGCCAAGGCCTTCTGGTGCTTTCACAGGTGGCCCGCTGCAAGCAGCTGATCTGTGACCCCAGCTATGTTCCCGACCGCGTGCGGAAGGCCGGCCAGGTTATCCGTATCATCTGCATCCTCAGCCACCCGATCAAGAACACCAACGATGCCAACTCCTGCCAAATCATCATCCCCCAGAACCAGGTCAACAGGAAGTCAGGTAGACCAAGCCCCACACGACTTCCTCCACTGTGTTCTCTTCTTCGGGGTAGCCCTGTCTCGCTGCGCCCCCTCTGCTGCTGCCCAGCCCGGGGGCTGGCTCTCTGCTCAATCCTTCCACAGAAGAGCAGGGATCCACATCACGGTCCCCATGCCTTGAGGCCCTAGGGAGGGATGCTTCCTTTCCACGAGGGCGGCTTCTGGGATGTGGCCAGCTCTGCAGGGCTGGGGAGGGGCAGGAGGGCCTGAGTTGAGCTTGGCCCCCAGAAGCCCCCCACGTGCCCCTGCTAACGGAGCCTTTCTTGTGGGCAGACATCTACGTGTGCATGATCTCCTATGCACACAATGTGGCCGCACAGGGCAAGTACATTGCCATCGCCAGCACCACAGTGGAGACCACAGATCCCGAAAAGGAGGTTGAGCCGGCCCTGGAGCTGCTGGAGCCCATTGACCAGAAGTGAGGGGCTGGGGGGAGGAAGGGAGCCAGGGAGCCGGAGGGCGGACATCAGGGAGGGCAGACATCAGGGAGGGCAAGGCTGATCCTGAGACCTGTTTCAGTCCCTCCATCTGCCTCTCAGGTTTGTGGCCATCAGTGACTTGTACGAGCCCATCGATGATGGTTCCGAGAGCCAGGTAAGCAGCCTGTCCCGGCCCTGGCTCCTGGCTGCCGGCCCAGGGCCCCTGCCCTGCTCACCTTGGGCCCTGGTTTCCAGGTGTTCTGTTCCTGCTCCTACGATGCCACCACACACTTTGAGACAACCTGCAACGACATCAAAGACATCTACAAGCGCATGGCAGGCTCCGCCTTTGACTTTGAGAACATGAAGCGCAAACAGAATGATGTCTTTGGGGAAGCTGACCAGTGATGGCTGACCCCTAGCCCAGCCCCTGGTGCCCTCTCCCCCAACCTGAGTCTGTTCTCCCTGAAGGCTGGGGAGATGGGTTTGGCTGGGCGTCCCTGTTTCCAACATCTGCTTCCCCTACCGCATTCCTGTCACCCACCTCATTGATTCACTGACCAAATCCTTAACCTTAGTGATGGTTTGGGAGACGAGAGGGGGGTTGGTTAGTATCCTCCTTCTTGGCCCTTCCTTATCCTGGGAAAAGGGGGTTCCTCTCTCTGTGTGTGTATCTTCCCCCCACCCCTAATTCTGCTCTGTTTGGGAAGAACGTGGAGGAAAGCTGACTTCTGCCCCCGTCGCTCTTACTCCTACTGTAGTGGCCTTTGGAGATGCCCCCTGCCTCCCCCCACCAACTCTAGTGTGTTGGAAAGAAGGGGCCCTCCCAGCACAAAGTTACATTCCTTTCCCTAGTCCACCCCCATAATTTATTCTAATTTATTAACTTTGGCCCACCTTGTGTGAGAAAGGAGCGCTGTCCTCCGCAGCCTCGTGGTGTGCCCTGGGGCTGTGGAACAGCTACCCTGGCCAGGCCCGCCTGACCCTGGCAACCCTGGCACAGCTTGGGAAGGGAGAGGGTTTGGGTGTGGCCCTCTTGGAGGTTGATCTTGTTTTTGTTTCTTGTCTTTGTGTCCGCTGGTACTGGCTGAGAGAGAGATGATGTGTGAACAAAGCAGAAGGAGGTGGGAAAATGGATCCAAATCCCCTGTGCCCTGCCCGTCCTATTCCTTCCCATTAGTGGTGGGAAATCCTTACCTTGCAAAGTGAATGTGTCCCTTTCCCCATTCTCTAGTGTATTTCACAGAAAACAAACTCTCCCAATAAAACTGTGTTGAAATCAGCCTAGATCTTTAGTTTTTTCTTCTCAAAGCTGTTTTCAGGCCAGGGCCTTGGCTCCCTGGGCTGCCCTGGTCCCCTACACAGGCTTGGGACTGCACGTCGTTTAGCTTTGTTCCCGACGGTTATTAAAGGTGACTTCATCAGGGAATTGCAGAGCTCCTGAACTGAAGGGAGCAGGTCACATCACCCTGCCCAAGGCCTCACATTGAGCTAGTACTGACATCAGGACTCCAACCCTTGGGGGTCAAAGTGAGGGAAGTGGGAGACGGGGGTCCGGCCTAGGGTGGGGGTTGAGGTGGAAGCAGAGGCACAGGGCCCCTGCCTTCACGCCAAGAAGGAGGAGCAGGAGGCAGAGGGGACCCAGGCCCAGTCTCGGGGCCTGGAGAAACAGGACTGGGGCCCAGTCCTGGGAGGGGAGTCAAAATCAAGGATGCAGAAGTAACCAGAGGGGCTTTAGGCAGGGAGGCACAGCAAGGGGACTGAGGGGATCTACCCTTAGACTGAGATCAACACTGAAGAAGTGAAGGGTCTGGGGTGGGGGCAGCCTTGAGGTCAACAGAAGGAAGTAGGACTGGGGACCGAGCCTCAGGCCAGGGCTTATTGTGAAACTGATGGGGAAGCTAGGAAGAGCGGGATCCTCCAGTCTCCGAGTGCCGGCGGGGCGGAGCCCCTGGGAGGGCGGGGGAGGGGGACCGATGGTCACGTGTCGGGGAAGGGCGGTGCGAGGCGGCTGCGAGACCCGTAGTGGCTGACGTCAAGGCGCGGATGTCAGCTGACCGAGCCGCAGTCTTCACAGCCGATTTAGCTCTGGAGCCCCAGCTAGTCCCGTCGTCGCCGTCGCCGTCGCCATGGCTCAGTACAAGGGTGCCGCCAGCGAGGCGGGCCGCGCCATGCACCTCATGAAGAAGCGGGAGAAGCAGCGCGAGCAGATGGAGCAGATGAAGCAGAGGATTGCTGAGGTGCGGGCCGGGCCGGGGCCCATCAGAGCAGGCGCTCGAACACGCGGCCCTGGGTGGCAGGACTGGAGTGCGGGCGGCGGGTTGGGGTGGGAACGTTGCTCGCCAATCTCCCACAAGGGGCGGAAGCGGGCCAGCGACAGTCTGCTTCTCTGTAAAATGGGCCCAGAAGGCTGAGGCGAGCTAGGTTGTGACAAGCCTGCAACAGGAAGGAGCCATATTCAGTGGTTCCATGTGCGGCAATTGGAGCGATCCTCGAGGGTACAGAGCATCCTGTCTCTCTGGTCCTCAGCCCCAAGAGTCAGGCCTCTGCCCAGGTTCAGTGGCTCTCCGGAAGGGCGGGCCCCAACCACTCTGCTGGCCACTGAGCCTGTTTCAACTAGCACAGGCAGGAAGGAGGGTCCTAGGTGCTAGCGGTTCACTAAGGGCTTCTGTGAGTGGCCGCTGGGGTGGTGGGCCACCCTACTTAGGTCTTTGGGGGCCTCGGGTCCCGTGGCAGCCGGGAAGTGGCTGCACGCTGAGGCCTGACTGCTGTCTCAGTTTACAGTCAAGCCCCAACCCGGCTGTTGCTGTGTGGCCAGACGTAGGTCCATCTCTCTGCAGAGGTCCATACAGTGGTATGCAATGGGATGGGGCAGGTCCATACAGTGGTATGCAATGGGATGGGGCAGGTCCGCACAGTGGTATGCAATGGGATGGGGCAGGTCCGCACAGTGGTATGCAATGGGATGGGGCAGGTCCGCACAGTGGTATGCAATGGGATGGGGCAGGTCCGTACAGTGGTATGCAATGGGATGGGGCAGGCCTGGAGCGAGGGGGCCTCATGAGGGAGCCACACTGCTCAGTGAGGGTCTAGGCCCCCAGCTGCTCTCCGCTTCCTCTTTTCACTCCTTGCCTTGGGTGTCCAGAGCTTCAGCTCAAGAGCTGGGTGTGCAAACCACCAAAGGCAGGTAGGACCCACAGCTCCAGACTACTGAGTGAGCAGGACATGTGGACGGACCAGAACAGTGCAGGCGAACCAGCCCACTTGGCTGCCTGGGCGCTTGAAAGAGCATCTCACAGCCCTGCGGGACCCACCGTTAGGCAAAGGGGCCGTGTCTTTCCCGAGGCCACATCATAGTCGAGGGACTCATCTGGGGTGAGAAGCCAGGTCCCCACTTCAGCGGCGGGGTGGCAGGTGGCCCTCATCACTGCTCTGCCTCCCGGGCAGGAGAACATAATGAAGTCCAACATTGACAAGAAGTTCTCCGCACACTACGACGCCGTGGAGGCCGAGCTCAAGTCCAGCACCGTGGGTACGCAGAGCACCCGTGCCCCCGCTCCCGGCCCGAGGCCTGCTGCGCGCTTTGCTCCGGGCGGCCGCGCTTCAGCCCGCCTCTCCTTGGCTCGCAGGTCTGGTGACCCTGAACGACATGAAGGCCAAGCAGGAGGCGCTGGTGAAGGAGCGGGAGAAGCAGCTCGCCAAGCGGGAGCAGTCCAAGGAGCTGCAGCTGTGGGTCCTCCCCGCGGACGCGCTCGTGTCGGGGCGGGAGAGGCCGCGCCTGCGCGCCGAGCGGGGGGCGCCTGCGCGGAGCGCAGCTGGCTCTGGGCTGGGAGACGGGCCTTAGGGGCGGGGACGGGCACGGTAGCCACCCGTGCTTTGGCAGGAAGCTGGAGAAGCTGCGAGAAAAGGAGCGCAAGAAGGAGGCCAAGCGGAAGATCTCCAGCTTGTCCTTCACCCTGGAGGAAGACGAGGAGGCAGGCGAGGAGGAGGAGGAGGTGGTGGCTGTGGACGAGGAGGAGCTGGAAAGGGAAGGTGGGGGCAGGCTGGGGACGGGTTCAGCGGGCAGCGCTCTGTCCTGGCTTCTGGGTCTCGAGTGAAGAAGCACATCCACCCGCAATCTTGACGGCTCACCACACTCGGGCCCTTGAACCTCAGAAGTTGGGGCAGAAGAGAGAGCGAGCCGAGTCTTCACTGTGGCAAAGCTGAGTGCAGGGCTTGCTTTCTGGTAGCAGACTCAGTGGGAACCGGGTATGCAGTCCCTTGGCGGAGGTCTGGGCCTCATGCGACTGGGGCACCAAACTGTTAATAATTTCAGTGTGCATTGACACAACCACAGACATTAAGTGGCTGCTAATTGGACAGCAGCTCTTGCCCAAGGAAACAGGGGGTAACAAGGAAGACTTGGGAAGGCTGGTGAGCAAGAACTAAGATGCCACGGGGCTCCTGGGTGCCGAGCACCCACTTGCAGATGGACTAGGACCAAGGCAGACAGACAGACACTGGGCACGGTCTCTGTCCTGGTGGGAGTCACACAGGACACCGTGCATCCCACTGGGGCCAGGGGACAGGGGATGATTTGAGTTGGGCCTTCAGGGTGAGGGGAATTTCATTAGCACCCAGAGATGTGGGGAGTCGGGAGGCGTGTACAGTTGAGAGATGAGTGTGTCCAGAAATGGAGCCAGCGGCAGTGCACACATTTTAGGACTAGGGAGGGTGCAGCTGCAGGCCTGGAGGGGATGGATGGTTAGAAAGCCTAACGGTCTGGGATCCGTATGCTAGAACCGAGGCAGGGGTTGGCACAGGGACAGCTTTGAGGGGAGCAGCCAGTGCTGTCAGGAGAGAGTGAAGAGCGTCAGCCTCTTGCGGGAGGCCCTGGGATAGTGTTTATACTATTTAGTAACATTAAGTAATTAGTGTCTAAAACATTTCCAGTGGCAGGTCGGTTGCATTGGGTGTTAGCTGCAACTGTGTAGCAGAGGCTGCCTTTGGGACAGCGCAGGTCTAGACGGAGGCTTTCAACCTCAGTGTGTGTCATTGGGGCTTTGTGGGTGCTTCCCCTCCCCCTGGAGGTTTTGTTTTGGGGGCCTGGCCATTGGTACCCAGTGTAGAATTTTTAAAAATATTTTTATTTATTTGGCTGTGCTGGGTCTTTCTTATGGGATCTGTAGTTGCAGCATGTGAACTCTTAGTTGTGCCGTGCAAACTCTTAGTTGTGGCATGTGGAATCTAGTTCCTTGACCAAAGATCGAACCTAGGCCCTTTGCATTGGGAGCATGGAGTCGTAGCCACTGGACCAGGGAAGTGCCCGGCGTGCAATTTTTGTAAGTTGTCCAGGCTCTGGAACCCTTGCCCTGGAGTGTGGGCTCATCTAGGTTGGCGGTTCGCAAAGAGTGACCCAGTGACCCTACGGTCTCTGAGGCCCTTTGGAGAGGTCCGTGAAGTCAAAACATCTTCCTAATCCTGTGAAGACATTCTTGGCCTTCTGTACTCTTGTTCTTTCGCGACTGTGCTGTGGATTTTTCCAGAGATCGTGTGACGTGGCATGATGTCCTTCCTCTGACAGTTGATAGAGTTGATACAGTTGCCCCGCTGAGGCAAGGGTCATCATACTGTTGACTTCTTGTGTCTTCTTTTGCTCAAGAGATCACCACAAAGAAGAGGAAAATGGGGAAGAACCCGGATGTGGACACAAGCTTCTTGCCTGACCGAGACCGGGAGGTAAAGGTGGCGTGGCCCTGGCAAAGGCTTTCAGTCAGGAAGTGGGGGCCACGCGTGCCCCCTGAGCAGCCCTGGGCCTCCCTGCTTTGCTCATTTCTCTTCCAGGAGGAGGAGAATCGACTCCGGGAGGAGCTACGGCAAGAGTGGGAAGCCAAGCAGGAGAAGATTAAGAGTGAGAGCTCCTGGAGTGGGAGGCTTGCAGCCTGGGGTGGGGGGCCATGCCTGCTTACCTGTGGACACTACTCTGGGCAGTGCCCTGAGCCCCAGGGAGCTGGCAGGGGTCTGGAGGCCAAGCAGCAGGTTTGTCTTGTAGGTGAGGAGATTGAGATCACCTTCAGTTACTGGGATGGGTCTGGGCACCGGCGCACAGTCAAGGTAGGTGATGTGAAGCCTCTGTCCCATTTCCCTTGCTCTTGGGCCCAGCCTTCCAGTGGGAAGGAACTGTCAGTCTTGACAAAGCCCACAGACCCTTTGGCATGAGTGGCTTGGGGGGAGCAGAGAAGGGGGTAGTGAGTGTTCTGAGGTGCCCGCCTTCTCGAGGGCCCTCTTCTGGGCTTCCATCCTCCTTTCCTAACGCCCTGGTTTCTTGCATGCCTGTTCACACAGATGAAGAAGGGCAACACGATGCAGCAATTCCTGCAGAAGGCACTCGAGATCCTGCGCAAAGATTTCAGCGAACTCAGGTGAGGCCAGAGGGAGTGCATGGGGTGTGAGTACATGTGAGCATGTGTACCAGATTCTGCAGCCTCAGCCTGGCACCTGGGACCCCCAAGTGGCAACTCCCACTTGTGGCATGCTGGGCACTGCGCTCCCAAGAGAGGAGTTCAGGCCCCTTTTTCCATCCCTCTCCCCATGGGGAGCTGGGGTGGGAAGTGCCTTCCGGACTGGGCTGCCTGCTAGCCTCGCAGGCCTCTGGCACTGGTGCCTGGTATCCTTGGGCAACAGCTTCCTCATCTTTTCTTCCTCAGATCGGCAGGGGTGGAGCAGCTCATGTACATCAAGGAGGACTTAATCATACCTCACGTTAGTCCTTTCTGTGTCCTTGTCCCAGGCAGGGTGGTAGGGAGGGTCTCAGGCTTTGGTGCACCCGGGGAATTCGAGGGGGCCCCTCCTACTCTAGGTCTTTGGCTTGGGTGGGCAGGGTTGGAGCCGGGCTTGCAGGCGGCTAGCTGTGAGACACCAAAATGAGTCACCCACTGTCACTTTCCTGTGCTCGGCTTGTAGCACCACAGCTTCTACGACTTCATTGTCACCAAGGCTAGAGGGAAAAGTGGTGAGTGCGCCTGGCCACGCCCTCCTCCCTGAGCTTGCCTCTGGTGTAAGGTGGCAGCTGAGAGGTGGGGTCTGGACCCTTGTCCCTGCAGGGCCCCTCTTCAATTTTGACGTTCACGATGACGTGAGGCTGCTCAGTGATGCCACGGTGGAGAAGGATGAGGTATGCTTAGGGCCTGCCAGGGCAGGGAGGAGGGGGCGGGCATCCCACAGCCCTGAGCCGCAGCATCTGGGCCTCTTCCCGTCCTCAGTCGCATGCAGGCAAGGTGGTGCTGCGGAGCTGGTACGAGAAAAACAAGCACATCTTCCCTGCCAGCCGCTGGGAGCCCTACGACCCCGAGAAGAAGTGGGACAAGTACACGGTATGGAAGCCCTCAAGCACAGGGTGGAAGCCCAGCTGGGCTGGCAGGCTGGAGGCCCATCCAGCCCCACTCCGTTCACTTCTCCTCCTCTGTCCTCTCGTCCCACACCAGATCCGATGACATTGACGGCAATGCGGCCCCGGCTCCCTGCGGCCCCTCCTCTGGCCCCCAGGACTCCGGGCGCCCGGCTCCCTGCTCCTGAGATGGGGTCGGACCTGCTCAGCCCCTTTCCGGGTGCTGTTGATTCCTGCCTGTTTCTTTCCTGACACTCGGATCATGTGATGTGTGTCTTGTCTAAAACCTTTCTTTGATCAAGCTAAAATTCACATACAATGAAATTCACCATTGTGACCGTGTGAAAGTACACCACACAGGAGTATTGTGTACATTCACAATGTTGCAAATCATCCCTGAAGGAGACCCCACGTCCATTAGCAGCCAGCCCCTCACACCCCTTAGTCTATTTCCTGTCTGTTTAGATTTGCTTATTATGGAAGTTTCGATTAACAGAATTATACAGTATCTCTGCTTTCTGTGTCTTGCAAGAAAGCGTGTGTTTTTTGGGGATTTGAGGGTGGAAGGAGATTAGGTGGAAATGTGAATCCATGGAGTCTTGCAAGAAAGAGTGTGTTTTTCAGGGATTTGAGGGTGGAAGGAGATTGGGTGGAAACATGAATCTGAGGAGGCAGGAGGGGGCACTTGTGACTCACTGGGGGCCTAGGCAGGCCCAGCTGTCCCTGTAGCCAGCCTGTCCCCACCACAGCCCCTATGTGGGTAGGAAGGCCATTCCTCCCTGGGCTGCCCACCCAGGCCCCTCGGTCTCCTTTGTGTCTCCCAGCGGCCCGTTCCGGAAGGGCCATAGCTGTCCTGTGCCTCCCAGCTGCCCTGTGTCCCCATCACAGCATTTCTCTCCAGTGCTGACACAGGAAGGCCACTGTGGGTGCCCTGTACCCACCGCTTGCCCACCTCACCCTGGCAAGCTCTGCACATACTGCCCTGGAGCTGGCTGTTCTCATTGCCCCCAGGGGGGCGGGCCCTGGCTTGAGGGTGTCATTTGTGCCCCACCTTGGTGGCCCCTGCCAACTCCTAATTCCCCCGGACCCAGCTCCAGGAGGCTGAGGAAGGTAAGCTGACCACCTTCTTCACTTTGCCTGGAAAGGGCAGCAGATAGCCCCCAGCCGGTGGTGAACATCCCAGCTCTGGGTCTGGCCCCACCTCCCAGGCCGATGGGCAGAACTGATGGTAGTTGTGGACTCTGCCCAGTGCAGTCTCCCTTGCCCTCCTTGTCTGTGCCAGGGCCCTGTCACCCCTGGCCTGGGGAGGCCCATCTGGCAGCTAGGAGCTGTCACTTGGGCTTCCTCACCCTGTGTCTGGGGCAGGGCCATCTGGGGTCACTTGGAGGAGGGAGGAGGGGAGCGTAGGCCAGAGCACCCGGGGCACAGTGGGGAGGGGTGGGCAGGCCTGGCCCTAAGCCCTGGATGTGGGGGACAGCTCTGAGAAAGTCAATGGGGCCTTTTGTGGGGTTCTGGAAACCCCAGAGAGGGAATCTTCTGGCCTGTGCCAACCCTCTCCTGCCCTCTCTGAGAAGCCATCAGAAGAGTGGCTTTCTGCGGAGAGGGAGCGCTTCAGCAGCTCAGTCAGGGCTGGATGGTTTCTGAGGGACGCGTGATGCAACGAAAACCCAACGTGGTCAAATAAACAAAATCCAAAAGAAGACGTTTCCCAACAGCCTCTGCCTCTGTGCAGCTTGAAGGATTCCTAGTTCTTCGCCCAAGGATTGAACCCACGCTCCCTGTGGTGGAAGCACTGAGTCTTAACTACTGGATCACCAGGGAAGGCATAATTAAGTTTCCAGAGAGTGATAGATTTTTCTCCCTACACCCCTCCAATTTTGTAGCATGATCACTGGGTGAGAATCCTGGCTCCCCAGCTTCACCAACACAGTACTGTCACTCCCGAAGAGGGGGGACACTTATGCAACCTGAGATGGCACATGTGGCCTCTCACGGGGATTTTTTTTTTCAACTGAGGAAAAATTCACATAACATAAAAATAACCATTAACCATTTAAAAATGCACATTTTAGTGGCACTGAGTACGTTTCATAATGTTGTGAAGCCATCACCTCTGTCTACTCCCAGAATAATTTTATCACCTCAAAAGGAGAGAAGAGGGGGTAGGGGTTAAAAAAAAAAAAAGGAGAGAAGAAATGTCTGTTGTTTTAGCTACTCAGTTTGTGGAACTTTGTTTTGACAGCCACAGGAAATGAACACCCCTTACTTAGACAATGGAGAAAAATGAATTCGACATGGGTTGTAGACCTAAAAGTAAAAGCTAAAACTAAAAATAGCATACAAATGAAACAAGAGGGAAAATCTTTGTAACCTTGCTCTAGGCAATCTGGGCAAAGTTTTCTTGCACAGGATATAAAAAGTAATCATAAAAAGAAAAACTGGTACATCAGACCTCACAAAAATGCAAACTTTTGCTCTTTAAAATATATGAAAATGGAAACACAAGCCAGTAGATTTGAGAAAAGAAAATATTTTCATGACAGACGGGTGGTATCCAGAACACATTCACACAGACATACAGAAACTCCTGCAAATCAATAAAAATTAGACATCCCAATTTCTTTGTTGTTGTGCTGCATGGCATGTGGGATCTTAGTTCCCTAACCACAGATCGAACCCAGGTGCCCTGCATTGGAAGCATGGAGTCTTAGCCACTGGACCACAAAGAAAGTCCCTGCAAACGGTGTTTAAACACAGCACTTTTACTTTATACCTTCAGTTTTAAGACCAAAGAAACCAAACAACAAAAATCCTGCAAGGAAATTCCAGACCCCTCTTAGTAAGTTTGTTTGTCCTAGGGACAAATACTTGATTCTAAAGTGCTCTCTATGCATTATTGGAGGATCAAGCAAATGAGTCAATACATCAGTGGTGTTGGGAGCCAGGTCTCCCAATGCTGAAGGGAGATACAAATATACACTGGGGAAAGGCTAGGAAGTTTTGCTGTGGAATTGGAGTGGGGGCATCAATATGTATTCAGGATTTTTTAAAATATATATAGCCTGTGTATAGGGCCCAGGTGGCCCTAGTGGTAAAGAACCCGCTTGCCAATCCAGCAGATGTGGGTTCAATCCCTGGGTTGCCAAGATCCCCTGAAGGAGGGCATGGCAACCCACTACAGTATTCTTCCCTGGAGAATCCCATGGACAGAGGAGCCTGGCTGCCTACAGTCCATATGGTTGCACAGAGTCAGACATGACTGAAGCGACTTAGCACACACAGCATGGGGAACTATTAATAAGATCCTGCATTCCATGTAGTGTGATAAAAAAAATTAATGGATTACAATCCATCAAATAAAATCCAGATCCACGAGTCCACACAGATAATGTATATATAGATAGATAAACTGGAGTTCTTTCTGAAAGGATGCCATTGAGTAGGAGGGGTCATGAAGGGAGAAAAAGCACTGTTTTGTAACCATCATCTTGAGGTTTGGAACTGAGCAACTATGAAAGTGAAAGCTGTGTCTGACTCTTTGCGACCCCATGGACTGTAGCCCACTAGGCTCCTCTGTCCATGGACTTCTCCAGGGAAGAATACTGGACTGGGTAGCCTTTCCCTTCTCCATGGGATCTTCCCCACCCAGGGATCAAACCCAGGTCTCCCACACTGCGGGCAGATTCTTTACCAACTGAACTATCAGAGAAGCCCATTGAGAAACTGGTAGTTACCACCTTAACGAAATGCTTAAAGTTAACATCACAGTGAAGGGACAAAACAATAACACTTACCTCTTGATAAGAAGCACAGAGAGGGCCTGGTAACCTCCCACCACACACAGCCAGAATTTTTTCCTGAGAAAACATCAGACAAATGCAACCTGAGGACGGTCCACCAAATACCTGGCCTGCACTCTTCAAAAATTTCCGTGTCATGAAAGGCCAAGAAAAGCAGGAGTCTTCCAGATTAAAGGGGGCCAAACAGACGTGAGAATGAAATGCCATGTGGGGTTCTAGATTGGATCCTGGATCAGGAAAACAAAACTATAAAGGACATCATGGGGACAATTGGTGAAATTTTAACAAGACCTTAGATAAAATAATATCATCATATCAACATTAACATTTCTGATGTTGAGAGTTATACTATGGTTATGTAAGAGGCTATAATTACTATAGTACAGTAATTATGCTGTGAGTGAGTGAGTGAAACTCACTCAGTCGTGTCTGACTTTTTGTGACCCCATGGACTATACAGTCCATGGAATTCTCCAGGCCAGAATACTGGAGTGGGTAGCCTTTCCCTTCTCCAGGGGATCTTCCCAACCCAGGGATGGAACCCAGTTCTCCCGCATTGCAGACGGGTTCTTTAGCCAATTATGCTAGTTATGAAACACAAAGGGAAGTATTTAGGGGTTAAGGGGTAAGCTGTATGCAACTTAAACATAGTTGAGAAAATATTTTCATTATAACTTTTTCAGAATATCAGCCTCATAGTTTTTTTTTTTTTCTTTTTTTACTTCTTTGTTTTTGGTTGTGCTGGGTCTTTGCTGCTGCACAAGCTTCTCATTGCAGTAGCTTTTCTCTCGTTGTGGAGCACGGGCTCTAGGGTGCGTGGTTTACAGTAGTTGTGGCTTCTGAGCTCTAGAGCACAGGCCCAATAGTTGTGGCACATGGGGCTAGTTGCTCTGAGGTATGTGGGATCTTCCAGGATCAGAGATCAAACCCATGTCTCCTGCATTGGCAGGTGGATTCTTTACCACTGAGCCACCAAGGAAGCCTGAGAAAATGTTATTCTAATATATGAAATGAAAATATATGCACCCACAAGAGACAAAGAGAATGAGAAAGCAAATGGAACAAAATATGAACTCTTGGTGAATGTGAGTTAAGGGTACATGGGAGCTTTCTGTACATTTCTTATAGCTTTTCCGTAAGTCTGAAATACTTTCAAATTATAAAGTTAAAAAGAAAATGCCCACTTCTATCCAACATTTGACTGGAGAGTGTTCAGTTCAGTTGCTCAGTTGTGTCCGACTCTTTGCGACCCCATGGACTGCAGCACGCCAGGCTTCCCTGTCCATCGCCAATTCCTAGAGCTTGCTCAAACTCATGTCCATCGAGTCGGTGATGCCATCCAACCATCTCATCCTCTGTTGTCCCCTTCTCCTCCTGCCTTCAATCTTTCCCAGCATCCGGGTCTTTTCCAATGAGTCAGTTCTTCGCATCAGGTGGTCAAAGGATTGGAGCTTCAGCTTCAGCATCAGTCCTTCCAGTGAATATTCAGGACTGATTTCCTTTAGGATTGACTGGTTTGATCTCCTTGCAGTCTGAAGGACTCTCAAGAGTCTTCCAACACCATAGTTCAAAAGTATCAATTATTTGGCACTCAGACTTCTTTATGGTCAAACTCACACATCTGTACATGACTACTGGAAAAACCATACCTTTGACTACACGGAACTTTGTTGGCAAAATAATGTCTCTACTTTTTAATACGCTGTCTAGGCTGGTCATAGCTTTTCTTCCAAGGAACAAATGTCTGAATTTTATGGCTGCAGTCACCATCTGCAGTGATTTTGGAGCCCAAGAAAATAGTCTGTCACTGTGTCCATTGTTTCCCCATCTATTTGCCATCAGGTGATGGGACCTGGTGCCATGATCTTTGTTTTTTGTATGTTGAGGTTTTTTTTTAATTTAAATTTATTTATTTTAATTGGAGGCTAATTACTTTACAATATTGTATTGGTTTTGCCATACAGCACGCATGAATCCACCACGGGTGTACACGTGTTTGGGAGAATGGCATTATATGTTGAGTTTTAAGCCAGCTTTTTCACTCTCCTCTTTCACTTTCATAAGAGGCTCTTTAGTTTCTCTTTGATTTCTGCCATCAGGGTGGTGTCATCTGCATATCTGAGGGTGTGGCCAGGGCAATAGAGCCAGCCAGATCAGAAAGGAAGAAATAAAACTATCTCTATTCTCAGATGACATAATCTTGTATATGCAAATCTTACTACATGTGCTGGAAGAAACAGTAGAGCTAATAAACGAGTTCAGCAAAGTTGCAGGAAGAAACATCATTACACAAAAATCAATTGTAGGACTTCCCAGGTGGTCCAGTGGTTGAGAGTCCGCCTGCCAATGCAGGGGACACAGGTTCAATCCCTGGTCTGGGAGGATTCCACATGCCATGGAGCAACTGAGCCCGAGTGCCACAACTACTGAGCCCACACGTCTAGAGTCCATGCCCTGCAACAAAAGAAGCCACTGCAAGGAGAAGCCCGTGCACTGCAACGAAGGGCAGACCCCACTCGCCACAACTAGAGAAATCCCACATGCAGCAATGATGACCCAGCACAGCCAAAAAAAAAAGAAAAAAAATTAATTGTATTTCTATACCCGAGCAATGATCAACTGTAGTTCTATACCTGAGCAATGAACAATTCTGTTTTACAATAGCATCATCAAGAATAAAATACTTAGTAATAAATTAACAACAGAAATAGCAAGACTTCCATATAAAATAGGTACTTCCACGTAAAATAGGTAGCTAACAGGAATTTGCTGTATGGTTCAGGAAACTCAGACGGGGGCTCTGTATCAACCTAGAGGGGTGGGACGGGTAGGGAGATGGGAGGGAGTTTCAAAAGGGAGGGGATAAATGTATACCTATGGCTGATTCATGTTGAGGTTTGACCGAAAACAACAAAATTCTGTAAAGCAATTATCCTTCAATAAAAAAATAAAAAGAAAAGAAATTCACATAAACCATCTAAAAAAGAAATGCAAGACTTGTACATTGTAAACTAGACAATATCACTGAAAGAAAATAAAACAAACCTAAATAAATGAAAACACATTTATTTAGTCAGGGTTCTCCAGAGTAACAGAACAGGATACACACACACTTACACACACACACATGATTAATTTTAAGGAATTAGCTCATGTGATTGTGAAGGCTGACAAGGTGGCAAGTCCAAAATTTGCAGGGCAGGTCAGCAGGCTGCAGATTCAAGCAGGACTTCTACATTACAGTCTGGAGGCAGAATATCTCTTTTCCCAGGGAACCTCAGTTTTTGCTTTTAAGGCCTTCAATTGAGCGGACAATATTCACCCACATTATGGAGTGTAATTTTACTTAAAGTCAACCAACTGTTGATGTTCACCACACCTACGAAATTTCTCCTAGCAACAGCTAGATGAGTGTTTGATTAAATAATTGCCAACTATAGCCTAGCCAAGTTGAAATTAATACACATGAATTCATCATCACAACATCCCAAGTTCATGGATGGAAAGGATCTTGTTAAGATGGTGTGTGTATGCATGCTAAGTCGCTTCTGTTGTGTCTGACTCTTTGTGACCCTATGGACTGTAGCCCACAAGTCCCTCTTGTCCCTCTGTCAATGGGACTCTCCAGGCAAGAATGCTGGAGTGGGTTGCCATTTCCTCCTCCACAGTGGTCTGCCCAACCCAGAGATCTAACTTACATCTCTTATGTCTCTTGCATTGGCGGGAGGGTTCTTTACCACTAGCACCATCTTGGAAGCCTTGTTAAGATGGCAACATTCTCCGAGTTGATTTACAGATTCAATTCAGTCCGTATAAAATTCCCACTGGCTTTTTTTTGAAAAGTCCATCCTAAAATTCATAAGGGGTGGACTGAGGGCTGGCTAAAGGGTATATAGAGATTTACTTTGGGGGTGATGAGAATGTTTTGGAATCAAACAGGAGGAATGGTTGCCCAGCTTTGTGTGAATATATTAAACGTCATTGAATGTTACCCTTTACGTGAGGGACTTACATGATAGATGAATTATAGGTCAATAAAGTTGTATAAAAAGAAAAGGAAAAAGGAACCAAGGGACTGAAAATCTCCAACTCAGGGCCACTGGGGAAGGGGCCAGATGGTAAAGGCAGACAGCCTCAGTCCTCGTGGATGTTATCAGACGCAGGCCCTCCGGATTAGTGGACCTTCTCCAGGAGAGTGTCCTGGGTCAGGACCGCGAGTTCCGGGCTGGTGTGTGCCTGTAGGATCGTGACCAGGGTGGGAGGGGAGGCGGGTGGTGCTGCGAACCAGCGGCAGGTGGCCTTGGGCGCGCCTCTGAGCGCCCGGGAGGCGTCTGCGCGACCCCGAGGCCCGCGCGCACCCCGAACCCGAAGAGGTTGTGGCGCGGGCGCGCGCGGGTACCCAGGTGGCGGGAGGCGGCGGCCTGAGGGGCGCGCGCCCCGGACGCGGCCATTGCGCGAGGGGACGGGAGGGTCGTCTCGCTGTGGTGGGTGAGGGGGGAACCCCGGCCGCTCACCGGGGCGGAGCTGCGCTGCTGGGCCTCTCCCGTGGCTCGGGGAGAGGCGGCTCCCAACGGCCGCGAGGACTGCCGCTCGGCCCTCCCTGGGCACCCACCCCTGCCCGGCGCGGTGGTACGGTCCGGGTTTAAAAAGCCCCGGCGGCCGCGGGCCGGCCCCAAAGTGTGGGCGGCGGCGGCAGCGCGGGCGCGCGGGGTGCGGCAGCGAGGACGCGCGAGTGGGGCGGTGTGGGGCTCGAGGGCGCGTCCACGTGGCCGACGGGCGGCCACCCAGACCCGGCGGCGGCGGAGGGACAGGTAGGTGCCTGCCACCAGCCCCCTCGCTCCCGCCGCCCGTGCGAGGCCAGCCTGTTCATCTGCCCCGGGGTCGGGCATCCCCGGGGTTCGCCTTGGCCTCCCAGGGGTCGGGCCCTGACCCTGCTTTCTTGGGCGCCCGCCCGACTGGTCTTTAGTGCTCGGCGCCCCCGCCGCCAGCCCCCTACCCGATGGAGACCCTTTGTGGCAGAGAAGCAGCCCCGGCGCCTCCGTCCACTGGGGGGAGTGGGGCGGCGGAGGGGGGGGCGGTGTCCCTGGATGGGGGCAGGGCAACCGGTGCTGGCAGAACCGCGCAGGGCATCGGGGAGCGAGTGCGAGAGCCCCGTCTCTGCCAGGGTCTGCCCGCATCCTCGGGCTCCGCAGTGCTGGCGCAGAGAGGCTCGGTTGGCCGGAGGCTCCCGCTTCCAGGCTGTGCTTCGGAGCGGGCATTTGGCCTCCACAGAGTGCCTCCCCAGGTATCCCTCCCGACCCGTCAGTTCCCGTTCTTAGGCTTGTATTCCGGTGCGCTGCGGAGGAGGTGAGGGTGGCAACGACGCCCCCCTTCTCCGCCCTCCTTTCTTCTCTGGCTCTGGCATTCAGGGTCCAGGATGCAGACCTTGACAAAAGAGCCTGGGAGAGCCGAGCTGTCTTGAGCTGAAACTTAGCAGTTCCAAGCTGGGTCTGCTCCTGGTTCTGGCAAATGCAATCCGCCCCCTCCCCCGCCCCATTTCTTCTGGGCTGCCTTGGTTTGGTTCCCCACCACCCCCTCCAAGGTGGGGTAACTTGTGTCTCCCTTGGGGCTTGGGCACCGACAGGGGGGCCCTGAGCCCTGCCCCGTTGGCTGCCACTACACGGCTCTGCTGTCTTGGCTGCCTGGAGCTGGGTGTGGCCTTGGGCTGAAGACCCAGCCAAGCCTGGCACTGCTCCTGGGGTCCCCAGGCTTGTCTCCCCAGAGTCTCAGCCGTGTTTGCCAACCCTGCCTTGCCCCTTCGCCAGCTACAATCTGGCTTTGGAGGGGGCTGCGTGCACCCTGCCCTGGGCATCCATCCGGTTGTGCCTGGGCAGAGCCTGATTCTGTCTCTGTGCATTGCTGCGGGGGCCGGCACCACTCGGCTTTTGTGTGGCAGCCTATAGACCGGATCGCAGGCTCCTGGTCAGCCGGAAGACAGAGGCCCTTGGGGCAAGGAGGCAGCTGGTGTGTGGAGGGCGGATTGGTGTCCCTGGGTGTTGTTTGGGCTCAGGCTTTGATGCCTCAGACCTCTGATGTCCTGACACCCCAACGTCCTGTGTGCGGTCATTTTCCCCCTCCCTCGTCTCCTCCCCGCTCCCCACTCCCACTCGAGGCTCTGTGGCCTTGAGTGGCCCGTGGTTGGGTTGCGCCCCGTGTGTGGCTGGCCACCCTCGGGCCTGGGATCTGCTGTTCAGCTTCTCCTTCCTGGAGGGCCTCCCACCCTGCCTCTCCCAGCATCTGGCGCCGCAGCCCACTTGGGTGTGGCCCAGCTGAGGCGAGGCCTCCCGGCTGGTTGCCAGCAGTGGGTGGGGGGTGATTGATGGCCCCCAAGCCTGCCTGTGCTTGTGGCTCCCTCGTGCACCCTGGCAGATGCCCCTCCTCTCTCCCAGCTGGGGCTGCCATCTGGGGCCCTGGTGTGGTGGCAGGTGACCGGCCTCCACCCTCTGGGCCGTGGTTCTGGGCCGGCTGGAGGCCCAAGGTCAGGCCAGGGGGTGGGCCTCTGACTGGCCCCTGCTGTCTCTCCCCAGGCCCACCCCCCGGGACAGCCGCCAGCCATGCCCACCATCTTCATCCTGCTGTTCCTCCTGGTCGCTGGGCAGGCCCTGGGCAGCCACGGGCCCTTCCCTGCTTTCTCAGTGACGGACACCTCACTCACTCACCTGGCTGTGCACCGGGTGACCGGGGAGGTGTTTGTGGGCGCCGTGAACCACATCTTCAAGCTGGCGCCCAATCTGACCGAGCTGCGGGTCCACGTCACGGGGCCCGTCGAGGACAACTCCCGCTGCTACCCGCCCCCCAGCATGCGCGTGTGTGCCCACCGGCTGGCGCCCGTGGACAACGTGAACAAGCTGCTGCTCATAGACTACACGGCCCGCCGCCTGGTGGCCTGCGGCAGCATCTGGCAGGGTATCTGCCAGTTCTTGCGGCTGGATGACCTCTTCAAGCTGGGTGAGCCCCACCACCGCAAGGAACACTACCTGTCGGGGGCCCAGGAGCCAGACTCCATGGCTGGCGTCATCGTGGAGCAGGGCCAGGGGCCCAGCAAGCTGTTTGTAGGCACGGCTGTGGACGGCAAGTCTGAGTACTTCCCCACCCTGAGCTCCCGAAAGCTCATCCGGGACGAGGACGGTGTAGATATGTTCAGTCTGGTAGGTGAGCCCCCCTGGCCGTCAGGTGGCCCCTGCCCTCCCCTCCTCTGGAGAGCCAGACCCCATGCCCTCCTGCCTTTATGTGTCCTGCCTCTGCCCCCGGAAGAGACCTCATTGGTCCCAGACGGGACAAGCTGCTGAGGATGGCAGGGTGGGCCGGGTCATGGCTTGCCTTCTGGAGTCTTTCTGGCCTGGGGTCCTGTGCATGCATGGGCAGGGGGTTGTGACGGAAGCCCCTTGGGGACCCTGTTGTGGGATTGAGGCCAAGGTGAGTGGCAGGGGCCACGGATGGGGAGGCCATGGGTCCCAGGCTCTCTCCCCCGCCTATTCCATAGGTGTACCAGGACGAGTTCGTCTCCTCGCAGATCAAGATCCCCTCAGACACGCTGTCCCTGTACCCAGCCTTCGACATCTACTACATCTACGGCTTTGTGAGCGCCTCCTTTGTGTACTTCCTGACGCTGCAGCTGGACACCCAGCAGACACTGCTGGACACAGCGGGCGAGAAGTTCTTCACGTCCAAGATTGTGCGCATGTGCTCAGGAGACTCCGAGTTCTACTCATACGTGGAGTTCCCCATCGGCTGCTCGTGGCGTGGTGTGGAGTACCGCCTGGTGCAGAGCGCCCACCTGGCCAAACCTGGCCTGCTGTTGGCCCAGGCCCTGGGCGTGCCGGCCGACGAGGACGTCCTCTTCACCATTTTCTCTCAGGGCCAGAAGAACCGGGCCAGCCCACCGCGACAGACCATCCTCTGCCTCTTTACCCTCAGCAACATCAATGCGCACATCCGGCGTCGCATCCAGTCCTGCTACCGTGGGGAGGGCACACTGGCCCTGCCCTGGCTTCTGAACAAGGAGCTGCCCTGTATCAACACTGTGAGCCCCTGACTACCCCCCACCCCTCCACCAGGCCCTCTGCCCCTTCCCAGGTCTGCGGGGCCAGCCCTGGTGGTCACACAGCAGCCAGTAGGCTGCCAGCCTGTCCCAGGTTGGACAGGCCCACTCACCTGGGAGATGCTTCCCTGGACCGTCCCAGAGTGACAGCTTAGCCCAGAATCCCCCACCCTCTGTGATCCCCTCCCTGCTTTTGCAGCTTCTCTTTCCTTGCCAGCCTGTCTCCCTGCCAGTCCTCTGGGTGGGCACACTCTGTTTGTGGACCACTCCTTTCCTCTTCCTGCCCCTCTGTCCCCAGCTGGCTCTTCCAGCTCTATCTTGTGGGTGCCCCCTCACATTCTATGTCAGTGGCAGCCTCCCAGGCCTTGTTGTCTACTCCCCACTCCTGCCTGCTCGCCTTCCTCCAGCTCCTTTCGCATCCCCCTATTTCCTGTAGGGTCCCAGGACTAATGGTTGGTAGGTGTTGGCTAGCAAGGAACGAGTTCTGGGTCCTCTTCCCTGCCACAATGTGGGATATCGTGGCCGACGTCCAGTGGGTGCCTGTGAGCTGACCCGCATGCACCCCTCCTGTTTCACCAGCCCATGCAGATAAATGGAAACTTCTGTGGGCTCGTGTTGAACCAGCCACTAGGTGGACTGCACGTCATCGAGGGGCTGCCCCTGCTAGCTGACGGTACCGATGGCATGACCAGCGTGGCCGCCTACACCTATCAGCAGCACTCTGTGGTCTTCATCGGCACTCGTGGTGGCAGTCTCAAGAAGGTGGGCACCAGCCTGTGGGCATCAGAGCAGGCTGAGATGCAGAACGAGGGGTGGGGACAAGACTGTGCAGGCAAGCCCTGTGTGCCCCTGTGCCACCCACGCTCACCGGTGCCACTGCCTGCTGTGGCCTGAACTACTGGCTTCCTGTGGCAGACCCAGGCCTCTGTCCTTATCTCTGGGCTTCCCTGCCAGGAGAGCAGGAGCCATTGTTGCTGGGTTCTCCTTGAATGAGAAAGGAAAGGAAAGGAAAGTTAGTCGCATAGTCGGGTCCAACTCTGCAATTCCACGGACTGTAGCCCACCAGGTCCTCTGTCCATGGAATTCTCCAGACAAGAGTACTAGGGTGGGTTGCCGTTCCCTTCTCCAGGGGATCTTCCTGACCCAGGGATTGAACCTGGGTCTCCTGCATTGCAGGCAGATTCTTTACCCACTGAGCTACTAGGGAACCCTCCTTGAATGAACGAGGGAACAAATGTGAACATGACTGCCTTTGCCATCTTGTGCCCTCATAGGCCCAGGGGTTGGTTCTGTTACAGGGCTGGGAGGTCTGAGGTTTTCTAAAGGGACAAGGAGTCAGACCAGCTACCAACTTCTCCTTGTGCTCACCTGGGAGATGCGGGCTGTTCCTAGGAGGTCTGGAGTGGCCAGGGAACTCTTGGGGGTCTAGTCTACTCCCCTCCAGGTCCTTTTTTTGCATTTCTCACAGCTTTATTGGGGTATAACTCCCATGTCGCACTCCCACCCTCATATAAAGCATCTCTGTGATTTTGGTACATTTGCAGAGTTACACTGGGATGAACACTCCTTAATTCCAGGGTATTGCCATCATCCTGAAAATCCCTTCCCCTATAAATCTCACCTTTCCCCCATGCCCAAACTACAGTTACAGTTCAGTCACTCAGTCATGTCTGACTCTTTGTGACCCAATGGACTGTAGCATGCCAGGCCTCCCTGTCCATCACCAGCTCCTAGAGTTTACTCAAACTCATGTCTGTTGAGTCGGTGATGCCATCCAACCATCTCATCCTCTGTTGTCCCCTTCTCCTGCCACCTTCAATCTTTCCCAGCACCAGGGTCTTTTCCAGTGAGTCAGTTCTTCCCATCAGGTGGCCGAAGGATTGGAGTTTCAGCTTTAGTATCAGTCGTCCCAATGAATATTCAGGACTGATTTCCTTTAGGATGGACTGGTTTGATCTCTTTTCAGTCCAAGGGACTCTCAAGAGTCTTCAACACCACAGCTCAAAAGAATTAATTCTTTGGGTCTCAGCTTTCTTTATGGTCCAACTCTCACATCCATACATGACTACTGGAAAAACCATAGCTTTGACTAGACGGACCTTTGTTGGCAAAGTAACTTCTCTGCTTTTTAATACACTGTCTAGGCTGGTCATAGCTTTTCTTCCAAGGAGCAAGCATCTTTTAATTTCACGGCTGCAGTCACCATCTGCAGTGATTTTAGAGCCTAAGAAAATAGTCTGTCACTGTTTCCAATGTTTCCCCATCTATTTGCCATGAAGTGATGGGACCAGGTGCCATGATCTTCGTTTTTTGAATATTGAGATCTAAGCCAGTCTTTTCATTCTCCTCTTTCACTTTCATCAAGAGGCTCTTTAGTTCTTTGCTTTCTGCTGTTAAGTGTGGTCATCTCTCTCTGCCCTGTGAGCCTTTTTGGACCAGCTGTGACACCCCCAAGAGCCTCCAGGGGGCAGCCTTGGTCTCATCCTTCCTCATCTGTCTATGATGGGACAAGGCTGGGCCTCTGGCTGCAGAAGAGCCTGCCCGGGTATGTGGGCTGCTGCTGTGGCATCAGGTGGCTGGTCTTGTGGCCCAGGTGCGGGTTGACAGCTCTCAGGAGGCTCACCTGTACGAGACGGTGCCTGTGGTGGATGGCAGCCCCATACTCCGCGACCTGCTCTTCAGCCCTGACCACCGGCACATCTACCTGCTGAGTGAGAAGCAGGTGGGCCCGGGGCAGGTGGCGAGGTGGGCTGGGGGCAGGGCGCGGCACGGGCTAACTCGGCTGTGCCCAGGTGAGCCAGCTCCCAGTGGAGACCTGCGAGCAATACCTGAGCTGTGCGGCCTGCCTGGGCTCGGGGGACCCGCACTGTGGCTGGTGCGTGCTGCAGCACAGGTGAGGACCTGCCCAGCTCTGCCTGTGGCTGGGGGCCATGGTGCCTGCCCTCTCCCACGTGCCCACCCCACCAGCTGTGCCCTTGTAGCCTCCCTCTCCCTCCCTTCTGACTTTCTCCCACTAATGAGCAAAACCTCTGGCCCGAGTGACGTCTCTCAGGCCCTCGGGGATGAAGCCGAGGCATGCGGTTGCCTGGCACCATAGGCCGGGCCGGCTGCCCCCTTGTCACCCCTTCCTGGCCCCCAGGGCAGCTGTGGGATGGGCCTGGCCTGACCCCACACAGGTGCTGCCGCCAAGGGGCCTGTCCAGGTGCCGTGGCCCCGTATGGCTTCGCTGAGGCGCTCAGCAAGTGTGTCCAGGTGCACATCTGGCCCAACAATGTGTCGGTGACGTCACCCGGGGTGCAGGTGAGGGGCGTGGCGGGGACATGGCAGGGGCGTGGCACCCACGTGCTGCAGTGGACCCTCCTCCAAGCCCTCGGCTTCCCGCAGCTGACCGTGGCCATGAGCAATGTGCCAGACCTCAGTGCGGGCGTGAGCTGTGCCTTCGAGGAGGTGACCCAGAGTGAGGCCGTCCTGCTGCCCTCCGGGGAGTTACGCTGCCCCTCGCCTTCCCTCCAGGAGCTCCGGGCTCTCACCCGGGGGCACGGTCAGTGGGTGGGGCTGCGGGGGGCGGGGGATGCTGTCTGTCCATGGCTCACACAGGGTGCCGCGGGCTCACTGCAGGGGCCACCCGCACCGTGCGGCTGCAGCTGCTCTCCAAGGAGACCGGCGTGAGGTTTGCTGGGGCCGACTTCGTTTTCTACAACTGCAGCGTCCTCCAGTCGTGAGTAGTAGCTGGCCTGCCTCCGGTCCCCACGTCTCTGTGGCTTGCTGTGATGTGGGCGCCTTTTTCCTTTGGCTTCCCGTGTGGCCCATGCGAGGGACAGTGAAGGGCCCGGTTTGGTCTCCTCCATGATTTCTGAAGCCTCTCCCCTCCAGGTGCATGTCCTGCGTCAGCAGCCCTTACCCCTGCCAGTGGTGTAAGTACCGCCACGTGTGTACCAGCCAGCCCCATGACTGTTCCTTCCAGGAGGGCAGGGTGCACAACCCTGAGGTGAGGCGGGCATCGCGCACGAGGGGGCTGGGCTCCCTGCAGGCTGGCCCCCGGCTTTGCTGCCCTTCATCTTGGGGTTTTCTTGGAGCCTCCTCAACGTGGGGGTTCTCCCCTCAGGGCTGCCCTGAGATCCTGCCCAGCGGGGACCTCCTGATTCCGGTAGGCGTTGTGCAGCCCCTCACCCTGCGGGCCAAGAACCTGCCGCAGCCTCAGTCGGGGCAGAAGAACTATGAGTGTGTGGTCCGGGTGCAGGGCCGGCATCAGCGGGTGCCCGCCGTGCGCTTCAACAGCAGCAGCGTGCAGTGCCAGAACGCCTCGGTGAGGCCCACCCCGCCTGTCTCGGGGGTCTGGGCTGTGCCCAGCAGACTCTTCGGAAAGCCTCAGCTCATCTTGGCAGAGGACCTTCTGAGTCTCCTGCTGGGGATTCCTGGGCTAGGGTTGGGGGGGTGGTCTGCACACCTTCACGAGGGTCACACAGGTCCTTCTCCCCCAGTATTCTTATGAAGGTGATGAGTACGGTGACACCGAGCTGGACTTCTCCGTGGTCTGGGATGGCGATTTCCCCATCGACAAGCCTGCTACCTTCCGAGGTGAGCTGTGGGATGGGGCTGAGGACCTCACTTCCTGGGGCAGCATAGGCACGAGCTGGGGCCAGGGTCCCACAGGGGGACCCTTCGTCAGAGCCCATAACTGCTCCCCAGCGATGCCCTCTGTGCCCACAGCCCTCTTGTACAAGTGCTGGGCGCAGCGGCCTAGCTGTGGCCTCTGCCTCAAGGCTGACCCCCGCTTCAACTGTGGCTGGTGCATCTCGGAGCACAGGTGCCAGCTGCGGGCCCACTGCCCAGCCCCCAAGACAAACTGGATGCACCCAAACCAGAAGGGCGCTCGCTGCAGCCATCCTCGCATTGCCCAGGTCGGTCTCCCCTCCACCCACTGCCCTCTGGGCACCTGCCAACTCAGCTTACCCTCCTGCCTCCCATCCTGCTCCGCAGATCCACCCAGTCATGGGGCCCAAGGAGGGGGGCACCTGGATCACCATCGTGGGTGAGAACCTGGGCCTCAGCTCCCGAGAGGTGGGCCTGCGGGTGGCTGGCGTGCGTTGCAACTCCATCCCTGCTGAGTATATCAGTGCTGAGAGGTGAGTGAAGCCCAGCTGGTGGACACCAGGCCTCATCCCCCGCTGGGGGCTGGCCTCCAGGGCCTGACCTTCTCGGACCCTGCCCTTCTCGGACCCTGTCCTCAGGATCGTCTGTGAGATGGAAGAGTCACTGGTACCCAGCCCTCCACCGGGGCCTGCGGAGCTCTGTGTTGGCGACTGTTCGGCTGACTTCCGCACGCAGTCTGAGCAGCTTTACACCTTTGTGGTGGGTGGGCTGCCTACCCGTTTCCTCTCCTATCACTTCCTGGGGGTAGCGTGTGGCCTGGCTCCGCCCCCGCCTCGCCCTGCCCCTTAGGATGTCTTCTCCCATAGACGCCTACGTTTGACCGTGTGAGTCCCAGTCGGGGCCCGGCCTCTGGGGGCACGCGGCTCACCATCTCTGGAAGGGCTCTGGATGCCGGCAGCAGGGTCATGGTGATCGTGAGAGATGGCGAGTGCCAGTTCGTCCGGTGGGTTGTTTGGGAGCTGGGGCCTCAGGCCGGCAGACGGTGGGCAGCCCTGGGCCACTCTCTCCAAGTCCCCACTTGCTGATGCAGGAGGGATGCTGAAGCCATCGTGTGCATCTCACCTGTCTCCACCCTGGGCCCGAGCCAAGCCCCCATCATGCTGGCCATTGACCGTGCCAACATCTCCAGTCCCGGTGTTGTCTACACTTACACCCAGGACCCCACTGTCACACGCCTCGATCCCACCTGGAGCATCATCAAGTAAGAGGGGATGCTGGGGACCAGGTCTCTGAGTGCCTGGCATCAAGTTCCACCCCCTCTGAGCCTGAGCCCTCCTCAGCAGAGGGGAGCCTGGTTCCTCCATGACCACACGGCACTTGGCACCCACTGGGTGACCCAGGGTTAGGGAGGCTCCAGGGCCACTGGGTTGGGAAGATCCCCTGGAGAAGGGAAAGGCTACCCACTCCAGTATTCTGGCCTGGAGAATTCCATGGACTATATAGTCTATGGGGTCACAAAGAGTCAGACACGACTGAATAACTTTCACTTCACTTCCACTTCCAATGGGGAAAGCAGAGAGAGGGCCATGCTCGGGGCAGTTGGGGAGGAGCCCTGAAGTCCCTCACTCCTGTCCCTAGTGGAAGCACTGCCATCACCGTGAGTGGGACCCACTTGCTGACAGTCCAGGAGCCCCGGGTCCGGGCCAAGTACCGAGGCATCGAGACCACCAACGTAAGTGCCAGCTGTGCCCCCCATCCCACCCCTGCCACCCTGCCCACTGTGGCCTCCAGTGCTGGACTGCTTGCCTTTGTCCCTGCAGACATGCCAGGTGATCAATGACACTGCCATGCTGTGTAAAGCCCCTGGCATCTTCCTGGGGCAGCCCCAGCCTCAGGCCCAGGGCGAGCACCCAGATGAGTTTGGCTTCCTGCTGGACCACGTACAGACCGCCCGCTCCCTCAACCGGTCCTCTTTCACCTACTACCCCGACCCCAGCTTTGAGCCTCTTGGGCCCTCTGGGGTCCTGGACATCAAACCGGGCTCCCACGTAGTGCTAAAGGTGCCACTGGGGCAGGAGCAAAGGGCAGGAGGGCTGGGGTAGGGGGGAGTCCTGGCTGACTGGGGTGTCTTTGTGCAGGGCAAGAATCTGATCCCCGTGGCAGCTGGCAGCTCCCGCCTCAACTACACGGTGCTGATAGGTGGCCAGCCATGTGCGCTCACCGTCTCCGACACTCAACTCCTTTGCGACTCCCCCAGCCAGACAGGCCGGCAGCCCGTCATGGTGGGTATGGGGCAGGGAGTCGGCCAGGGCAGCCTGGGGCAGGCGTGGGGCTCGCCTCACCATGTGCCTGTCCCTGCAGGTGCTGGTGGGTGGTCTGGAGTTCTGGCTGGGCACCCTGCACATCACGGCCGAGCGCGCGCTGACCCTGCCGGCCGTGGTGGGGCTGACGGTAGGGGGCAGCCTCCTGCTGCTGGCCATCACTGCTGTGCTGGTTGCCTACAAACGTAAGACTCAGGATGCTGACCGTACGCTAAAGCGGCTCCAGCTCCAGATGGACAATTTGGAGTCCCGGGTGGCCCTGGAGTGCAAGGAAGGTGCCTGTGTGGAGGTGGGGTGTGGGGCAGGCCACAGGGGCTCCCAGCTCCTGCCCTGCTCACTCTGCCCCACCGGCCCTCCCCAGCCTTCGCTGAGCTGCAGACAGACATCAATGAGTTGACGAACCACATGGACGGCGTGCAGATCCCTTTCCTGGACTACCGGACCTACGCCGTGCGGGTGCTCTTCCCAGGGATTGAGGCCCACCCGGTGCTTAAGGAGCTGGATGTGAGTCCCACCCCGCCCCGTACACTCCCCCCACCATGTCATCTGCAGGGTCACCTCTGCTCTCTGAGACGCCCTGTTGCCTCCAGAGCCCCCCCCACGTTGAGAAGGCCCTGCGTCTCTTCGGGCAGCTGCTGCACAGCCGCGCCTTCGTGCTCACTTTCATCCACACCCTGGAGGCCCAGAGCAGCTTCTCCATGCGTGACCGGGGCACCGTGGCCTCCCTCACCATGGTGGCCCTGCAGAGCCGCCTTGACTACGCCACAGGCCTGCTTAAGCAGCTGCTGGCGGACCTCATCGAGAAGAACCTTGAGAGCAAGAACCACCCGAAGCTGCTTCTGCGCAGGTACTGAGTCCCCCCTCCCCCAGCCCCCAGGACAGCCCTGCCCTGGCCAGGCCCCACCCCTAGGGAGGCCCCTGATGGCCAGGACCCCAGCACCCCTTTCTCTCCAGGACTGAGTCGGTGGCTGAGAAGATGCTCACCAACTGGTTCACCTTCCTGCTGCATAAGTTTCTGAAGGTGTGCATGCTCACAGGGCAGGTGGTGGGGGCCGTAGGGTGGGGAAGCTGCCAGCTGGCTGGCAGGCAACTGTATGCCCGGCCCTGCCCGCAGGAGTGCGCGGGGGAGCCGCTCTTCCTGCTGTACTGCGCCATCAAGCAGCAGATGGAGAAGGGCCCCATTGATGCCATCACGGGTGAGGCGCGGTACTCGCTGAGCGAGGACAAGCTCATCCGGCAGCAGATCGACTATAAGACGCTGGTGCGTGGTATGGGGGCCTGGTCAGGTGGACAGGGTGTCAGGCCTCCGGGGAAGCCTCACCCAGGACCCACCCTGTGGCCCCCCACCCCCTCAGACCCTGCACTGTATGTGCCCGGAGAGCGAGGGCAGTGCTCAGGTGCCCGTGAAGGTGCTCAACTGTGACAGTATCACCCAGGCCAAAGACAAGCTGCTTGATGCTGTGTACAAGGGCATCCCTTACTCCCAGCGCCCCAAAGCTGAGGACATGGACCTAGGTGAGGCCCCTGCCCTCTCCTCCCATCACCCCCGCACCTCCTGGTACCATAGCTGTTGTTCATGCTCCCCCCAAAACTGAGCTGTTTGTGGCCTGCAGAGTGGCGCCAGGGCCGCATGGCCCGTGTCATCCTCCAGGATGAGGACGTCACCACCAAGATCGACTGTGACTGGAAGAGGGTCAACTCGCTGGCCCACTACCAGGTGAGGAGCTGGAGGGCCACCCATGACCAGTGCTCCTGTGGGGCCGTGGCCCCGTGCTGGCCCCTCCCCTCCATCACCCCCACAATACAAGCCCTCCTCTGGGAGCTGTGGGAGCTGCCCCACATATCCCCACAGGGTCGGCCCCTTGGCTTCTCAGCCTCCTGCATTGCCCCTTCTCTGTCCCTGGCATCTGCAGGTGACAGACGGTTCCTTGGTAGCGCTGGTGCCCAAACAAGTGTCAGCCTATAACATGGCCAACTCCTTCACCTTCACCCGTTCCCTCAGCCGCTACGGTAAGTGTCCTCGGTCTGGTGGCATCTGCTGGCCTCGTGCCCTTTGAGGCTGTGTCAGTCGTGGTGGGGAAACCCTGCTCCGGGCAGCCAGCTTGGCTCTGGCAGCCTCCCTGGACCCTGCTCTCAGAAGGTCTGGGCTTTTTAGAGCCTAGAAGGGCCGAGCTCCTGGGTTAGAGGGGGCAAGAGCCATGGTGATGGCTGGCCCACTGGCCTAAGGGGGCACACCATCCCCTGCCCCAGAGAGCTTGCTTCGCACAGCCAGCAGCCCCGACAGCCTCCGCTCTCGAGCACCCATGATCACCCCGGACCAGGAGACGGGCACCAAGCTGTGGCACCTGGTGAAGAACCATGACCACGCTGACCACCGAGAGGGTGACCGTGGCAGCAAGATGGTCTCAGAGATCTACCTGACCCGGCTGCTGGCTACCAAGGTGTGCCTGCCCTGTGCCATCCTGGCCTAAGTGTGGGTCCCTTCTGTCCTGGACTTGGCCCTCAGGCTGGCTCTGGCTGCCTGGGGAAGGGGCCACTGGATTGTTCCAATGCCAAGGGACTGTCTTAAGGCCTTGGCTATGGGAACTACCATCCTGAGGTCAAGGTCAGGCCTATTTGAAGGGTGTTGTTAGCTGGGCAGAGAAGCCCCACTCACTGTCAGGTCTCTCCATCCCCATCTGTCCTGTTGTGGGAACATTCCCCCTTGGCTCCCTGTCAGCCGGTGCCCTTGCTGTGCCCCTGCAGGGCACACTGCAGAAGTTCGTGGATGACCTCTTTGAAACCGTGTTCAGCACGGCACACCGTGGCTCGGCCCTGCCACTGGCCATTAAGTACATGTTTGACTTCCTGGACGAGCAGGCTGACCAGCGGCAGATCAGTGATCCCGATGTGCGCCACACATGGAAGAGCAACTGGTACCACTGTGCGCTGGCCCTCCAGGGCTGGGTGGGAAGAGGAGGGTTGGCTGGTACTTGGGGACCTCGGTCAGGGTGACAGTGGGGGCTGGGGGCTGGACTGCTCATCCCAGCAGGAGAGGACAGTGGCCTGGCATTGATGGTGCCACCGAGTAGGGAGAGCAAGGGTCTGTCACTCTGCCAGGAGTTTGGGTGGCTGGGATGCAGATAGTGCTCTCCACACTCAGAGATGCCCTTCACTGTCTGAGCCTGGCTGCTCTCCTGGTGATACCGCTGGCACAGTGCAGAGATGCTGGAAGCCTGGTCCAGGGGGTGAATGTGTGTGTGTGGGGCGGAACATTGAGATCACCAAGGCCAGAATGCCATTTCCTCTTACGTCTCACTGCTTGAAGTCAGGCTGAAAATTAAAGAAATGGCTGCTAACTCTCAATGTGTCATCTTGCCACCTGTGGGCCTGTGCAGGTGAGCAGACAGGAGGGTGTGGCACGGGGAAACTGGGGAGCTGCGGGCCTTTGTCCCTCTGTCTAGCTTGCCCCTGCGCTTCTGGGTGAACGTGATCAAGAACCCGCAGTTCGTGTTTGACATCCACAAGAGCAGCATCACGGACGCCTGCTTGTCGGTGGTGGCTCAGACCTTCATGGACTCCTGCTCCACGTCGGAGCACCGCCTGGGCAAGGACTCGCCCTCCAACAAGCTGCTCTATGCCAAGGACATCCCCAACTACAAGAGCTGGGTGGAGAGGTGGGCCCCAGTATGTGGGGGTGGGGGTCCTGGACACCCACGGGACATGGCTACTGGGTGAGAGGGTAGAAGCTGGCCCAGCCCAGGCTGGCTCATATTAATGAAGGGCCAGCTTCAGGAAGAAGGCCCAGAGGCTGGCCTGGCAGCCAGGACAAGAGCTTTGACTTTTGCAGCAGCTGCCAGCATGACTTCTTCGGGATCTCATTAGGTACTACCGGGACATAGCCAAGATGGCATCCATCAGTGACCAGGACATGGATGCGTATCTGGTGGAGCAGTCCCGTCTCCATGCAAGTGACTTCAATGTCCTGAGTGCGCTCAGTGAGCTCTATTTCTACGTCACCAAGTACCGTCAGGAGGTGCGTGCCACCCCCGCAGGCCCCTCGAGTTTGAGAGTGCAGCCAGTGGCAAAAGCAGGGGTGTGATGGGAGTCAGGGAGACCAGCTCTTGGATTACTCACAATTCCTCCTACAAACAAGCCCTCAGGATGGCACACGTGACACTCTCTGTAGATGTGGGGAGGTGAGGGAGCCAGAAGAGAAGGTACTGGCTGAAGTACCAAGTTCTGGTTGGGAGAAAGTAAAGGGCCAGGAACGCAGGGTGGGGACAGAGGTGGGCAGGGTCAGGCCATCTGCCTGATTTGTGACTTGAGCCTCAGTAGACAGGGAAGCCAGAGGGTGGGCTTCAGGATTGGGCTCTTGTTTGGAGATGAGAACTGGTAAACCTCAGCTGGATACAGGCCTGAGAGCCCTGAGCCTGGATGAGCTCACCAAGGGGGTCCTCAGGCAGCTACAGACAGAGCTGTGGCAGAGCAGAAGGGGAGCTGGCTGCAGAGTCTGAGGAGGGTCAGGAAGGACACTCCCCCAAGTGCCACACGGGCCTGGAACACATGCGTGAGGACCCCCTGCCAGGTGTCAGGAGAAGTGATGGGTGCTGCCCATGGTCAACGGAGATGAGGCCCGAGAAGGCCTGCTGCTTTGGATGGGAGAGGTCTAGAGTGGGATTTGGGGTCTGCAAGGGACGGGAAAGGGGAGCCTCGAGTCCATATCACCCTTGGACGGGGATGCATGCTGGCTGTGGAGAGGAGGGACAAGAGTTGTGTGGTTGGAGGAGGATTTGGGGTCGAAGAGGGGCTGTTCGAGGCCATGTGCCCAGGGTCTCGGCCAGTAGGGAGGGACACCCTGAGGCCCGAGGGAGGGGCAAGCTTGCCCCAAGGAGCAGGGGGCTTGGCTGGGAGGAAACCCACTGCCCCTGAGAGCCCAGCTCGGGGCCTGCTTCCCAGGTTCTTAGCGCCCTGGACCGAGATGCCTCTTGTCGGAAACACAAGCTGCGCCAGAAACTGGAGCAGATCATTGGCCTCGTGTCCAGCAACAGCTAAGGGCGGCCGACCTGGAGAGAAAGGCGCATCTCAGACCTGAGCCAGTCTCCCGTCCAGGGGGCGTCTCGGGCCTGGGTCCTGGGCTGAGCCCCGGATCAGGTGGCACTGGGCTGAGACACCCCCAGCATAGCCCGGGGCCCTTCATTAGTGCCTTGCTTTGGGCCCTGCATGGGGAGGGGGCAACTGGACCAAGCCCCCCACCACAGCAGCAGCAATACCCCCACCTTCCCCCTGCCCTCCTACCCAGTCTGGTGATCGCCCCTGACCTCCTTGCTATTTATGCCTCAACCACATATTTATTTAATTTATCTCCACTCACCCTTTCCATCTGTAAATACGCGCCCCTTCCCCCCCTGCTTATCCACCTACCCCTGCCCTGGATGTCCCAACCTCACTCACCTCCTCTCCTTGAGTCCTCCGGCTCCCCCTGGGACAGGGTCAGCCTTGGCTTCACCTCTGGCCCCGCCCCTTCCCCTGGCTGCCCCTGCCCATATCCAGGAGGGCCTGGACACCAGCAGCACTCGGGGTGGGCGAGGCTCCAAAGGTGCCCTCAGACTATGGCTCTGTGGAGGGGGTCCCTCTGCAGCTTACACAGAAGCCTGTCCAAACTTCTCGGGCTGGGCCTGGGCCTCCTCCCAGGCCGTGTTCTCTGAGGCCTGGAGAGCTTGAATCAGGCTCCTGCAAGGGCCAGACATGGGCCTGGGGGCACCGGACTCTCCTCCTCCAGGCCCTGCTGCCAAACTCCATCTGTGGGGTCTGCACGCCCCCCAGACCACTCACCCTCCGCTGCCCTGCCCTGCGCACGCCTCGAGGGGCAGAGGTGGCAGTGCCTTACTCCTTTGTTCTTCTGCCTCCTTGGAGGAACCTGGCCCCGGTCCATGCTCCTACAAACCCGATTTGTCCCCTTTTTCTTTTCTGCATGAGGTTTTCTTTGACCCTGTCATTTTTTTTCCTAATTAAATGTTGGGAAACAGAGTTGGCATGTGGCTTTGTTCTCAGGGCAGGTGGAAGTAGGTGGGGAGACTGTCGGACTCTGCCTGAGCTGGATGCCATCTGTGGGAGGAAGGGTGACTCCTTGTGGGGTTTCTGAGGATCTGAGATGGTCCAGGGCAGCCATGTCCAATCCATCAACGAGGCTGGGTGGCTCCACCTTCAAGACATGTTTAGAAGCCACTCCCTTCTCCCCATCCCCACTGCCCCTGACTGGTCCAAGCTGCCCTTGTCTCTTGCCTGGATGCCAGTCTCCCCATTTCTGCCCTGGCTGCCCTCAACCTCTTACCATGGGAGGCACTGGGACCCTGTTAATAAACATGGTGACCCTTGTCCCCACTCTGTTCAAAATGGTCCAGAGCTTCATGGCCAACAAACACCTTCATGTCTGCCAACTCTTTACTGTCCCAAGTGCACTGCAGTCAATTGTGCCCCTGTGCAGTGCTGAGTCCCTCAATTGTGTCTGACTCTTTGCAACTCCATGGACTCCCACCAAGCTCCTCTGTCCATGGGATTCCCCAGGCAAGAATAATGGAGTGGGTTGCCATTTCCTCCTCCAGGGGATCTTCTGGACCCAGGGATCAAACCCTCATCTCTTGTTCCTCCCACAATGGCAGGTGGATTCTTTACTGCTACACCACCTGGGAAGCCCCCAGTGGTGACACTAATGTGGGGAAACCAGAATTCTGGTGGGAGGGTATTTTATGGAGAGTAATTTCACATACTTCAGATTGTGAGCTTTAAATATTTAATTAATTCTACTTCTTGTAATCTTAATCATTCATGCAAAGATCTATATACACGCATTCCACTGAATCATTACCTATGATATGGCCAAGACTGAAAATAGTTTAAACATTCAATAATGATTTTGAAGAATTTTTAGAAAAAAGTTCATGTTAGAAATACCAGGAAAATGCTAAACTTGCACAGTATCAAATATTATTGTTACATGTTTACTATGTAACTATAAAACTCAGAAAATACAAAAAAAAATACTCCAAAATATTG